>CM053244.1:40732576-40747576 GCA_028583405.1 Pogonophryne albipinna | reverse complement strand
AGTGTTCAGCTGGAGGCAGGCTCAGACAGGAAGTGGCCGTCAGATAAAGACGAGCGTACAGATGAGTAAGTCACTCCGAAACAAACACCTGATCTTATTCCCGGATTCAAGATTGAAATCTCATCCGACTTTGAGGTGATATTATCTCAGAGGAGGAGGTTGTTGTCTGTTTGGTGTCTTGGTTCATCAGCAGGAAAACAGAACAACGACCCATTTCATTTCCATCAAACTTGGTGGAAGTGTGGAACGATGGCCAAGCCGATTGAAGTCACGGTATGGAAACACACATATTTTTTGGAGGTCTGCTTTCATGAAGCGCTAATCAAGATTTCTTGGTCGTTTTTAGTTAAAGTTGGTTCTTAATGTTGTCAGGGATGTGCTAAAGAACAATGTGTAAGACCCTGGCAGTGTTTAAACCATTTTTAAAAAGTCCAAGAAAATTGAGTTTTGTTGTTGTTGTTGTTTTCTTCGTACTCTAGAATTAAATAAAAATCAACAACAAATACATTGAATACAAATATTTATATTAAAAGATCAAATAAAATGTGATATTTATATAAATATAAGAATAATATGATCAAATTAAACAGTAACAAATATGTATTTAAACGTCAATAGTCCAGGTAAAATGTGCAATAATAAATACCATTTATACAGTGGTGTTTTATAATTAATAACATATTAAGTTGATTAAATGAAACTCTTTAAGGATGGACTTCTGAAACAACTTGAGCTTTATCTGATCTGATGTCAGGGCTTCCACAATGCCTACACAAATGATTCATACTGGTTGCAGATGATCCCATGATGTATACGAGTGTTTGCTGATCTGAGGCCACTCGTCAAAGGACCAATAAGCTGTGTGTTAAAGTGAAACAGAGCCCTGTTTGTATCAAGGTGATGTCAGATCTAATCTCATCGGTATCATAATGCTGAGGTAGCTGCTTCCTGTCAGACACTCTGAATCACTCACAGATAGCTGCTGTAACCTGCCTCACACACACACACACACACACACACACACACACACACACACACACACACACACACAGTGTTTGACTTTGCGTCCTGTTGGTCTGTTGCCGTTATTTCAGTGGCAGCTGGTCAGTGGGTCAGAGACTCTGAGGAAGACGTCCATCAGTCTGTCACCACGGCAACAGAGTGGACCACATTGAGGAAAATATAGCTTACTTATAGCTATAGCTAACTTACTTACTTGCCTGCTTGCTTTCTAACTTACTTTCTTTCTAACTTGCTTACTTACTTGTCTCCTTGCTTACTTACAAACATATACTTACTTACTTGTTTCCTTGCCTACTTACTTATTTACTTAATTGCTTACTTATTTACTTACTTACTTCTTTGCTTACTTACTTAATTACTTCCAAACTTACTTGCTTGCTTACCTCCTTCCTTACTTATTTGCTTACTTACTTACTTGCTTACTTAATTTATTTCTTCCTTCCTTACTTACTTACTTACTTACTTACTTACTGACTTGCTTACTCACTTACTTACTAAGTTATTTATTTGCTTACTTTACTTACTTACTTGCTTTCTTACTTACTTGCTTACTTCCTTCCTTAGCTTACGGTATGAGAGACATGTATGTTGTATGATGTTCATCAATATAAGATTCAAGATGATTTTGTGATTAAAGAGATACTCTTAAATTGTAAAACACATCATGTAAGATGGCGTTACATTAATATGTGGAACAGAGCTAAGTAACTCTGCTAGCTAGAGTTGGTCATATAAGATACAAAACTATATGGGACTACAACAAAAAATTTCGGAACTTACATTTTTTTTCTTATTATCAAATGTGTAATTATTGGCACAATTCAAATGGGAATCAGCACTGCTCAATAGAGATGGCACATACCAATTCATAGATGTATTCATATCTGTACAATATAAAATGTCATATCTGCAATACTTTGAATTTGATGCTCAGTCTGTCTGTCTTTATTTGTTTGTTTAAGTGCAACTTACTGAAAATCAGTGTAAAATACTTGATGTGAAAATGCTGCAGTTAGCTAAATTGCTAAGTGATAAATAAGAAAAGATCAAATTATCCTTTATCAGTTTTTTAATTACTGTGTATCGTGACTTTTAAGGCAGGTGACAAATACAAAAACATTACAAGTCACAATAAATGAAAAACTGATAAAGGATTATTTGATATTTCCCTACTTGTTGTCACTCTTTCTTCATCTTTCTTGATATTTACCCTAAAGTCAGATCCCATTTCAGACACTGGAAGGGAAGGGACTTTGCCTCTCTATCTACATTCCTGATTCTTCAAAAACAACCTGTCCTGGTTCAGGAAATAAACATCTGTGAGTCTTTAAAATAGGTGGCATTCCCCTTTAATGCGTGTCCTGCAATCAGAGGGTTTTGATCAGCGAGCGCAGCAGAGATCACAGAAACCTGCAGCTGGCAGAGGAAGAGAGTGATGGAAAAGAGGAGGGAAGAATCCACATCAAGATCTTTTTGAGGGTTTCAGCCTGTGTGAAGTCAAGTGGAAGAGACCGTGGTTGTGTTAAGTGACCCTTGTTACATGTAGGGAACTGACTGGAGAAGATTGTAAGAAAGCGGGAATTTCTGGCGTCAAATCTGCTAGGAAACAACATCTTGAAGTGTGGTGAAAAACCGCAAACCCAGCGTCTGCGTCTCTCTTAATGTTTTCATTGTGAAACCCTCAGACCACATGAGACAGAGTGAGGTCGGACTCACCACATTACAGGAGGGGGATGAAGGTTTTATATTGAGTAAAGATCATCATGAGCAAGAGGAGGGTGAGGGGACTGACCTTCCGTTGCGGTGAGAGTATTTGTTTCCTCTGAAGTTGGTCCGAGGCTGCAGCTGACCCTGCCGGAGGAGAGAGAGGAGCTGGGAGATCTGCTGCAGGAAGAGAGGAGAGGAAGAGGAGGGTTAGAGTCATGACTTTATCTGAAGATACATTATTTAATAGTTTATAGAGCGGTGCAGGGATGACGTGAAGTAATAATAGTGTGAGCAGCACAAGGGCTGAAACACAGATTTCTGAAGTTAAAAGCTAATGTTGGGCTATAAAGGAACTACACAGGGTTCTTACACCTTTTCCAAAGTCAAATTCAAGCACTTTTCAAGCATTTTCAAGGTGCATTTTCAAGCTTTTCAAGCATCTTACAGCTGTTGTAAATTACATATTTATATACACATACTTATACTCAAATGATTAGTTCCCTACCTCACATTAAATCAGATGTTCTTTATGCTATAAACAACCAAGGACTTGGACAACCAAGGACTGTTGACCTCTGGGTGAGTGCTGCTTCCTACCTTCACTGGACTAACAATGGCTAATCCCAAACTGTACTGCTTTTTCCTTGCGTTATTCGCCGCCTCCCTACCCCCTCCTGCACATAACAAATGCGAACCGCCACTACTATCATGTGTGATTATGAGGTCTCTACACAAGATGATTACGCTACATTCCACTGTCAATGTGCACACAAAACAAACTAGGCATTGTGACTCACTGCTAGCTCTTGGCCGTGCTCTGATTGTATTACTACTGATGATATCGGGCAATGTGCATGTTCATCCTGGACCTTCTAATGTATGTAGCCCTCAGGGCCGTTTCTAGCTTTTTGGGGGCCCTATGCAAGATGCTGTTTGGGGGCCCTAGTTTTTACAGTTTTTTAACTACAATGGGGGGGATTCCGAAGTCTTTAAGATGATCTGTGGAGATGCATCAATCTGTTACACTTTAATAGGAAAACAGGCTAATTTCACGAAAACCAAGCAATTTAATATTACAAAAAATGATATTAAAAAGTTAAACAATAAGGCTCCTCTATGTCAAAAAATGCAAGAGATGCAGCATTTTCTCAACAATGTTTAATTTACATTTTTCATCTTCCTCAGACGTCACTCATTGGCTGACAGCCCAACAATGATTTGGACTTTATTACCCCCAAAACACAAGCCACAGCTTTGCTATCATTGCAGTTTAGTCGTGTTTATATTATTTCTTTGTTCTCCTTCATTTCTATACGTTTTTGACGCAAGAATGCCGCTGTATTACCCCCAGTTTCCACTGGGTCCGTCTGCAGTTTTGTTATTGATTCGGGCATCCTGGACATTTGTACTTCTATAAGAAAGTAAGCAGGCTACGTAGTTAAATGTTTTATTTTTGTGTCTGTTTAAATTGTGTTTATTGTTGTTAAACATTTCCTATTTTGTTGTGTTGTAGTCTACAGACACAGTTAATAATAATTGTAATAATCCACTTCCATGATGAAAACCTCGTTGTCCATTGTGCGTATCGTAGTGGAGGTGTTGTGATGAAGGAGGGGGGTCTGCTAAATTAGTATATGTGGGGGATGGGCCTGGCCCGGATGCTCACCTTTCCACCTCCTGCGAGGGGGGGCTGCCTGCCCGGCCTTACGTTACAGCTGCGCCGCGGCAAAAATGGAATTCATCCTAATTTTATAGAAGCGCTGCGCCGAGCCACTTCTGGGACGCGTCTGAGCCGTAACACGGCGCGTGTGGTGGAATAGCACCCATTGACTAGAGTGGCCGCGATCCTTTACGACCGCCGCGGCGCAGTGCGGCGCAGACGGACCCGGTGGAAACTGGGGGTTAGGATGATGCACGGGAGGGCTACTTTCAACAAGCTATGCTTTAGCCCTCCCGCTTCTACTAATTTTGTTACTTTTTTTGTTTTTCGGATGAATAAAAAAAAAAAAAAAAAAAACGTTCACCTTGGGGGCCCCCTAGTGGCCGCGGGGGCCCTATGCCCCCGCATAGTCCTCCTATAGGAAGAAACGGCCCTGCCCTAGTTCTGACCTGTGTCCTGATGTCAATCTTTGTCACAATGATCTGAGTTTCCCTGACTTCTGCTCTCGTAAAGCTTTAGGTTTTCTACATGTAAATGCTAGAAGCATAACAACAGCCGGTGTTTCTTGTGAGTGTTTCCCCGGTACACAAACACAATACACACAAACACACTCGCGAGCTTCCCCCAGACCAGTAATACAAACGAAAATGTGTCTTCAGGTCAATGTGACTGATTTCGATAGAGCAAGTCACATTTGGTTTAGGCACAAAACATACTACCAGTAGAAATACATTGCTTTCAAAATCGTTCTGTGTCGAATCAATAGATTATATTTCGTGACTATAACACGAAATGCCGTGAGACTGGGTTGAATTACACCAGTGAGTGCTTCATCCACCACAGGATGGTGACTGTAACGCACATATTAACATAGGTACGCTCCTCTGAAATGATTGTCCCCTGCAATTATTATTATTATCCCTCAATCGAGTTCGCTATTCAGCTTGCTAACGTTAGCTTAAACAAACGTAACATGCAACGTTAGCCTAATCCAAAATGCTCTACTACAGCGTACCTTTCATGTGGCTCGTCAGCGCAGACTCTCCCATCGCGAACAACTGAAATAATTTTTTTAGGGTCGGAGGCTACTCGTGGGCTTGACCCTCGTCTTAGCCATTTGTCTTCTCCTAGCCAACGCTCCTTGAAACTGCAACCTCCTGGCATACTGTCATCTATCACTCTCACCAGAATGCCCAGGTCACACGTAACAAAAACACTTGCAGGTCACGCGCATAGTGAGAAGTGGGAAGGCCGGAGCGGAGCTGTTTTATGTAAAAGCGAAGCAATTAAGCGCGCTCCGACCTCTTTATTTTCTTTTAATCTAAAAAGCGAAGTAAAGCATTTACAATTTCAAGTACTTTATCCAAAATTCAAGCACTTTTCAAACCTTGAAAACACCGAGTAACATTTCAAGCATTTTCAAGGATTTCCAGCACCCGTACGAACCCTGACTACAGCACGGTCACATGACTTCATGTCACCACTGCTAAGCTAAAGGCGGCTAATGTTGGGCTATAAAGGAACTACAGCACGGTCACATGACTTCATGTCACCACTGCTAAGCTAAAGGCGGCTAATGTTGGGCTATAAAGGAACTACAGCACGGTCACATGACTTCATGTCACCACTGCTAAGCTAAAGGCGGCTAATGTTGGGCTATAAAGGAACAACAGCACGGTCACATGACTTCACGTAGCCACCGCTAAGCTAAAGGCGGCTAATGTTGGGCTATAAAGGAACTACAGCACGGTCACATGACTTCACGTAGCCACCGCTAAGCTAAAGGCGGCTAATGTTGGGCTATAAAGGAACTACAGCACGGTCACATGACTTCACGTAGCCACCGCTAAGCTAAAGGTGTTTAATGAAGGGCATGATGATGTTCAGTCATCTCATTTAGACACTTGTTAGCAACAGCCTTTTTTTAAAGTATTTACTGACGTATTTTATGTCGTAAAACAACACTTTAAAAGACTTTATATGATACAGGGTTAGTGCACATTAATAAAGATGTCTGCTGTAAATGCGCCACAGTTAGCCAAGATGCTATTTTTCAGCCGTAGAGGAATTAGGATATTTCTAAAATGACGATAACTAAATACACATGCAAAGTAAAGGCTCACTTTACAGGACAGACCAATCAAAGTTTGACAAAAGTTTGAGCTTTTCTTAACCTTAGGTAAATATCAAAAGCTTATCCTAAACTGATGTTTTAACAGATTTGAATGGACCTAACACTTTGTAGCTCCATAGGACTAATCTTCTCCTTAGATGTTTTGCCTGTATGACTCTGAAACCCTGAGTGTGTGTTTGTGTTGGTTTAGCTGGTTAAACAGTGGGTGCAGGTAGAAAGTGAACTAACATTTTCTTTAGTTGCACAGTGTGAGAACTAAGCTTCTGCGTCCGTCTCACTGCAAAGAGCTTTCTGCTGACAGCTCTGTTATACAGCGGATACACACTGCACACAGGGGAGGAAACACACACACTAACACACACTGGGTAAAGTAAGCATGCATGCATGTGTGTGTGTGTGTGTGTGTGTGTGTGTGTGTGTGTGTGTGTGTGTGTGTGTGTGTGTGTGTGTGTGTGTGTGTGTGTGTGTGTGTGTGTGTGTGTGTGTGTGTGTGTGTGTGTGTGTGTGTGTGTGTGTGTGTAACGCTAATATATTACTTTGTTTGAGCCATGACATTTGTGTGTTTTTTCACGTGCATGCTGCTGCAGCGAGAGGAAATGGCCTCTACGTAAAAGCCTATTCTTCTTCTCCAGTTTCCTCCATAGGATGGACGCTGAAATATGGAGTAGAGGAAGTGTGTGTGTGTGTGTGTGTGTGTGTGTGTGTGTGTGTGTGTGTGGGTGTGTGTGGGTGTGGGTGTGGGTGTGGGTGTGTGTGTGTGTGTGTGTGTGTGTGTGTGTGTGTGTGTGTGTGTGTGTGTGTGTGTGTGTGTGTGTGTGTGTGTGTGTGTGTGTGTGTGTGTGTGTGTGTGTGTGTGTAGGTGGAGGTGGAGGTGAACAATAAATCCCCCTCCTCCCAGACGCCTAGAGTGCCAACTGGGCCGACTACTGGGAGGCAGAGGAGAGGAGGATGCTGGGTAAAAAGAAAAAGGCCCCTTCCTTTCTGTGATGGGATTCACGTTGGGATGTGGTCCGAGCTCTTTGTCCGGCCTGCTGGGCGTTAGCGGTGACCTTTGCCCTCTGTGACGCGGGTCTGAGTTTTAACAAGACGTGTCCTCTACCTTTTTGTACGTTGGAAATATCCCTAATGGTCTAAAATGAAGCGATACGTAGCCTACACCTTTTGTAACTGATTATGGCTGAAAGTTTAAAACACTACTACAATAAGCTGGCTCTAGAGAAACCCCACCCTCCTTTACTCCTCTTAAGAAAATCAACTCTGTCAGCTCAGAAAATAGATGAATAATAAAGAAGAGGGGGATAAATATTGGGAAAAATTTGATTATTATACCGTCATCATTAATCTTTAAGTCAATAAGTACATTTATATTGAAGTGAAGCTAGAATCGCTTAAGCAAGAACCCTTAAGATAATTATATGTATTGCCTAATTGTGATGAAATATGTATAAAAGTATGCTCTTGTTTTTTGTATTGTTGAAGGAATATTATCACCTTCCCTGTTACATTACATGTTACTTGTTAGACACTTTAATCCAAAGCGACTTACATACTCAATACTGTGGACAATCCCCACAGGAGCAATTTGGGGTGAAGTGTCTCAGGGACACAACGACATGCTGACTGCAGTGGGGTTTGAACCTGTTCCGAACACCAACGCACAACCCACTGCACCATACGCCTCCCTGTTGATTTTAGTCATTTAAGTTTGCTCTGTCCATTATTCTTTATGTTTGTGAAGCTCTTTGTAACTGTGTGTTTAAAAACTGCTTACCTACTTATTTCCTTACTTATTGACTTACTAACTTGCCTACTTTATTCCTTACTTACTTACTCACTTGTCTCCTTGCTTACTTCCAAACTGACTTATTTTCTTAATGCCTTCTTACTTGCTTATTTGCTTACTTGCTTGCTTACTTACTTGCTTACCTACTTGTCTCCTTGCTTACCTACTTATTGACTTACTAACTCTTGCATTCTTCAGTCCACTATTCTTTCCATTCTTTAGTTTAACAAGTATTACACAACACTCAGCATGTCAGTAAAATGATCCTGATTCAATCCACATTCCTCTAGGCACAAGTCAAATGAAAGTCACATTTATCTTTTTGACCTTATTATCTAATGTGACCAACTACTGCAGCGTATGTAGACAGATGTCTGCCTCTACATGAGCATTACATATGAAGCTCTGGGTCCCTCTTTAATCCTCTAACCACACATTTAACCACCAGTTGATTAATGAAGCTACATTTGGTAAAACTATTGTGTTTTGCTCTAAAGGTTAAATCTTTGTACCGACAGCACTGTACATCCTGCTCCCCTCAGAGTTTCTGTTTTTAGCCCGAGCGGTTTTCCTCTTTCCTCTCGCAGCAGCTCAGCCTAAGTAAAAGTGATTTTTGGGTCATTTGTAAGTGACGGAGCGGCGTGTCAGAGCGGTGTTAGCTTACACTACAAACACATCACAGCTTACTTCGGCTCGCCTCATCCAACAGAGTCTAAGAGGAGCCCCCCCCCCCCCTACTCCTCTCCTGGTTTCAATATGAATCTGATATTCTGTAAAAAGGACTGTCAGAGTTTCTGGGGGGGGTATTACTGTCTGTGACACATGAGCACCTGAATGAACCCACTGCCTTTTTGGACATCCATTAGCTAGTTACACACACACACACACACACACACACACACACACACACACACACACACACACACACACACACACACACACACACACACACACACACACCTACACCCGGCTGTCTCATACAGGAGACTGAAAAAGCAGAAAGGCTGCTGGGGTAATGGAAGTTGTGTGTGTGTGTGTGTGTGTGTGTGTGTGTGTGTGTGTGTGTGTGTGTGTGTGTGTGTGTGTGTGTGTGTGTGTGTGTGTGTGTGTGTGTGTGTGTGTGTGTGTGTGTGTGTGTGTGTGTGTGTGTGTGTGTGCGTTAGGTGGGGGAGGCTCTTACTCTCTAATGGACTTCACTTCAGATTAATCTCAGAGCCTGCAGGGGGAGACTTAATTACTTCAACATTAACTGTAAGCACATGTTAAAATAAATGTGATCACAAGTTTAAATGGCATTTAAATGAGAGCCAGCAGCAGTAGCGCATTAGCCTTAATGTTGACGCTATCATGCTGCAAGTTTATTTATAATTATTAACGATATTTAAATGGGTATGTTTGACAAACTTGCATTTAAGTTATTTTCAACTTCAGTGTTAATGCCTACTCTCACTTCTTTTAAAACAAGGCTGAGACTCAAATAACCAGTGGTGGATCAGTTACCCGGACTGTAAACATACACATTTTCAAGTAAAAGTACTGCATTGAGAGTGATACTTAAGTAAAAGTATTTACGTGTGATTCGGAAACATTTTTATATTATATTTAAAGTATTAGGAGTAAAAGTAACAAATAACTTCTTAGCAAAATAATGCCAATTCCTTTCCTGTTAACACACTCATGGTTTTAGTTACTTCAATATAATGTTTAATCCATACCAAAAGTATTGTTTGTCATTTTCTGAATCTATTAAGTAATTATTACTAAATACATTGTAAAGTAAATATAATACATAGTAGTAAAAAGTACAACATTTGCTTCCAAGATGTAGTAGAGCAGAATTCTAACGTAGTATAAAATGAAAGGTAAATGTACTTCGTTATTTTCCACCACTGCAAATAACTATTAATTTCACAAACTGCACGTTAACTTGTGTTCCTGTATTTTATAACTGGCTTACTGTATTGTAGCCTGGCTTATTAAGCAATGTTTTTAAATGTAATTGTATAAAATGTCCCTTTTGCACTTATACAATTAAATGTTTTTGTGAAGCACTTTGATTTACTGTTTGAATGTGCGTAATAACTAAACTTGCCTAGCTCTGCCTTTCGACGTAAAATAATGATCAATATATGAAGTTAACTTTGCACACATGACTTCCACATTAAGAAACAAAGATTATCCTAATTAACTTACAAGGACCATGCAACAGTAATACATGTTTAGTACTGGGATTGTAGGAAAGAAGTAAGTTACTGCATCTCACCTGCACTTCTGGAGAATCAATGAATTCATTTCATAAACTGCATGTGAACTTGTATTCATGTATTTTATACCTGTCTCGTTCTAATTTAGCTTGACTTTTTAATAAATGTTTTAAATGCAATTGGAGATTCTGTTCATTTTGCACTAAGACGTCATGCTTTTAAATGTTTGCTTTGAAGCACTTTGTTGTATAAATGTGAATCATGAATAAGATCGCCTTGCCTTTTGATCTAAAATTGAGATCAATTCACTCAAGTTAACTTTGCACGATGACTTCCACATTAAGAAACAAAGAGTATCTTAATTAACTTACAAGGACCATGCTACAATAATAAATGGTTAGTACTGGGATTGTAGGAAAGTTTCTGCCTCTCACCTGCACTTCTGGGGAAGCTGAGGAAAGCTCGATGGAGTCTCCGAAGGCGGCCATGGACAGACGAACCAGGTTTCTAAGCATCTGTCGATGTTCTGCTTCAGGTCCTCTACCCTCTGAAGTCCTCGGCCTCCTGAGAGTCGCCTGGGTGGATGAACTCTGCTGCACCTCCTCTTCTTTAACGTGAGTTGGTCGCTTCAAGGTGCTCGAATGCGACACCGAAGAAGAAGATGAAGAAGGGTTCCTGGATTTCCGAAGCGTCCTGTACGATGTGGCAAGTGTTAATGGCAAAGTGCCATCAAGTTCGATATTTCCAGGTTTCCGGAGCGTTTTGCAGTGGTGGGTGGACTCCCCTTCTGGGAAGCCTTGGGAATGGAAGCTTGTATTTAAGACTGATGGCGTTAAGGTATACTGCCTCTCAGTTTGTTCCTCGTCTGACATCATTGGAGGCGGGGCCAGTGGCTGGGATTCGCTCTCATCATACTCGTCTTTTCGGCCTCTGATGACGGGAATTAGCTGAATGTCAGACTTCCTGATGTTCTTCTGGGGGCGTCGAGGGTGGCGGGTGTAGGTGGACTCGGCCTGTCTGCAGTTGTACGCCCGGCTGTCACGTTTTTCGGGGCGGCAGAAGGTCGTCACCAAAGCGAAAGCCAACAGGAGCAGCAGACAGGTGCCACCAAAACAGATCGCCATCATCATAGTGAAGCTGAGATGACTTCTGTTACCAGGTGAGGAGTTCTTCAGATGGTCTTTAAGATTGATGAAAGTCACCTCTAGACTTGCCTTGGTTGTCAGGCTAGGAGTGCCCATGTCAGAAACAGCAATGTTGACTTTAAAGGTTTTCCCAATTAGCTCAGTAGCATTAGTGGTGTTAACAAACAGTTGGCCTGTAGCCTCGTCCAAGAAGAACAGTCCTTTAGGGTTTTCATCAGTGATGAGGTAGCTGAGTTGTCCGTTCACCCCCGAGTCTGGGTCTTCGGCCTTTATGATGGACGCAAGGAATCCAACGAACCCCGCTGCAACTGAGCGATTAATCGGCAAAGGTGTGGATCCATCTTCCGTTTCATTCCCCAGCTCCGTCACAATCTCCCCCTTGTCTGTATTGACTGGTACACTGAGAAAAGCAACACCGTTTCTGGGTTTTGGCTCTTTGATAACTGGGTAGTTGTCGTTCACATCTTGGATGTCAATTTGGACTGAGGCCGTGCTGGTGAGAGGTGGATATCCCTGGTCAATGGCCTCCACCATTAAAGTATAACTGCGGGATTCCTCAAAGTCTAGAGGCTTCTGGACGCTTATGACACCACTGGTCTGGTGGATGGAGAAGGGTATTGTGCTCATTTCCACTTCATTTAAGTTGCGTATGGAGTAAGACACTCTTCCACTGAACTCTAAGTCCACATCGTAGGCTTCAACTTTCAGAGCGCGGTAACCCGCCACGTTGTTTTCCTTGAAGGACGCCTTATAGAGGGAGTTGGAAAACACCGGGGCATTGTCGTTCTCGTCCAGAACATGGACAAGCAGATGTTTGACGAAAAACAGCGGGGGATCCCCATAATCCTGGGCGATGACAGTGATGTTGTAATGTGTCTCCTTTTCTCGGTCCAGGGTGCCATTGGTAACAATAATGTAACTGTCACCCTGGATATGTTTAAGGCGAAAAGGCCCAGATCCTTGCTGAATGTGCGCTCTCACTTTGCCATTTTCTCTTGCATCTGCATCAGAAACCATCACCAGAGCGATGAAGGTGTCTTCTTTGGCTCCTTCCAGCACAGTCGCCACAGGTGAGTTGGCTGGAGCCCAGTTCATGTGTATCCTCGGTGCGTTGTCGTTCACATCTCTCAGCTTCACGTGCAGTTTGCAGTGTGTGGGGATTGCATTGGGCCCACGATCACGGGCCTGTATGATGACCTCGTAAGAGGGCTGGACCTCATAGTCTAAAGGAGCATTGATACTCACAGCTCCAGTCTCTGGATCAACAAAGAAGAGCTTCTTAACCAACGGACTCGTGTGTTTGCTTATCGAATATTCCACTTGACCATTGGCACCCTGGTCGGGATCCGTGGCCTTGAGGTTGATGATGATTGTCCCACGGGCTGTATCCTCAGATAGCTCCACAGTAGGGGTGCTGTCCTCAAACACAGGGCTGTTATCATTTGAATCCTGAATATTAACACGTACTAAGGTGCTCCCGGACCTTGGGGGGTTCCCTTTATCCCATGCAACCAGCATCAGGTCGAATGTGGCCTGAACCTCCCTGTCCAGTTCTTTGATCACCACCAGCTCCGCCTGTTTTGCCCCACCAGTCACATCCAGAGCGAAGTGTTGATTGACGGACAGCGAGTATGTTTGGAGGCTATTAGGCCCCGCGTCAGGATCCACGGCCCGGTCCAAAGGGATCCGCATCCTGAGGCCAGCCGTCTCTGAGATCTCCACTTCCTGTAAAGCGCTGGGGAAGCTGGGACTATGGTCATTCAGGTCCATCACCTCCACGCGAACTCGCAGGCAGTTTACAGCACCGCCCTTCCTGTAGAGGACGCTAAACGCCATCTCGCACAGATCCGATCCGCTGCACAGCTCCTCCCTGTCCAGCCGGCCTTGTGTTGTGACGACCCCGTCTCGAGTGCTGATGGAGAAGGGAAGGGCTTTTCCGTGCTCCACCACCTGGAAATCCTCCAGAGGCCCGCCTTCATCTCTCTGCCGGAGGTCATCCACCAGACGGCCGACCCGAGTTCCCGTCGGCTGCTCCTCCCAAACCCGGTACTGGATAGTTTTAGACGTGGACTCGGAGGAGCGAGCGTCAGAGCAAAGACTCAGAACCAGAAGCAGAGCCAGCAGCATGATGATGTGAAGTAACAATCTATTGTCTAATTGCTAAACTGACATTCCTTCAAACCAATACTAAAAGTTTGTGTATCGTTTCAAATTTCGAATAACTTCAAAAGCGTTTTTCTTTTGAAATAGAAGTTAACAATGTCCTGTTTGTGAGTATCAATCATCATATAAGATGGTTATCAAATTCATGTTTCTTTAGTTTTCAGCCACAACCAAAACAAACTGAAAGAGAAACCTCCAGTCTGGTCAGGAGACAATTATAGAAGCTTATAATTAAGATATCATCCTGTCTCTGTTCCTACACCTCTCTCTGCCTGCTCTGTTACTCACTCATACAGCTGCTGCCTCACTCCATCCTCCTCCACTCAGGAAAGTTTGGCTCCAACTGAGAAAAGTTTGGATGTGTGTTTCCACATGTTAGCGGAGCCCCGGCCAATCCGAAGGCAGGAGGAGGATCATATGCAAATGGATCTGAACTCAACACAAAGGAAAGCCCTCCTGCCCCGAGGAAACTCTGGAGTGCTTTTACAGAAACTTGACACCGCCGCTCCGTCATTTTTCTCTCTCCCCCTCTCAGTCTGCATAAACTCATCACAACCTGCAGTCTGGGGGCCCTAAATCATTTGGAAAATGTGTGTTAGGTTAACTCCCAGGGGAACTTAAGTCCACAGCAGGATTTATATTTGTACGGCGTCGCAGTGACATATGATCGAGGATTTTGGCAGCAAAAGTGCAATACAGATAGGAGCATAAAATGTGATATTATAAATACAGAAACTGTTTAATACTGTCTTTGAAAGCAGACGTTTGATGCTTTCACAGACAAGGACATCCCAGCCTAATGACAGCTTTCTCTTCTTTGAACTAACACTTGTGTGTTTTGTTTGTGTACGTCCTTGGGAATGAACATGATATTATGTTTGTTTAGACGCAGGAAAAACAGTCCTTGAGGGATTGATCCAGCCATGGCGAGGAATGCTCCACTTTCAGAAGCCTGTCCTTAATGTGACAAAACCCACATTCCAGCTTTTAGTGCAGAATTATAATTATGAAGAGTTAGAGTGCTCATCTCCCACCACACGCCTCTGAGGTCAAAACATTTCCAGTAAGTCACAGCAGGAGCTCATTTCAGTCATTCCTCTGCAGTGTCTGTTTGTTGATCAGTCAAATGGACGATTGGAAGAAAACGAAATGTTTTTGAAGTTTCTCAAAGTTATGAAGAC
>CM053244.1:40600076-40727576 GCA_028583405.1 Pogonophryne albipinna | reverse complement strand
AGTGTCTCTACTTTAAAGAGTCCTCTCCTGCTGATGTTCAGGTGTATATCAGTATGTAGTGTCTCTACTTTAAAGAGTCCTCTCCTGCTGATGTTCAGGTGTATATCAGTATGTAGTGTCTCTACTTTAAAGAGTCCTCTCCTGCTGATGTTCAGGTGTATATCAGTATGTAGTGTCTCTACTTTAAAGAGTCCTCTCCTGCTGATTTTCAGGTGTATATCAGTATGTAGTGTCTCTACTTTAAAGAGTCCTCTCCTGCTGATGTTCAGGTGTATATCAGTATGTAGTGTCTCTATTTTAAAGAGTCCTCTCCTGCTGATGTTCAGGTGTATATCAGTATGTAGTGTCTCTACTTTAAAGAGTCCTCTCCTGCTGATGTTCAGGTGTATATCAGTATGTAGTGTCTCTACTTTAAAGAGTCCTCTCCTGCTGATGTTCAGGTGTATATCAGTATGTAGTGACTCTACTTTAAAGAGTCCTCTCCTGCTGATGTTCAGGTGTATATCAGTATGTAGTGTCTCTACTTTAAAGAGTCCTCTCCTGCTGATATTCAGGTGTATATCAGTATGTAGTGTCTCTACTTTAAAGAGTCCTCTCCTGCTGATGTTCAGGTGTATATCAGTATGTAGTGTCTCTACTTTAAAGAGTCCTCTGTTCAGGTGTATATCAGTATGTAGTGTCTCTACTTTAAAGAGTCCTCTCCTGCTGATGTTCAGGTGTATATCAGTATGTAGTGTCTCTACTTTAAAGAGTCCTCTCCTGCTGATGTTCAGGTGTATATCTGTATGTAGTGTCTCTACTTTAAAGAGTCCTCTCCTGCTGATGTTCAGGTGTATATCAGTATGTAGTGTCTCTACTTTAAAGAGTCCTCTCCTGCTGATATTCAGGTGTATATCAGTATGTAGTGTTTCTACTTTAAAGAGTCCTCTCCTGCTGATGTTCAGGTGTATATCAGTATGTAGTGTCTCTACTTTAAAGAGTCCTCTGTTCAGGTGTATATCAGTATGTAGTGTCTCTACTTTAAAGAGTCCTCTCCTGCTGATGTTCAGGTGTATATCAGTATGTAGTGTCTCTACTTTAAAGAGTCCTCTGTTCAGGTGTATATCAGTATGTAGTGTCTCTACTTTAAAGAGTCCTCTCCTGCTGATGTTCAGGTGTATATCAGTATGTAGTGTCTCTACTTTAAAGAGTCCTCTCCTGCTGATGTTCAGGTGTATATCTGTATGTAGTGTCTCTACTTTAAAGAGTCCTCTCCTGCTGATGTTCAGGTGTATATCAGTATGTAGTGTCTCTACTTTAAAGAGTCCTCTCCTGCTGATATTCAGGTGTATATCAGTATGTAGTGTTTCTACTTTAAAGAGTCCTCTCCTGCTGATGTTCAGGTGTATATCAGTATGTAGTGTCTCTACTTTAAAGAGTCCTCTGTTCAGGTGTATATCAGTATGTAGTGTCTCTACTTTAAAGAGTCCTCTCCTGCTGATGTTCAGGTGTATATCAGTATGTAGTGTCTCTACTTTAAAGAGTCCTCTCCTGCTGATGTTCAGGTGTATATCTGTATGTAGTGTCTCTACTTTAAAGAGACCTCTCCTGCTGATGTTCAGGTGTATATCAGTATGTAGTATGTCTACTTTAAAGAGTCCTCTCCTGCTGATGTTCAAGTGTATATCAGTATGTAGTGTCTCTACTTTAAAGAGTCCTCTCCTGCTGATGTTCAGGTGTATATCTGTATGCAGTGTCTCTACTTTAAAGAGTCCTCTCCTGCTGATGTTCAGGTGTATATCAGTATGTAGTGTCTCTACTTTAAAGAGTCCTCTCCTGCTGATGTTCAGGTGTATATCAGTATGTAGTGTCTCTACTTTAAAGAGTCCTCTCCTGCTGATGTTCAGGTGTATATCAGTATGTAGTGTCTCTACTTTAAAGAGTCCTCTCCTACTGATGTTCAGGTGTATATCAGTATGTAGTGTCTCTAATTTAAAGAGTCCTCTCCTGCTGATGTTCAGGTGTTTATCAGTATGTAGTGTCTCTAATTTAAAGAGTCCTCTCCTGCTGATGTTCAGGTGTATATCAGTATGTAGTGTCTCTACTTTAAAGAGTCCTCTCCTGCTGATTTTCAGGTGTATATCAGTATGTAGTGTCTCTACTTTAAAGAGTCCTCTCCTGCTGATGTTCAGGTGTATATCAGTATGTAGTGTCTCTATTTTAAAGAGTCCTCTCCTGCTGATGTTCAGGTGTATATCAGTATGTAGTGTCACTACTTTAAAGAGTCCTCTCCTGCTGATGTTCAGGTGTATATCAGTATGTAGTGTCTCTACTTTAAAGAGTCCTCTCCTGCTGATGTTCAGGTGTATATCAGTATGTAGTGTCTCTACTTTAAAGAGTCCTCTCCTGCTGATGTTCAGGTGTATATCAGTATGTAGTGTCTCTACTTTAAAGAGTCCTCTCCTGCTGATGTTCAGGTGTATATCAGTATGTAGTGTCTCTACTTTAAAGAGTCCTCTCCTGCTGATGTTCAGGTGTATATCAGTATGTAGTGTCTCTACTTTAAAGAGTCCTCTCCTGCTGATGTTCAGGTGTATATCAGTATGTAGTGTCTCTACTTTAAAGAGTCCTCTCCTGCTGATGTTCAGGTGTATATCAGTATGTAGTGTCTCTACTTTAAAGAGTCCTCTCCTGCTGATGTTCAGGTGTATATCAGTATGTAGAGTCTCTACTTTAAAGAGTCCTCTCCTGCTGATGTTCAGGTGTATATCTGTATGTAGTGTCTCTACTTTAAAGAGTCCTCTCCTGTTGATGTTCAGGTGTATATCAGTATGTAGTGTCTCTACTTTAAAGAGTCCTCTCCTGCTGATGTTCAGGTGTATATCAGTATGTAGTGTCTCTACTTTAAAGAGTCCTCTCCTGCTGATGTTCAGGTGCATATCAGTACGTAGTGTCTCTACTTTAAAGAGTCCTCTCCTGCTGATCTTCAGGTGTATATCACTATGTAGTGTGTCTACTTTAAAGAGTCCTCTCCTGCTGATGTTCAGGTGTATATCAGTATGTAGTGTCTCTACTTTAAAGAGTCCTCTCCTGCTGATGTTCAGGTGTATATCAGTATGTATTGTCTCTACTTTAAAGAGTCCTCTCCTGCTGATGTTCAGGTGTATATCAGTATGTAGTGTCTCTACTTTAAAGAGTCCTCTCCTGCTGATGTTCAGGTGTATATCAGTATGTAGTGTCTCTACTTTAAAGAGTCCTCTCCTGCTGATGTTCAGGTGTATATCAGTATGTAGTGTCTCTACTTTAAAGAGTCCTCTCCTGCTGATGTTCAGGTGTATATCAGTATGTAGAGTCTCTACTTTAAAGAGTCCTCTCCTGCTGATGTTCAGGTGTATATCTGTATGTAGTGTCTCTACTTTAAAGAGTCCTCTCCTGCTGATGTTCAGGTGTATATCAGTATGTAGTGTCTCTACTTTAAAGAGTCCTCTCCTGCTGATGTTCAGGTGTATATCAGTATGTAGTGTCTCTACTTTAAAGAGTCCTCTCCTGCTGATGTTCAGGAGCATATCAGTACGTAGTGTCTCTACTTTAAAGAGTCCTCTCCTGCTGATGTTCAGGTGTATATCAGTATGTAGTGTCTCTACTTTAAAGAGTCCTCTTCTGCTGATCTTCAGGTGTATATCAGTATGTAGTGTCTCTACTTTAAAGAGTCCTCTCCTGCTGATGTTCAGGTGTATATCAGTATGTAGAGTCTCTACTTTAAAGAGTCCTCTCCTGCTGATGTTCAGGTGTATATCTGTATGTAGTGGCTCTACTTTAAAGAGTCCTCTCCTGTTGATGTTCAGGTGTATATCAGTATGTAGTGTCTCTACTTTAAAGAGTCCTCTCCTGCTGATGTTCAGGTGTATATCAGTATGTAGTGTCTCTACTTTAAAGAGTCCTCTCCTGCTGATGTTCAGGTGCATATCAGTACGTAGTGTCTCTACTTTAAAGAGTCCTCTCCTGCTGATCTTCAGGTGTATATCACTATGTAGTGTGTCTACTTTAAAGAGTCCTCTCCTGCTGATGTTCAGGTGTATATCAGTATGTAGTGTCTCTACTTTAAAGAGTCCTCTCCTGCTGATGTTCAGGTGTATATCAGTATGTAGTGTCTCTACTTTAAAGAGTCCTCTCCTGCTGATGTTCAGGTGTATATCAGTATGTAGTGTCTCTACTTTAAAGAGTCCTCTCCTGCTGATGTTCAGGTGTATATCAGTATGTAGTGTCTCTACTTTAAAGAGTCCTCTCCTGCTGATGTTCAGGTGTATATCAGTATGTAGTGTCTCTACTTTAAAGAGTCCTCTCCTGCTGATGTTCAGGTGTATATCAGTATGTAGAGTCTCTACTTTAAAGAGTCCTCTCCTGCTGATGTTCAGGTGTATATCTGTATGTAGTGTCTCTACTTTAAAGAGTCCTCTCCTGCTGATGTTCAGGTGTATATCAGTATGTAGTGTCTCTACTTTAAAGAGTCCTCTCCTGCTGATGTTCAGGTGTATATCAGTATGTAGTGTCTCTACTTTAAAGAGTCCTCTCCTGCTGATGTTCAGGTGCATATCAGTACGTAGTGTCTCTACTTTAAAGAGTCCTCTCCTGCTGATGTTCAGGTGTATATCAGTATGTAGTGTCTCTACTTTAAAGAATCCTCTCCTGCTGATCTTCAGGTGTATATCACTATGTAGTGTGTCTACTTTAAAGAGTTCTCTCCTGCTGATGTTCAGGTGTATATCAGTATGTAGTCTCTCTACTTTAAAGAGTCCTCTCCTGCTGATGTTCAGGTGTATATCAGTATGTAGTGTCTCTACTTTAAAGAGTCCTCTCCTGCTGATATTCAGGTGTATATCAGTATGTAGTGTCTCTACTTTAAAGAGTCCTCTCCTGCTTATCTTCAGGTGTATATCAGTATGTAGTGTCTCTACTTTAAAGAGTCCTCTCCTGCTGAAGTTCAGGTGGATATCAGTATGTCTCTACTTTAAAGAGTCCTCTCCTGCTGAAGTTCAGGTGGATATCAGTATGTAGTGTCTCTACTTTAAAGAGTCCTCTCCTGCTGATGTTCAGGTGTATATCAGTATGTAGTGTCTCTACTTTAAAGAGTCCTCTCCTGCTGAAGTTCAGGTGTATATCAGTATGTAGTGTCTCTACTTTAAAGAGTCCTCTCCTGCTGATGTTCAGGTGTATATCAGTATGTAGTGTCTCTACTTTAAAGAGTCCTCTCCTGCTGATGTTCAGGTGTATATCAGTATGTAGTGTCTCTACTTTAAAGAGTCCTCTCCTGCTGAAGTTCAGGTGTATATCAGTATGTAGTGTCTCTACTTTAAAGAGTCCTCTCCTGCTGAAGTTCAGGTGTATATCACTATGTAGTGTGTCTACTTTAAAGAGTCCTCTCCTGCTGATGTTCAGGTGTATATCAGTATGTAGTGTCTCTACTTTAAAGAGTCCTCTCCTGCTGATGTTCAGGTGTATATCAGTATGTAGTGTCTCTACTTTAAAGAGTCCTCTCCTGCTGATGTTCAGGTGTATATCAGTATGTAGTGTCTCTAATTTAAAGAGTCCTCTCCTGCTGATGTTCAGGTGTATATCAGTATGTAGTGTCTCTACTTTAAAGAGTCCTCTCCTGCTGATTTTCAGGTGTATATCAGTATGTAGTGTCTCTACTTTAAAGAGTCCTCTCCTGCTGATGTTCAGGTGTATATCAGTATGTAGTGTCTCTATTTTAAAGAGTCCTCTCCTGCTGATGTTCAGGTTCATATCAGTATGTAGTGTCACTACTTTAAAGAGTCCTCTCCTGCTGATGTTCAGGTGTATATCAGTATGTAGTGTCTCTACTTTAAAGAGTCCTCTCCTGCTGATGTTCAGGTGTATATCAGTATGTAGTGTCTCTACTTTAAAGAGTCCTCTCCTGCTGATGTTCAGGTGTATATCAGTATGTAGTGTCTCTACTTTAAATAGTCCTCTCCTGCTGATGTTCAGGTGTATATCAGTATGTAGTGTCTCTACTTTAAAGAGTCCTCTCCTGCTGATGTTCAGGTGTATATCAGTATGTAGTGTCTCTACTTTAAAGAGTCCTCTGTTCAGGTGTATATCAGTATGTAGTGTCTCTACTTTAAAGAGTCCTCTCCTGCTGATGTTCAGGTGTATATCAGTATGTAGTGTCTCTACTTTAAAGAGTCCTCTCCTGCTGATGTTCAGGTGTATATCTGTATGTAGTGTCTCTACTTTAAAGAGTCCTCTCCTGCTGATGTTCAGGTGTATATCAGTATGTAGTATGTCTACTTTAAAGAGTCCTCTCCTGCTGATGTTCAAGTGTATATCAGTATGTAGTGTCTCTACTTTAAAGAGTCCTCTCCTGCTGATGTTCAGGTGTATATCTGTATGCAGTGTCTCTACTTTAAAGAGTCCTCTCCTGCTGATGTTCAGGTGTATATCAGTATGTAGTGTCTCTACTTTAAAGAGTCCTCTCCTGCTGATGTGCAGGTGTATATCAGTATGTAGTGTCTCTACTTTAAAGAGTCCTCTCCTGCTGATGTTCAGGTGTATATCAGTATGTAGTGTCTCTACTTTAAAGAGTCCTCTCCTGCTGATGTTCAGGTGTATATCAGTATGTAGTGTCTCTACTTTAAAGAGTCCTCTCCTGCTGATGTTCAGGTGTATATCAGTATGTAGTGTCTCTACTTTAAAGAGTCCTCTCCTGCTGATGTTCAGGTGTATATCAGTATGTAGTGTCTCTAATTTAAAGAGTCCTCTCCTGCTGATGTTCAGGTGTATATCAGTATGTAGTGTCTCTACTTTAAAGAGTCCTCTCCTGCTGATGTTCAGGTGTATATCAGTATGTAGTGTCTCTACTTTAAAGAGTCCTCTGTTCAGGTGTATATCAGTATGTAGTGTCTCTACTTTAAAGAGTCCTCTCCTGCTGATGTTCAGGTGTATATCAGTATGTAGTGTCTCTACTTTAAAGAGTCCTCTCCTGCTGATGTTCAGGTGTATATCAGTATGTAGTATGTCTACTTTAAAGAGTCCTCTCCTGCTGATGTTCAAGTGTATATCAGTATGTAGTGTCTCTACTTTAAAGAGTCCTCTCCTGCTGATGTTCAGGTGTATATCAGTATGTAGAGTCTCTACTTTAAAGAGTCCTCTCCTGCTGATGTTCAGGTGTATATCTGTATGTAGTGTCTCTACTTTAAAGAGTCCTCTCCTGTTGATGTTCAGGTGTATATCAGTATGTAGTGTCTCTACTTTAAAGAGTCCTCTCCTGCTGATGTTCAGGTGTATATCAGTATGTAGTGTCTCTACTTTAAAGAGTCCTCTCCTGCTGATGTTCAGGTGCATATCAGTACGTAGTGTCTCTACTTTAAAGAGTCCTCTCCTGCTGATCTTCAGGTGTATATCACTATGTAGTGTGTCTACTTTAAAGAGTCCTCTCCTGCTGATGTTCAGGTGTATATCAGTATGTAGTGTCTCTACTTTAAAGAGTCCTCTCCTGCTGATGTTCAGGTGTATATCAGTATGTAGTGTCTCTACTTTAAAGAGTCCTCTCCTGCTGATGTTCAGGTGTATATCAGTATGTAGTGTCTCTACTTTAAAGAGTCCTCTCCTGCTGATGTTCAGGTGTATATCAGTATGTAGTGTCTCTACTTTAAAGAGTCCTCTCCTGCTGATGTTCAGGTGTATATCAGTATTTAGTGTCTCTACTTTAAAGAGTCCTCTCCTGCTGATGTTCAGGTGTATATCAGTATGTAGAGTCTCTACTTTAAAGAGTCCTCTCCTGCTGATGTTCAGGTGTATATCTGTATGTAGTGTCTCTACTTTAAAGAGTCCTCTCCTGCTGATGTTCAGGTGTATATCAGTATGTAGTGTCTCTACTTTAAAGAGTCCTCTCCTGCTGATGTTCAGGTGTATATCAGTATGTAGTGTCTCTACTTTAAAGAGTCCTCTCCTGCTAATGTTCAGGTGTATATCAGTATGCAGTGTCTCTACTTTAAATAGTCCTCTCCTGCTGATGTTCTGGTGTATATCTGTATGTAGTGTGTCTACTTTAAAGAGTCCTCTCCTGCTGATCTTCAGGTGTATATCACTATGTAGTGTGTCTACTTTAAAGAGTCCTCTCCTGCTGATGTCCAGGTGTATATCAGTATGTAGTGTCTCTACTTTAAAGAGTCCTCTCCTGCTGATGTTCAGGTGTATATCAGTATGTAGTGTCTCTACTTTAAAGAGTCCTCTCCTGCTGATGTTCAGGTGTATATCAGCACGTAGTGTCTCTACTTTAAAGAGTCCTCTCCTGCTGATGTTCAGGTGTATATCAGTATGTAGTGTCTCTACTTTAAAGAGTCCTCTCCTGCTGATGTTCAGGTGTATATCAGTATGTAGTGTCTCTACTTTAAAGAGTCCTCTCCTGCTGATGTTCAGGTGTATATCAGTATGTAGTGTCTCTACTTTAAAGAGTCCTCTCCTGCTGAAGTTCAGGTGTATATCAGTATGTAGTGTCTCTACTTTAAAGAGTCCTCTCCTGCTGATGTTCAGGTGAATATCAGTATGTAGTGTCTCTACTTTAAAGAGTCCTCTCCTGCTGATGTTCAGGTGTATATCAGTATGTAGTGTCTCTACTTTAAAGAGTCCTCTCCTGCTGAAGTTCAGGTGTATATCAGTATGTAGTGTCTCTACTTTAAAGAGTCCTCTCCTGCTGATGTTCAGGTGTATATCAGTATGTAGTGTCTCTACTTTAAAGAGTCCTCTCCTGCTGATGTTCAGGTGTATATCACTATGTAGTGTCTCTACTTTAAAGAGTCCTCTCCTGCTGATGTTCATGTGTATATCAGTATGTAGTGTCTCTACTTTAAAGAGTCCTCTCCTGCTGAAGTTCAGGTGTATATCAGTATGTAGTGTCTCTACTTTAAAGAGTCCTCTCCTGCTGATGTTCAGGTGTATATCAGTATGTAGTGTCTCTACTTTAAAGAGTCCTCTCCTGCTGATGTTCAGGTGTATATCAGTATGTAGTGTCTCTACTTTAAAGAGTCCTCTCCTGCTGAAGTTCAGGTGTATATCAGTATGTAGTGTCTCTACTTTAAAGAGTCCTCTCCTGCTGATGTTCAGGTGTATATCAGTATGTAGTGTCTCTACTTTAAAGAGTCCTCTCCTGCTGATGTTCAGGTGTATATCACTATGTAGTGTCTCTACTTTAAAGAGTCCTCTCCTGCTGATGTTCATGTGTATATCAGTATGTAGTGTCTCTACTTTAAAGAGTCCTCTCCTGCTGAAGTTCAGGTGTATATCAGTATGTAGTGTCTCTACTTTAAAGAGTCCTCTCCTGCTGATGTTCAGGTGTATATCAGTATGTAGTGTCTCGACTTTAAAGAGTCCTCTCCTGCTGATGTTCAGGTGTATATCAGTATGTAGTGTCTCTACTTTAAAGAGTCCTCTCCTGCTGAAGTTCAGGTGTATATCAGTATGTAGTGTCTCTACTTTAAAGAGTCCTCTCCTGCTGATGTTCAGGTGTATATCAGTATGTAGTGTCTCTACTTTAAAGAGTCCTCTCCTGCTGATGTTCAGGTGTATATCACTATGTAGTGTCTCTACTTTAAAGAGTCCTCTCCTGCTGATGTTCATGTGTATATCAGTATGTAGTGTCTCTACTTTAAAGAGTCCTCTCCTGCTGATGTTCAGGTGTATATCAGTATGTAGTGTCTCTACTTTAAAGAGTCCTCTCCTGCTGATGTTCAGGTGTATATCAGTATGTAGTGTCTCTACTTTAAAGAGTCCTCTCCTGCTGATGTTCAGGTGTATATCAGTATGTGGTGTCTCTACTTTAAAGAGTCCTCTCCTGCTGATGTTCAGGTGTATATCAGTATGTAGTGTCTCTACATTAAAGAGTCCTCTCCTGCTGATGTTCAGGTGTATATCAGTATGTAGAGTCTCTACTTTAAAGAGTCCTCTCCTGCTGATGTTCAGGTGTATATCTGTATGTAGTGTCTCGACTTTAAAGAGTCCTCTCCTGCTGATGTTCAGGTGTATATCAGTATGTAGTGTCTCTACTTTAAAGAGTCCTCTCCTGCTGATGTTCAGGTGTATATCAGTATGTAGTGTCTCTACTTTAAAGAGTCCTCTCCTGTTGATGTTCAGGTGCATATCAGTACGTAGTGTCTCTACTTTAAAGAGTCCTCTCCTGCTGATGTTCAGGTGTATATCAGTATGTAGTGTCTCTACTTTAAAGAGTCCTCTCCTGCTGATGTTCAGGTGTATATCAGTATGTAGTGTCTCTACTTTAAAGAGTCCTCTCAGAGTGCAAGTATAGCAAAGTGTATACATAAAGTGTGTTATGATTGAGGTTAAATGTCTGGTGTCCACATGTTGTGTTTTTAAGTGAAACCACGTTAGCCTCTCTCCACTTCCTGTCTGAGACTCAGAGGCAGCTGCAGACCACTCGTTCCTCGTAAAGACAGAAATGAATTAGATTTGGGATTTTGTTTCTTGCCACAGAATGCATTGAGTGCTCCGTCTGATTGACATCTTGTTTATCAAAGAGTTAAATAAACAATGGGAGATTGTGGTTGGAGCTCTCATTGGTTTTCTGCTAATCAAGCCCCCTCTTCAAATACAATCATCCATTTCAAATGTTTGGCTCATTTGTAAATTATGAAGGCCTGTTTTGTCATGTGACATATGTTGCCAAATAATTGGAGAGCAAACAATACTGTAGTTAGAAAGCTAAGGAATCTCGTTATTTATATAGTGTGCGTAACTCACAATCTGTCACATGGTATCTAAAATATCCGTCTGTTGCTTTAGAAATACCAATTTGTTTTTTGTGGTACATATTGTTTCTGTTTGAGGTCTGCTCATTACGAAAAAAAAGTTGATTTCTGTGGTTTGTTTCCTCTGTGAAGTCTCAGTCAAATAAACCACAGAAGAAGAGTTAATGAAGGACGCAGGAAGCTCATTCTTTATCACCAGATCTCGGCTCAAACACGTGTGCAGGACCAGGACCTGTTATTCATTTACAGTTCTGCTATTTACTAATGCATTGGGTTTTAAAATGACTTTGCTTGTGTTTGAAGAGACACAGTTTAAATATCATTTAAAATAGAATATATATTTATTGTCATCATACAAAGTACAACAAAATGTATTTGGCAACTCTCACTGCAGTAGGAAATAGACAATAAGAGTGGTAAAAGCAGAGGTAGTAGCGATGACGGTGCAACGAGATAACATTCAATGTCAATGTGCATATTTACACTTAAGTCTAAATATGTATTAGTAAAATAGCCATAAGTC
Organism: Pogonophryne albipinna; assembly: GCA_028583405.1. Classification (NCBI taxonomy): domain Eukaryota; kingdom Metazoa; phylum Chordata; class Actinopteri; order Perciformes; family Artedidraconidae; genus Pogonophryne; species Pogonophryne albipinna. The sequence continues at coordinate 40,716,293 of CM053244.1, read as the reverse complement.
TAAATAGTAGTGCTTGCAGTCTTTGAGGGGTGGAGTTGTGTATTCTGCAATGTGTAATTATGCGTAACGTCGTATACCATATGAAATAATGGCAAAGTGTTTGTTCCAGTCTCCTGTTTTTGTTTGCCATTATCACACAGGTGAGGGTAATCGTACGCAGATAACAGATGATATTCCAGTCCTTGAATGCAGATTAGTTGGAGGTTTATTGAGAGTTTACAAATACCAAGATGCACGAGTTGATGAATGAGTTGTGTGTGTATTCCTGGCGTCTGCTAAGATCTGTGTGCTCTCTCCTTCTGTGTTCCTCCTTCTCAGAAATATGAAATGTTTTAAAATCTGAGAAAAATGTCTGAATTTGTTTCTGACAGATTTCAGACTTTTTTTCCAGATTAAAAAACAAAAAAAAGTCGAAAATGTTTATTTTTCTGATTTCTAACGCTTTTAAGAATTCAGAATTGTAATTTAATTTACTGAAAAAAAGTCAGAATATTTTTTTATCTCAGAAATCTGACTTTTTCCCAGAATTTGGACTATTTTTCAGATCTCTGAGAAAAAGTCTGTGACCTATGACCCTATTTCTGAAGACCATTGCAGCTAATCACCACTTGATCCTGTCTCTTCTACATCAACATGTGTCCCCTCTTCTCCATGTCTCTTCTACATCAACATGTGTCCCCTCTTCTCCATGTCTCTTCTACATCAACATGTGTCCCCTCTTCTTCAAGTCTCTTCTACATCAACATGTGTCCCCTCTTCTTCATGTCTCTTGTACATCAACATGTGTCCCCTCTTCTTCAAGTCTCTTCTACATCAACATGTGTCCCCTCTTCTTCATGTCTCTTCTCAACATGTGTCCCCTCTTCTTCATGTCTCTTCTACATCAACATGTGTCCCCTCTTCTTCATGTCTCTTCTACATCAACATGTGTCCCCTCTTCTTCATGTCTCTTCTACATCAACATGTGTCCCCTCTTCTTCATGTCTCTTCTACATCAATATGTGTCCCCTATTCTTCAGGTCTCTTCTACATCAACATGTGTCCCCTCTTCTTCATGTCTCTTCTACATCAACATGTGTCCCCTCTTCTTCATGTCTCTTCTACATCAACATGTATCCCCTCTTCTTCATGTCTCTTCTACATCAACATGTGTCCCCTCTTCTTCATGTCTCTTCTACATCAACATGTGTCCCCTCTTCTTCATGTCTCTTCTACATCAACATGTATCCCCTCTTCTTCATGTCTCTTCTACATCAACATGTGTCCCCTCTTCTTCATGTCTATTCTACATCAACATGTGTCCCCTCTTCTTCATGTCTCTTCTACATCAACATGTGTCCCCTCTTCTTCATGTCTCTTCTACATCAACATGTGTCCCCTCTTCTTCAGGTCTCTTCTACATCAACATGTGTCCCCTCTTCTTCAGGTCTCTTCTACATCAACATGTGTCCCCTCTTCTTCATGTCTCTTCTACATCAACATGTGTCCCCTCTGTGGAAAGAGACTCTGAAAGTTTCAGGAACAAAGATTCTCTCTCTTTTTGTCCTGATCCATTTCTATAAAAACCTGTCTGAAAATGAGCTGATCAGATTTTGGCCACTTTATGATGTCATAACGATGTTTTGTTTTGTGTAACCATTAGCCAATCAGCAACCAAGGTAACCCCCCCCCCCCCCACCTTATCACCTGAATCTCCTCCTAGAGCACCATTGAGTTCTTTGTAACCAAATCTCTCTCAGAGGGGCGTGGGGAGGGGCTCCTTATTTTCATCTAAAGTAACAGACAGAGAATCAGCACTTTGGAAACAGGGCTGAAACAGAGGGGATTATGGGTAATGCTGCAATGATCTGTTTGGTGTTTGGAGCCAAACCCTTCAGAGACATGTTTTGAATATATCTGAGACCTATAATATATAGATGAAAACAGTATAATTATAAGACCTTTAAATGAACTGACATGCCAACAATACACATAACATTGCTCCTACACCCTATAAAAGCCATTGTGTTTGGACAGTGTAAATAAGGTGCAAAAGTGTTACCGTGGTATAAGACGAAGGGTCTTAATGACTGAGTGAAGTGTAATTCCTCTTTCCTGCTTTTGTTTCTGAATTATTTGCCGCTTCCTGTTAACATTTTCTGCTGCAGCGACCGACAATCTGCTCTTACACTTCAGTGTCTTTCTCAAAATAAAGATAACTAGACGCTGTATGGATGTGATTTAGTCTTTTGCATTGTTAGAGGAGCTCAGGTCAGAATAATTTCATTGTCATATCTACACTGTAGCTTATGTGCATAAAACCTTTGAATTTGAACCTTTGAGATGTGACTTGTGGAGTGGTTTGTTGGAGAAAGACATGATAACTCACAAAGGCGTTCGTTCTTGATCTGTCTTTAATGGTTTGCCCTATGATGACGTTCACTCTTCAGATTACAGTTTTCCATCCAGATGTTGAGAGTACACACTGTACTGTAGCAGTACAATGTATTCTAACATGTCATAACAGTGATAGGGAATGTGTTACTGTCGTTACTTTTACTTCTTTAAGGTTTTGAATGACTTATAGAGTACTGCTAAATGCCTCATAGTGAATACGGAAGTGTTTGGAAAAAGGTGTCAGGCTAAATGCTGCCCCCTAGTGGTGAAACATGGAGCTGCTCTTTCACTGTGACCAAGAACAAGAGTACTGTTCTTAAGTACAATGTTAAGACACTTGTACTCTACTTGAGTATTTCCATTTTATGTTACTTTGTACTTCCACTCCACTGCAATTCAGAGCTAAACTGTATACTTCTACTCCACTACATGTATTTAATACCTTTAGTTACTTCACAGATGTGGATGAATGGTGTGAAATCTAATCAAGTGTTGAATCAGACTTTAGTTCCACCTGGAGTAAATCCATAAGCTACCCTGCAGTCTACAAAGTCATTCGAACTAGCTGCACCTTTACCAGCTTTGAGAACACTTTCATGATCAATCATTATAAAACATATCATATATATTATTCTGAAATGGACCAATCTGCACAACGACTACTTTTACTGTCTTTAACTATATTTTGATGAGAATACTTTTCTACTTTCACTTGAGGAACATTTTGAATGCAGGACTTTTACTGTAACAGAGTATTCCTACACTCTGGTACTTCTACTTTTACTCAAGTACAAGATCTGAGTACTTCTACTTTGACTCAAGTACAAGATCTGAGTACTTCTACTTGGACTCAAGTACAACCTGAGTACTTCTAATTTTACTCAAGTACAAAGTCTGAGTACTTCTGCTTTGACTCAAGATCTGAGTACTTCTACTTTTACTCAAGTACAAGGTCTGAGTACTTTTACTTTTAATCAAGTACAATATCTGAGTACTTCTACTTTTACTCAAGTACAAAGTCTGAGTACTTCTGCTTTGACTCAAGATCTGAGTACTTCTACTTTTACTCAAGTACAAGGTCTGAGTACTTTTACTTTTAATCAAGTACAATATCTGAGTACTTCTACTTTTACTCAAGTACAAGGTCTGAGTGCTTCTACTTTGACTCAAGATCTGAGTACTTCTACTTTTACTCAAGATCTGAGTACTTCTACTTTTACTCAAGTACAAGATCTGAGTACTTTTACTCAAGTACCAGATCTGAGTACTTTTCCCACCTCTGCTTCTTCAAATGATGAAATATTGATTATATAATTAAATTAATTACATTAAACTTGTAAACATTGATGGTAGCAGTAGTTGGAGCAGGAGTACTGGGATAACTTACAGTAGAATGTATTTAAAGTAGTTCATTTGACCTTTTAAGCACTAGAAAAACAGGAAGTATTTGGACCCGTTTGGCTTCACTTGTTTTAGAGATGTGTGTGTTTTGTCTGAAACTGAAACCGAGGTCAGATGACAGTCTACTAAACATTTCCCTGTTCTAATAAACTCCTTGTCTTGTTGGTGAATTTAGGATCCTTGTTTTAAATGTGTTGGACACACTATGGATGGAAACCAACCTGGTCCCACCAGAATACGTGACTCCATCACGTACTGCGGTGTTAAGGAGTCGTGGTGGAGTCACGTAAGAGACCAGGTTGATGGAAACACACTCGCTCAAAAAGTCTAGTGTCGTCTTCCCATGAGGGAATGTACCTCATTAGTCTTTATTAAATATAATAAGTAGAAGGCGTGTTAATAACAGGAAGGGTTTGTAAATGTCGGAAGAATTTATTTTTATTTTGAAAATGTTAACACTGGAATCACAAACCAACACATCATAGGCCGACCTGGGAGTGAGGATGTGTTGCACAAACATAATTCATCATTGTCATTTTTCAAAACTGTAGAAAACAAACATTAAAATCAAATTAATAACTCATATCAGTAACATATTGTATTCATTGGATAAACACTGATTTATCCTTTATATCTAATCAGGCACTTAGCAAACATACATAGATGAACAACATACAATAAAATCACTATTACTAAATCTATGAACTTGAGATGATTAATTCCCAGCAGAGCTTTTACTCATCGTCTCTGAGAAACCCTTTTTCAAACAGAACCATTTAAACATATAAAAACATGAATACACAATCAATGTATCAGGAAGCACGGAGTTGAGAAGAAACAGCAAGTAAGAATGTTCAGAGTTTTGAGAATAAAGTCAGAACTATTGTTATTTTAAAAAATCTGACTTTTTTTCCGGAATAAAAAAAACAAAACTCTAAACTAAGTATGTTCTCAGATTTCTGCCTTTTTCAAGAATTCAGACTTTTATCAGAATTCAGATTTTTTTTTAAAAAGTCGAAAAATTATTGTTAGAAAAATATCACTCGTCACCGGCTTGGTCTTCAATAACAGGATCCATGTATTTATTACCCTTGGAAGAATGGAAGTAGTCATCACACACAGGGCTGCGTGGGACAAATAGTACCCCGAACAAGATGCTTATATACAAGAGAGGGAGTTACAGTCAACAAGATGGAGGAATACTGGTTCAAAGCAGTATTCTGACATTAGTTCAGATTAGCTAAGGCCTGCGTAACCAATACACATGACAGTCATATGCCTATCTCTCTAGGGGCTGTGTCGTCATGCCAATCTGAGGAACATAGCTATCATAACTTCAACACAGTGTCTCGTGAGCGTCGTCAGACATCCGGCTACGTACACAGCTACGTAGGGCCTCTGTTATCATGTGCTACTCTGATACAGAAGGAACATTCAGTATTTTCCCAACAATTATATTTTCGTAGATTTCAGACTTTTTTTCAAATTCTGTTTTTGTTCCCAAATTCAGAGAAAAAGTCAGATTTTTTTTTTTTTTTTTTATTATTACGATTTTTTTCTCATAAATCTGAAAAAGTCTGATTTTTGTCATAAGTCTGACTATTTTTTCAGAATCCTAATTTCACAACAAAAAAATCTGATCTGACCAAAACCTTTTTTCTGCGGATGACCAGAAATAAACTTGGAATGTTTCTAAACACAATTGTGAAAACTAAAATAGTAATTGGGCAGATTGGAATGACTCTTCAACCCTCGATCCATCTTCTAACAGTAGGAAGAATTAACAAAAACACATGAAACGCCCTTAAAGTCAATCACTGGACTCTACAAGGTAATTTAATAATGATTTAAAATTGAGGCATTATGTCCGTCTGTTTTTGACTTTTAAATAAATAAATTGCTAGTTTTGAAATAAAGATTGCTTATATTCAATTATAAGTTGATTTCCACATATATTTATGTGTTAGCATTTCCAAAAAAGGACATACGTTTGATTGAAGCTCACTTCCTATAAGACAGTGGAGAGAACTGACTTCCATACCTCCCAAATTAGTTGTTTTTAAACATTTTGTACACTATTGCAATCGTGAATAGCTGCCATGTTGTTCTTAGAGGCTGCAGTTAGTGGATTTTAACAGAGGAAAGCTTCCTTTCATGCAGTAGGCAGCATTTTTGTGTAAGTATAAAACATGCCTCCTGTTTTCTCAGACCGTCACTGTTCATATTGATATTGAATACGTTGAATTTAAGGAAATGACATCAATGCATTTAAAGGGGGTCTTTCACCGTTAATTAAACAACATGCTTCTCATCTTAAATTGAATGCTGCAGAAGGAATAACTTTGATGTTTTATTTCCCTCTTTGTCCTGACGAGAGAATCAGAAATTAGACTTTTTTCCAGAATAAAAAAAAGAAAGTTTTTTATCAGAATTCTGAAACAAAATATAAAAAAAATTAAAATTATTTTTTTCTCAGTATTTTGGCTATTTTTTTTAGAATTCTGTGTTTTTTAAATTATTTTTTGAATAAAAAAAGAATAGTTTCCTCAGATTTCTGCCTTTTTTAAGAATTCAGACTTTTTTAAAGAATTCTGAGAAAAAGTCAGAATGATTGATTTCTCAGTATTTTGGCATTTTTTAAGAATTAAGATTTTCTTAAGAAATCTGAAAAGAAGTCAGAATATTTTTTTCTCTCAGAAATCAGAATTTGTTTCAGATTTTTCCGAAAGTCTTAACTATTTATTTTTTCAGATTTCTGCCTTTTTTTTTACGAATTCCGACTTTTTATCATAATTCCGAGAAAAAAAGTCAGATTTGATTTAATCTTTCTTAAATTGAATGCTGCAGCGTTAATACCTGTGCTCTTTTGTTTCCTCTTTGTCCTCAGGTTCAAATGTGTTTCAGCTCCCTGTAAAGGTCGATCAGGTTCACGACCTTGTGCAACTTCTGCTTTCCCAATTTTGAATCTCTTTTTTGTGCAAACGAACATGAAGCTGAGTGAGTTTTGGGTTCAGTCGGAGTGAAGGGACAGAGACAGTTTGAGGCAGCCCAGCTCCTTGCCTTCTGCTCCCAGAACCCCCTGCACCCGGTAGTTTCCGTTGCTCAGCCAATAAGGGAGGTCCATGGTGGGGAGGGTGAAGTCCGACTGAGGGAGAGAGTACGAGCCCTGAGGAGAGAAAGGGAGTATCAGAGCAGAGGATCAGAGGATGTCTGCAAATACTTTATGCAGCCTGAGACAGATATGTCACTCCCTCAAATGTCAAGATTCAAGGCTTTTATTGTCATCTATAGCTACAGTGTAGATATATCAATACACATCTGAGGTCACAGGCTCCTCCAACAGTGCAACACAATAACACAGATAAAATAATTAAAATAGATCAAATAGAAATAGTGCAAGGAGAGTCTTTATACAAGTAATTGGAATATGATATATCAGATGCATCATTTTTGTCTTCAAAATAGCCCGATTAAAAGTAAAAAATGTTTTTTAAACACAAATATTATCAGCGAATGATAAATGAAGGCACTTTAAAGGAAGCTAAACAAAGAAGAAAGAGCAAGTTAGTAGGCCCACCTTTAAACTTTCCTTTCCTTTTCATCACAACCACACCTATTAAAAGTTGTGTGACTCCATCTTGCATATTTGAAGCTATCGCAGTGACAACATCTGTCTGCAGGATTTTAACTGGCTCAAAGTACTCAAAAACTCCTATGTGGAAGTTCTGATTATTTCTGAAACAGTATGAAACAGTAAGCCTTTAGCTTAGCGGTGGTGACGTGAAGTCATGTGACCGTGCTGTAGTTCCCTTATAGCCCAACATTAGCCACCTTTAGCTTAGCGGTGGTGACGTGAAGTCATGTGACCGTGCTGTAGTTCCCTTATTGCCCAACATTAGCCACCTTTAGCTTAGCGGTGGTGACGTGAAGTCATGTGACCGTGCTGTAGTTCCCTTACAGCCCAACATTAGCCACCTTTAGCTTAGCGGTGGTGACGTGAAGTCATGTGACCGTGCTGTAGTTCCTTTATAGCCCAACATTAGCCACCTTTAGCTTAGCGGTGGTGACGTGAAGTCATGTGACCGTGCTGTAGTTCCTTTATAGCCCAACATTAGCCACCTTTAGCTTAGCGGTGGTGACGTGAAGTCATGTGACCGTGCTGTAGTTCCTTTATAGCCCAACATTAGCCGCTTTTAGCTTAGCGGTGGTGACGTGAAGTCATGTGACCGTGCTGTAGTTCCCTTACAGCCCAACATTAGCCACCTTTAGCTTAGCGGTGGTGACGTGAAGTCATGTGACCGTGCTGTAGTTCCTTTATAGCCCAACATTAGCCACCTTTAGCTTAGCGGTGGTGACGTGAAGTCATGTGACCGTGCTGTAGTTCCTTTATAGCCCAACATTAGCCACCTTTAGCTTAGCGGTGGTGACGTGAAGTCATGTGACCGTGCTGTAGTTCCTTTATAGCCCAACATTAGCCGCTTTTAGCTTAGCGGTGGTGACGTGAAGTCATGTGACCGTGCTGTAGTTCCTTTATAGCCCAACATTAGCCGCTTTTAGCTTAGCGGTGGTGACGTGAAGTCATGTGACCGTGCTGTAGTTCCTTTATAGCCTACTTGTATATTCCAGGAGCACATTTTAGTCATGATGATACACAAAGGATCACATGGCGTAAATAATACCAAGTCACTGTGCCGGTTGAGAAATGTAGACAGTTTAAAGTACATAAAAAATGCAATGATTAGGTTTAAATAAAAAAAGCCCCGTTTCTGTAGTGATTCGATAAGATATATCATATATATCAATATTCCAATTAGACTATTCTGCACAGTTTCTATCATATTCTGTTTCTATTATATTCTATGTTATTGTATTTACTTGTACTATTCTATCTGTTTTATTGTGTTGCTCTGTTGGAGGAGCCTGTGACCTAAGATTTTCATTGACATAACTACACTGTAGCTACACATGACAATAAAAGCCTTGAATCTTGAAGTATCAGACTGACTAACACAAAGCACTCACAGCTTTGAAGGGGCAGTGGCAGGGCAGCCCGTAGGTGTGCAGCGGCTCGGGGCAGTCGTGTCCGGGGGGGATCAGCTGGCTCAGGATGTCACAGGCGTCTTTATAGTGACAGCTGCCCAACTCCTCCACACAGGGAACCTTCACCCAGAAACCTGCCACCTCCTTCTCCAGAGTCACGTTTACCTGAGAGGAGAGGAGAGGAGGAGAGGAGAGGAGGAGAGGAGGAGAGAGTGAGCTTCTTCATGCAACTCTCTGCAACCTCAGGTCAGAAATAGACATTTTGAAGTGCTATAAACAGCTTTTAAGGTATCCTATTATACTGTTTTTCATCAATATATTACAGGTCTCAGATACAGAACATGTCTCTGAAGTGTTTGGCTCCAAACACCAAACAGATCATTGCAGCAACCCATAATCCCCTCTGTTTCTGCCCTGTTTCCAAAGTGCTGATTCTCTGTTTGTTACTTTAGATGAAAATAAGGAGCCCCTCCCCACGCCCCTCTGATGCCCCTTTCACACCAACGCGTTTTCAGCTCCGGCTCGGAGCCGTTTTTTCCTGTTCACACCGCAGCGGCGCCGCCTCTTAGCTCCGGAATCCGGTTCACTTCCAGCTCCAAAAAATTGTCGGTCTAGAGGCAAGAGCTTCGGAGCTAAGAGGTGGCGTCGCTTACGTCTCTCTTACGTCGAGGCGTGCAGGAAACTAAACCCACCTCCCCTGAACATGGGTCGACTGTCATGCCTGCCTACAAGCAGTAGTGCTTATAAACACACTTTATAAAGTCAGGCAACACTAACCAGGCTGCGTGTGGTTCTGTTTATTTGTACCTTACTTTGACCATCCGTTCAGTGTTATTGATCATTGTGGAGAGAGGCAGACGTTTTGTTTTGTATTATAGCAGCTATCGGATGGAATCAATACATGGGCTGCACAGGTTGTCGTGTCCGACTATCACAAGTAGAATCATAATAAAAATACGCCGGTAAAATGTGCCTGTAGAAAACGGTTTATGCCACAATAGGATAGCAATAGCAAGTAGTCAGTTTAGCTTCGGTTGCTATGCTAACATCACCCATTTTATACCAGAGACACTTTCATAACAGCGTTGTGATGCCAAACAGCGTCAATTCAGACTGACACACATTCACTTAGGCTAAGGGGAACTGGGGATATGTATCAGCTGCTTGTGTGAGTCGGACAGTGAATACTTTACAGCGGCCGCTGCAGTGTGAGCTAACCGGGAGCTAACGGGAGAATAAACTCCCGTGGAAGAGCAGCCAACACTGCAGCGGTCGGTAAATGCCGCAGAAGCACATTAATAAACAATGAACCACGGCACTCTGGAGAAAAGTATAAGGTTGGAGAAGTCGTTATTTAATTTAATCTGGCTTCGTGTGATTAAAAGCAACACGATCATCGACCCGACGCAGTTCCCCGTTGTTGTTGTTGTGAGCGCCGTAACGCCGTTGGGGAGCAAATCAGCGATGTAAACGGTGACGTCATGACGCAGCAGCGGCAACACCAGTCGGGCTCTGGGCGGTGTGAACAGAGCGGGAGCAGAAAAGGGAAACCGGAGCTGAACCAGAAAAGCTCTAGCTCGGAGCTAGAACGGGAAAAGCGCTGGTGTGAAAGCTGCAAGAGAGACATTTGGTTACAAAGAACTCAATGGTGCTCTAGGAGGAGATGTGTGTGTGTGTGTGTGTGTGTGTGTGTGTGTGTGTGTGTGTGTGTGTGTGTGTGTGTGTGTGTGTGTGTGTGTGTGTGTGTGTGTGTGTGTGTGTGTGTGTGTGTGTGTGTGTCTGTTGTGGGATTAAATCAAACAATGTTGCTGACAAACTAAAAACACCATGAGTTAAAAATATTAATAAAACAATTAAATAAAATGAGAATCAGCATCGCATGTGATGTTTCTGGAGAAAACAAAAGAGGATAGTCTCTTTTCCCGTTGCATAGTTTAACAAGGTGTGATAAACATTTAAAAAGTCAAATAAAGAACAAGAGGAACTAGGCTTTGAGAAAGTCGCACGAAAACAGGACATTATTTTGTGGTTACCAAAATCAGACCAAATAACAGCCTCATGAGGAAGAGAAACTTCACACTGAAAACAGGAAGCAAACACTATCTCTGTGTGTGTGTGTGTGTGTGTGTGTGTGTGTGTGTGTGTGTGTGTGTGTGTATGTGTATGTGTATGTGTATGTGTATGTGTATGTGTGTGTGTGTGTGTGTGTGTGTGTGTGTGTGTGTGTGTGTGTGGTAAAAGCAGGATGTTGCTGATCTGCTGAACCACATGTATCCAGATAAGGATCTCTTCAAGAGAGGATACAGTGTGTGTGTGTGTGTGTGTGTGTGTGTGTGTGTGTGTGTGTGTGTGTGTGTGTGTGTGTGTGTGTGTGTGTGTGTGTGTGTGTGTGTGTGTGTGTGTGTGTCTGTGTGCGTTCTCCTCTTGAACACTTCACACACAGCTCAGGGTCAGTCACTGGCAATGGACAGTTAGTTTATAGCTACATCAAATACACAAACTGATTATGAAAAGTCTGACACCTATAAAAAAGGACTAGACACCCGTAAAGATACACACAAAAAACAACAATATACAAAAATCAACTACATAGAGTCTGAAAAATTACTACAAAAGACACCAATTACCTACAAAGTGAAGACCAAGAGAAACCACCACACAAATACACAACCCCAAGAGCCGGGTTGCAACAGATGCAAGTCCAATTTCAGACTTGATCTGACCATTAAAGTATTATCGTATCTGTTGGGAAGATCCTGAATGTCCTCTTCCAACATAGAGTAGCATGCTAACAAAGGTATCCCAACTGTAGCTGTGAACATGACAGGATGTGTGATTACCTAGAAGAGCATCAGGACTGTTTGAGGCAGATGATAGCTATGTGATTAACATGATGATTCAGCCTCTATGGAGATAGACATATGACAAGCATGCTCATTTCTGACGTGGAGCTAATCTGAAGTAAACATTGAATACTGCTTTCTATTCCTCCATCTTGTGACTGTGTAACTCCCTCTCTTGGATATCAGCATGTGAAGGACACTGTTCAGGAACTAGTTGATGCTCTGTATGTGATGACTACTTCCATTCTGGAGAGGATCACAGATACATGGATCCTGAGATTGAAGCTCAAGCCGGTGACGAGTGATACTTTTCTAACAGTATCGTATGGTGTTTTGTGCTCAGAGTGAGTGTACTCACGGAAAGCGGGGCAGCGAGCTCCACAGATGTGGATCCAGAGGCCGAGGCGGTCAATTCTCCAGGGATGGAGATCGGGTCCGGAGACACCATCAGCGTCTTCAGAACCGCTGGAGCATCGGGCTGCCCGCAGTTCTTCCAGTCGAAACCCATAACCTACACAGACACATGCAAAAGTATTTTATTGTCACAGCGTAGATATGACAATGAGAAGTCACAGGCTCCTCCAACAGTGCAAGTTGTGCAACATGAATATATATAGGACGTAAAACAAATAAAACACACTTTTTATCATATTTGAATTCACTGAAAGTCCTTCTCCCTGACTAAGTCTATATGTCCCCCCTCTAGTTATCCTTTTTTTATTTTATCTTTTCTTTTTGTGTGTGTGTGTTTTAATTAATGTTTTATTTGTTGTATTAATTGTTGGTGTTCTTTGCTCTTTATCATGTGACATGTATCAGGATGTGTAAGCGATACCATGCTGTGACCAACTTTGCAGTTCTTGTGAAGGTGGGAGGATTCTGTTTGTTTTATTATATGTAACAAAAGAGGGGCTTAGAGACATTTCCTGTAATAAGAAAACCAAAACCAGGAAATGTGAACAATGGTTGTATTGTCTGATAAATCTGCACTCCTAAATGAATAAAATAAAACAAACAAATAAAACAATACAAATAGTGCAAGAGAATGTATTGAGATGTGCAAATACAAATGAAATAGAAACAGTGCAAGAAGAGTCTTGGAAGTCCATGGAATGATATATTTAAGCAGCACGACAGGCCACGGCCTGTCGTGCTGCTTAAATATATCATGGTCATTATATCACAGCTAAGGGGCGTGGTTCGGCCCGACGAACATAATGATGTTCAAAATAAAATAGTCCCTCCATTGCTTTCTGCACAAAAATAGTGCGAGGTGGTTGCTGTGCAACAACACTAACAGCTAGCGAACATACAGTGGGGCAAAAAAGTTGTGCAAGTTCTCCCACTTAAAAAGATGAGAGGCCTGTAATGTTCATCCTAGGTACACTTCAACTATGAGAGACAGAATGGGGGGAAAGAATCCAGGAAATCACATTGTAGGATTTTTAATGAATTAATTGGTAAATTCCTCGGTAAAATAAGTATTTGGTCACCTACAAACAAACAAGATTTCTGGCTCTCACAGACCTGTACCTTCTTCTTTAAGAGCTTCCTCTGTCCTCCACTTGTTAACTGTATTAATGGCACCTGTTTGAACTCGTTATCAGTATAAAAGACACCTGTCCACAACCTCAAACAGTCACACTCCAAACTCCACTATGGCCAAGACCAAAGAGCTGTCAAAGGACACCAGAAACAAAATTGTAGACCTGCACCAGGCTGGGAAGACTGAATCTGCAATAGGTAAGCAGCTTGGTGTGAAGAAATCAACTGTGGGAGCAATTATTAGAAAATGGAAGACATACAAGACCACTGATAATCTCCCTCGATCTGGGGCTCCACGCAAGATCTCACCCCGTGGGGTCAAAATGATCACAAGAACGGTGAGCAAAAATCCCAGAACCACACGGGGGACCTAGTCAATGACCTGCAGAGAGCTGGGACCAAAGTAACAAAGGCTACCATCAGTAACACACTACGCCGCCAGGGACTCAAATCCTGCAGTGCCAGACGTGTCCCCCTGCTTAAGCCAGTACATGTCCAGGCCCGTCTGAAGTTTGCTAGAGAGCATTTAGATGATCCAGAAGAGGATTGGGAGAATGTCATATGGTCAGATGAAACCAAAATAGAACTTTTTGGTAAAAACTCAACTAGACGTGTTTGGAGGAGAAAGAATGCTGAGTTGCATCCAAAGAACACCATACCTACTGTGAAACATGGGGGTGGAAACATCATGCTTTGGGGCTGTTTCTCTGCAAAGGGACCAGGACGACTGATCCGTGTAAAGGAAAGAATGAATGGGGCCATGTATCGTGAGATTTTGAGTGACAACCTCCTTCCATCAGCAAGGGCATTGAAGATGAAACGTGGCTGGGTCTTTCAGCATGACAATGATCCCAAACACACCGTCCGGGCAACGAAGGAGTGGCTTCGTAAGAAGCATTTCAAGGTCCTGGAGTGGCCTAGCCAGTCTCCAGATCTCAACCCCATAGAAAATCTTTGGAGGGAGTTGAAAGTCCGTGTTGCCCAGCGACAGCCCCAAAACATCACTGCTCTAGAGGAGATCTGCATGGAGGAATGGGCCAAAATACCAGCAACAGTGTGTGAAAACCTTGTGAAGATTTACAGAAAACGTTTGACCTCTGTCATTGCCAACAAAGGGTATATAACAAAGTATTGAGATTAACTTTTGTTATTGACCAAATACTTATTTTCCACCATAATTTGCAAATAAATTCTTTAAAAATCAGACAATGTGATTGTCTGGATTTTTTTTTCTCATTCTGTCTCTCATAGTTGAGGTATACCTAGGATGAAAATTACAGGCCTCTCTCATCTTTTTAAGTGGGAGAACTTGCACAATTGGTGGCTGACTAAATACTTTTTTGCCCCACTGTATTAGACAGAGAGCGTTGATCCATTATTTGGCTATTTATTTACATTAATGTGTATGTTGCCATTTATTGTGCACCCACTGAAAACCTGCAGCATCAGTAGAAAGGCTTTCGTGGTTACTTGTATAGGTTGAGGTTGTTCTAGGCTGTTGCTTGGCGTGGCGAGAATATTGCTCCACTTTCTCCGGTCCCTGAGATTGGGCTTCCAGTAGCTCTGGAGAGAGCTTTCGCACCTGTGGCCACTAACGCTCATCATTTCTCTGCTTTCAAGACCCGCATCAGAAAGCGTTTGAATTGTTCCAGTTGGTCTACCTGCTCTTCACGTAGCTCTGCATGTAGTAGTATTCGTTTATTAGTCCCCGAGGGGAAAATGGGTTGCAGCACATCACAGAGGCATTTAAAAAGTTAAGACAATACATCACTAACAACAACATAGACACAGATAAAAACAAACAGACATAAGAAAACCAGATATCGGCAGACATGACAAGGGGCCTATAGGCCCTCATTTGCGAAATAGGGGGGACAGGGCCAGACCAGCTGGATAAACAGTGCGTCCTAGCCATCATTTATTCAGGAGTTTGATGGCTTGCGGGACGAAAGACAGCCTAGATCTGTTCTTTTTTAAATAAGGGGCACGATATCTCCGCCCGGATGGCAACAGTTCAAAGTAAGAGGCAAGAGGGTGTCTCAGGTCACTCACAATATTGTGTGCCAATTTTAAAACTCTGTCCTTGTATAAGCATTCTATATTAGCAAATGAGATTCCTGTCAATTTACTGGACAATGTTTACTGGACACTGCATGTCGTCGTTTAGGGGCTTTTTCTGCTCGCGACACAGAGGGCCTCATCATATAACTTTGCGTGGGGCCACAAGTTGGCCTGGCTGTAACGGTTGTAGCTTTTTCTCAGACGCGGAGGGATACTGACATACGCTCATTATATCACGGCTAAGAACCAATCAGATTGCTTGATTTCACTTATCCGTTTTATAATAGATAGATAATTAGCTAAATGCAAACGGATTAATTTGTATGGATGTTCTTTGAAAAGTTCAGGTGTTTAACAGTCGCCTGATTCTGGTGGTTTTTGACTTGATGCTGAAACAAAAAACAGCCTTTACTCATTTATGTGCATGTTTACTACAAATCAAAGATACTTGACATACCGAGCCGGTTTTAGCTGTGTGTTGTACATTTTTGCACACGTTTTTTCCCCCTGGCCGACCGGTTTATTTGCATACTTTATCAACATCTACCTGCCTGGACATGAAACCTGAGTGACGTTATCCTCATGTTTGTATTCTCCACGGTAAAAGGAGACATTTCCAAACTCTGTTCATAGCTTTTTCTACATGTTTCTTTGTTTTATCTGAATATTTTAACCTGTTAACTGTCAGCCCACTCTCTTCAGTCTGCGTTCAAATGACACGACTTTGCAAAGGCGTGCAATAGATACGCAGAAGTCCGATTTTGCGTGCATATGATACTCCCACGTTACGTTTGTTGTGAACGTATCTTAAATGCGTTTAATTTCTACATATCTTTGCCATTTATTTAACCCTAACCCAATAAGCTGCTGTGTCGTTTATTGCACCGCAAACATTGGAACGGCGATCAAGCCTGAAGCCACAGAGCTCTTTGTTTTAATGTTTGAGGTGCAATATCAGCGTATCATATGCACGCAAAATCGGACTTCTGCGTATCTATTGCACGCCTTTGCAAAGTCGTGTCATTTGTACGCAGACTGTGAGACCGGGTTGGTTTTATTGATCATGCCATGTGTTAACATGGTTATATATTTGTTTATTTGAGATTGATAGCATGGTCAAAACAAGGACCTCTGTTAGTTGATGATCACATGATGTTAAGTGATTGATCAATCAATGAGAGGTCGATTCATCATTTCTTATCTTCCTTTAGGATCAGATAAGAGACATACCAAGAAGGGAGATTTAGGTGTAGAAGCAGTACAAATACAGGTCAAATTGGAGATGATATAGTAGAATAAACAATATAGTCTAATATAAAAGCTATATGGTATAGTTAAAGAACACAGTTGAAAGGTTACTGAAGAACCTTGTCCCCTTTAGATAAGACATGTATTTCTTTAAGTCAATCATCTGTACATAGGTAACTAATGTTTACATTCATACGTCAGGTTAAAGATGAAATGTGAGTGTAGCCTAAAGATGCCTGGACAGAGGATAATGTAATTATTAGCAGTTGTATGGTAGTATTAACAGTATTATTGTATCATTAGCATTACTATTGTGGCCTTTTATTAGTAGAAGTATGGTATTGTTTCCTGTATTAAGGTTTTATTAGCAAGTTGGTATCATATTATTAGCAGTATTATAGTAGAATTTGCAGTACTGCGGTATTATTAGTAATATAATGGTAATTTTAGCAGTACTATGGTATTATTAGCAGTATTATGTTAGCAGTACTATGGTATTATTAGCAGTATTATGTTAGCAGTACTATGGTATTATTAGCAGTGTTATGTTAGCAGTAGCCTACTATGGTGTTATTAGCAGTATTATGTTAGCAGTACTGTGTATTATTAGCAGTATTATGTTAGCAGTACTGTGTATTATTAGCAGTATTATGTTAGCAGTACTATGGTATTATTAGCAGTATTATGTTAGCAGTACTGTGTATTATTAGCAGTATTATGTTAGCAGTACTATGGTATTATTAGCAGTATTGTGTAATTATTAGCAGTAACAGTGGATTAAGCAGTATTATAGTGTTATAATGCCAGTATTAATATGATTACATCTCACCTGAGCCTTGCTGACTCTCCTCAGACTTGAGGAGCTGTAGTTTACCTGAGTTAAAACTAAAACCAGGCTTAAAGTGAGAAATAAAACTTTGTCCATGATGTTCTTCTCTGAGACAGCGACACAACCCGGAGGAGAAACAACTAATCGCACCGGTAACAGGAGCGACTCTGAAGTACACACACTTCCGTGTTTAGTTTACTATCACACCGGACCCAGGTCACGTGATATAGGCATGTCTTACGCTGTGACGTCTTTTATAAATAAAAAAAAAATGAATGCAATGTTTTATAAATTCAGATTCCTACTTCTTCTGTATTTTCTTCCATTGTAATAATAAACAGGCCTATCATGTTAATACAATTGAGAACCTGTAGATGTAATGACATGTAATCCCCTCTAGATGTCACTGTAAAACAGCCTTTCACACACGCACAAGCACACACACACACACACACACACACACACACACACACACACACACACACATTGCATTTTAACATCAAAATATTAATATTAATATTTGGTATGGAAACATTAGCATATTTCTTCAATAACTTCCAGGTCAAGTGACCTAATGACTCAAAATCAGTGATGGATAAAATAACTACACAGGCTGCATTCTAATACTTTGTAAGAGGTCCAGATCATGGATGTATAATATGAGCTAAATACAGTTTCTAAGTACATTACTTGAGTAAAAATATTCAACAGTGATGTATGTTAAAAACTGGTAGGAACCTTTACTTTTCACTGCCGCTGTTGCCACACGGACTCAAATGCCACACGGACATCACTACAATCGGCTTTCTGTGTGATATGTTTCCACCGTGAAATTACCGTTAGATATTATCTCTACCGGTTCTGTGTGCGTGTCATTACATTCACTTCTCAAATCAATCGTTAACGGACACTCGGTGGCGGACAAAGCGGACCAAAAAACGGGGAGACATTGGAACCCGGAGCTTTGGAGCGTGAGAACCGCTACATGCTACGTGTACAGTAATAACAACCTGGAGGCCGGAGCACTGGTTTTAAAAAACATGGATTATTTTCTTATTTTGACTTAAATAAGCAGATGATTTCCAGCTGTAACGTGCCGGGGGGGTTTGGGTGGAGTTAGCAGAAAGTTTGAATGGAAGACAATGTGAAAAAAGATGAAGCATTAATGTGAAAAACTACTTTTCCCTTTTTGATTTTGAAGAGTTTTTTTTAATCTCGACGGAAATCTGGGTTTTAAAATGATGTACTCATCCAAAAGAAAGCCTGTCCTCTACTTCAAAGAGGAGAGAAGGTAAGAGGGATATTGTTTTTATTATCAATATTATCAATTCTTTGATTTTACATTTATTCATTTTTGTTTTTGTTTTTAATTATATATATTATTTAAATTTTATTATGTTGTATTTTTACTACACAGTTATATATTTATTACATTTGTTAAGGTGATATTAATCTCAGCCATAGCTGCTACACCATTCTCTCTTACAATTTTTACACATTATATTTATTACTTATTTTTATTTTAATATTTATTATTCATTTTCTTGTAGTTTTTTGTTGTATTTTTATAATGATATTTAGCGTTCTTTTGCTAAATATTTGTATATCTTCTTATTTTTTTAAGATGATATTAATGACACCCATAGCTGCTTCACAATGGTTACTTCTTCGTGTCAGTACATTTATTTA
This sequence comes from Pogonophryne albipinna, assembly GCA_028583405.1. Classification (NCBI taxonomy): domain Eukaryota; kingdom Metazoa; phylum Chordata; class Actinopteri; order Perciformes; family Artedidraconidae; genus Pogonophryne; species Pogonophryne albipinna. The sequence goes on along the minus strand of CM053244.1, from coordinate 40,697,261 downwards.
TTATTATTAATTTAGTTTCGTTATGTTGATTTTAGGCTAATTCACCAATAGCTTCTACACACCATATCCACATTAATATGTTTAAATATATTTGTATTTGTTTTAATATTCAGAATCTGCAAACTAACTTAAGAATTAAGCAAATATAATAGATCAGGGGTGGGCAATTATTTTTTCCATGGGGCCACATGAGAAACAAAAAATATTGTGGAGGGCCGGGCCAAAAGGCTGAACTCAATTCTGCATAATATTAATTGTATTTCTTTATAAAAAGCAGTAAATAGCATTGTTTTGACAAGCTGGTAAGAGTATATGTTATAGTTGAGCAATGAAAAAGTGAGGTTGCCTTACAAAAAATGTAATTTATTCAATCAAATTTCCCAAAACAATGGTAAACAAAATGTGAACGTTTTTCACCATTTCTGACTCATATTAGTGAACATTATCAGTCGCATTCACTACAAAACACATTTTGAGTTTCATATACTGTTTGAAAGTTGTGTAAAGGTTCTTAGCATTCTTAAGACATCACAACATTGTCTTTGTGCTCCAAACATTCAGCAAGATACATCATCTTGAACTGTCACTGAACTGTGATTTTGAGAAAAAGGCTTCCAAAGAAAGTGTCCCAGTTCACTGCTAGTTGGTACCTTTACATGTCTAACCACCTCATTTGGTGTTTTTAAGTTCTTTTTTCTTCTTCAGTGAGAGAAATCTAGTCTCTGCTGGGCTTTAACGAGTGCATCGAAGTCAGGTTGAATGTCTGAGGTGGAGATGCGAGTGAGAGAGGATCTATACCTGGATTTCATAAACTTCATCTTTGAAAACGTTTGTTCACATATGTAGGTAGAGCCAAAGAGAACCAACATCTTCTGAGCATGTTTCCTCATGTTTGGAAAGTTCTCCTCCTCGAGAGAAGAGTAGAAATCCAGCAGAGATCCTGACTTAAAGCGCTCTACCAGTACTGCATCAGACTGCAGGTCAATGAGTTCCAGCTGAACATCACTGGGTGCATTATCCAGACTGCAGGTCAATGAGTTCCAGCTGAACATCACTGGGTGCATTATCCAGACTGCAGGTCAATGAGTTCCAGCTGAACATCACTGGGTGCATTATCCAGACTGCAGGTCAATGAGTTCCAGCTGAACATCACTGGGTGCATTATCCAGACTGCAGGTCAATGAGTTCCAGCTGAACATCACTGGGTGCATTATCCAGACTGCAGGTCAATGAGTTCCAGCTGAACATCACTGGGTGCATTATCCAGACTGCAGGTCAATGAGTTCCAGCTGAACATCACTGGGTGCATTATCCAGACTGCAGGTCAATGAGTTCCAGCTGAACATCACTGGGTGCATTATCCAGACTGCAGGTCAATGAGTTCCAGCTGAACATCACTGGGTGCATTATCCAGACTGCAGGTCAATGAGTTCCAGCTGAACATCACTGGGTGCATTATCCAGACTGCAGGTCAATGAGTTCCAGCTGAACATCACTGGGTGCATTATCCAGACTGCAGGTCAATGAGTTCCAGCTGAACATCACTGGGTGCATTATCCAGACTGCAGGTCAATGAGTTCCAGCTGAACATCACTGGGTGCATTATCCAGACTGCAGGTCAATGAGTTCCAGCTGAACATCACTGGGTGCATTATCCAGACTGCAGGTAAAGGGAGAGGAAATCATGAGCATTTCATCCTCGATTGTTCGGAGATCTTCAAATCGCCTTGAAAACTCACCATGCAATGCTCCTAACATGGATGAGTACCTGCGGAGGTGATCAGCTGATGGTGTGACTTCTTTCAGGGTTTGCATGTGAGTGAGAGTGTTGCTCTCCAGTTGGCTTGAAAGAAACTGCATCTTTCTCATGAAAGCCTTCACCAGGCTGTGCATTTCATGAACAAAAAGGCCCTTGCCTTGCAGTTTGGTGTTCAGTTCATTCATCAGTGCAGTCACATCAACAGCAAAGGCAAAGTCTGCTCAGTCTCATGCTCCTCCAAAAGTGCAACAAACTGTCTGTGATTCAATGCCCGTGCCCTGATGAAGTTTACTATTTTAGTAACAACATCAATAACATGGTGAATTTTTAGCACTGACTTGCACAACACATGTTGGTGTATAATACAATGCAAAAATACCAATTTCTGATCTGCGTCGATTTCAGTCACTTTATCTTGCATACGTTTCAAAAGTCCAACATTTTTACCTGTAAGATTTGGACAACCGTCTGTTGTGACACCTGCCAGTCTGTCCCATTTCAGTCCCAGCGTGTCCATGCACGCATTTACCTCCGTGAACAGATCGCTCCCTGTCGTCGTCCCTTTCATCGGCCGCATTGCTGCCAGCTCCTCCGTAATCTTGAAGTCCGGCGTTATCCCAAGGACAAATACGAGTAAGTGCGCTGTGTCGCGGACATCACAGCTCTCGTCCAAAGCCAAGGAGATAAAGTCAAAACTTGCCACTTCATGTTGCAGCTGAAGCTCCAGATTCCCCGCAATGTCCTCGATCCTTCTCGTCACGGTTCGCCTGGACAGCGGGACTTGCTCAAAGGCTTCTTTTTCTTCAGGGCATATTAGTGCTGCAGTGTCCACTAAGCACTCTTTGACAAACTCCCCCTCTGAGAATGGCTTACTGTGTTTAGCTATTTTGTGGGATATCACAAAGCTGGTCTTGGTTGCTGCATCCTTGGATGTGTGAAGCTTGGTAAAAAAGCCTTGCTGCTTTTGCAGCTTAGCTAGCAAAGCGTTCGATGTGCGCGCCCTTTCAGCATCAGTCAAGTTTTTTGTATTTCTCCGCGTGTTTCGTCTCGTAATGCCCACTCAAATTGTGGTCCTTGAACACGGCGATCTGCTCCCCGCAAACTAAACACACGGCTTTACCTCCGACTTCAGTAAATAAATACTTAGCAGTCCAATTTTTGTTGAAAACCCTACATTCGGCATCTACCTTTCTTTTTTTAGCATGAGCTGACATTTTTGAGCGCTAAAGTCGTCTTGTGACAATGATCCAATAACGCGCACGTCTTGATTTGACGTATTGCGTCATTATGTACGTGAATAAAAAACAACTTCCAAATAAAAGCATTGCAGCTTTAGTCCATGCATGAGGTAAAATTAGAAAATATGTTTATTTTGTAATTTCCAATTAACCTTACATGGGCCGGTCAGAGTCAACCAAAGGGCCGTACAATGCCCAGGTCTGCTGTAGATGAACCTTTTCGAATAGTTCGTAGGCACTTTCACACCGGAGTACTTTTCCCAGGAATAGTTCCGATAGTTCCTGGGATTTTGCGTTCACCTTTTTTTCGGGAGCTTTTTCCCCCCTTTTCAGTCCCTGCTAGAGAGGTCGGTACTTTCCTTGGGAGGAAAAGGTTCCAATTTGTAATTGGCTGGGCGAATTGCAAACCACGCCCCGTAAAACTCAGAAAAGTTTTTGTGAAGCCGCCGCCGGGTGGCGATTTACTGCCACCCGACTTCAGTTGGCAGTATACGCCAGTGAAGTTGTTTTCGGCCTGCCAGTAAACCCAAGGCAGAAGAAGAAGAAAAAGAAGTGACGTCAGCGGCTTCATTAGCGTAATCTTCCCTCAGGGAACTTATTCCGGTGCGAACGCGATCTGCTCTTTAGTTCTGGAACTAAAGAGCTCCGGGAACTCTTCCTGTATCTTCCTGTGAAAGCGCCTCTTCAGTACAAAACAAGCGTTAAAGAGAAGAAAGGAAGTATTAAGTTATTAAGCAGTAAAAAACAATTTCTTTGGCCTTTTTTTTTTTTTAAAGAAATGAGATCTCTAAAGTCGCTCATCCACCAGATAAGTGAGTAGAGACTGTGGATCATTATTGCATGGCGTTGATAAAATCACTAAACATATTAGAGATTTGAAGAAAAAACACTGACCTCACCACCTTCAAAAAACTTACAAAAACTCACCTCTTCAATCTGGCTTTTAATGTGTGATTGTTTTTGTATTATTTGACTTTAACTTTTAACTATATATTTATTTGTTGTTCCTTTATTTTATTTTATCTTCACTATATCTGTAAAACGTCTTTGAGCACCTGTAAAAGCGCTAACAAATTAAATATATTATTATTATTAGTTCTGTGTTGCGTCTACATCTTTATAGAAGTCTAAAGACACTTAAGCTGCTAAATACTCCGCTATGTTCCCTAACTAGTCTCTGATTTTTTTTTAATGTATTTTATCGTAATAATATTTCTCAGAATAGCTCAATGTGTTGGTGAGAGCCCGAAGACTCAATCTTTTAGCACAAGTAGAAACATAACTTCCAGCTACGAGATGCTGAGAGGTTAAGTGTTGGATTTGATATTGTTTTATGACACTGATGTTTATCTAAAAGCATAATATTGCAACTTTTAATTATTAAGAAAATTCTAAATTTGAATTTGAATGTGGGAAAAACGATAAATTATCATGAATAAATGAAATATATAAATAAAATAACAATAAACAATCGAGTTAATTAGAATTAATTGATGTGGCTATAAAGGAATTCTGTGAACGTTATTTTCTGCATTTTGTATTTATTGAAATATTTTTAGATTTGATGATAAAGGCTTTTTTTAAATGTAGGTTAGGGTACCTCGAAAGTGGGGGAACATTTGAATTTTACTCCTAAAAAGCTCCACTTTTAATTTGAAAAGTGACAATGCATAAAGAATATTCACCTTGATTAAAACGAGATGTTTATGTACAAGGTTTTGAAAAATAAATTCTCTGTAGTCCCTTCACAGGTGTGCGGAAACATTTGAAGATATATTCCTTCATATATAATAAAAGCTATAGGAAACAATCAAGAATTTGAAAAGTATCTTTGTCTCTCGATGTCAGTGTGTATCTGAACTAAACATTTGATTAAATGTAGGCTGTATTTAATAAAAATCAAAGTGTTGTTAATATTTGTAAAAAAACGTTTCTCTGCATATTAAATAATTTCCTTTGATATTTTTTTAATAAAATGTATTTAAAGAAACATGAGTTTAAATAAAGTTTCTGAATGCATGTCAGTATGTGTTTATTTTGTTGAGTTTCTTTGTTTTTCTGCACTGATTGAGTTTTTTGCATTTATTTAACAAAAATCTGAACTAACCGCTGCCTCCTTTTTATGCACGTCACAAAATAGTTTTTTGCATTTATTTAACAACAATTAGATTAAATGTAGTCTATATTTAAAAATAATAATAATCAAAGTGCTCTGGAGTGTTGTTAATATTTCTAAAGAACGCTTTTCTGCATACTAAATAATTCTCTTTCCTCCCCGTCTGCTGCAGGTTCCTCTCCGGTAAATGTACGGTATACAAGCTGTTCGGGCTGTGCATGGTGCTGCTGCTCGTCTCTCTGCTCTGGCTCCAGCTCAGCTGTTCGGGGGAAATGTCCTCCCCGCTGCACGAGGAGCGCCGCCCCCCCCCACAGCCCCCCTGCCCCCCCACCAACAGACAGGCGGAGGACGACCCCTCGTGGGGTCCTCACAAGCTGGCCCTCATCGTGCCCTTCAGGGAGCGCTTCGACGAGCTGCTGGTGTTCGTGCCCTTCATGCACGACTTCCTGAACAAGAAGAAGATCCGCCATAAGATCCTCGTCATCAACCAGGTGGACCACTACAGGTGAGGGGGCGCTTTAGTGTCACAGGGAATGATTTACAAGGTATCTCACTGAGGGAATATATAAGTTATGTCTTGTAAAATTACCGATTTATCCTCAGACATTTAAATTTAAAATGTACTTCGATCTCAGAGAATATAATTAATCATCATTCATTGAGTTGTTATAACAATACAGCGGAGGGGACGCTTTAGTTTTACAGGAAATTATTCATAAAATGATATCTCATAAATCTATAAATTTAACCCCGGTCGACACGAGTAGTTTAGGGGGAAGTGTCCTACACAAAGGCATGTGGACTGCAGTCTATCTGAAGATTAGCGCACTAAACCACTGCGCCACAGCCACCCCTTCATTCCAGAAAACATCCCATACATGCTTCTAAGTGCACCACTTTCATCTCAGAGAATATCCAAAGACGTGTAAAAATCTAAAATCCCAGTGGTGTAATATATGCATGTGTATTTAAGGTCAGTCAGTAGATTTCTGGCTTCATCTGTTGTTTTGAACATTGCAGACTGAAGCTCAGCGCTGACTTTTATCCGTTCGTCCAAAAACAATTACCTCGGTTTTGTCTTTGTTTAATTGATGAAAGTTCAAACAGTCATTAAAAGCAAGAGAGCAAAATAAACATAAAACAAGCTAATATACAGCAACTCTGGTATGAAATGCATGAGTAGAAGTTACAGTGCAGTGTGAGATATGAGTAGTTTCATTATAAGCAGCGGTAAAAAGAAAAGTCTTCAGCCTGGATTTAAAAGAGAGTTGCATTAGACGTTGTGTTCTTGCTCCAGGTTTAACCGAGCGTCCCTGATCAACGTGGGCTTCCTGGAGAGCGGCAACGACACAGATTACCTGGCGATGCACGACGTCGACCTGCTGCCGCTCAACGAGGCTCTGGATTACGGGTTCCCCTCCGAGGGGCCGTTCCACGTGGCGTCGCCCGAGCTGCACCCCCTGTATCACTACAAAACCTACGTGGGGGGGATCCTCACGCTCACCAAGAAACACTACCACATGGTACTGAACACACACACAGGGATATACAGTTTACTTCAAAGTCACTTAAAGGTCATAAAGTTCATGAGAACTAAAGAGTTCTCATGAACTAAGTTCTGATGAACCTTTGTGGGAAAAGTACTGCGGTGTGAATGCGCCTAGTGGTGCTCTAGGAGGAGATTCAGGTGATAAGGTTGGGGGGGGTGTTACCTTGGTTGCTGATTGGCTAATGGTTACACAAGACAAAACATCGTTATGACATCATAAAGTGTTAAAAAGTGGATTTTGCACAATAGGTGACCTTTAAAGGACAAAATGTCACATTTGTCTGCACATTAAAGGTCCCCTATTGTGCAAAATCCACTTCTTCATGTCTCTTCCACATCAACATGTGTCCCCTCTTCTTCATGTCTCTTCCACATCAACATGTGTCCCCTCTTCTTCATGTCTCTTCCACATCAACATGTGTCCCCTCTTCTTCATGTCTCTTCTACATCAACATGTGTCCCCTCTTCTTCATGTCTCTTCTACATCAACATGTGTCCCCTCTTCTTCATGTCTCTTCTACATCAACATGTGTCCCCTCTTTTTCATGTCTCTTCTACATCAACATGTGATGTGTCCCCTCTTCCTCATGTCTCTTCCACATCAACATGTGTCCCCTCTTCTTCATGTCTCTTCTACATCAACATGTGTCCCCTCTTCTTCATGTCTCTTCTACATCAACATGTGTCCCCTCTTCTTCATGTCTCTTCTACATCAACATGTGTCCCCTCTTCTTCATGTCTCTTCTACATCAACATGTGTCCCCTCTTCTTCATCAACATGTGTCCCCTCTTCTCCATGTCTCTTCTACATCAACATGTGTCCCCTCTTCTTCATGTCTCTTCTACATCAACATGTGTCCCCTCTTCTTCATGTCTCTTCCACATCAACATGTGTCCCCTCTTCTTCATGTCTCTTCTACATCAACATGTGTCCCCTCTTCTTCATGTCTCTTCCACATCAACATGTGTCCCCTCTTCTTCATGTCTCTTCCACATCAACATGTGTCCCCTCTTCTTCATGTCTCTTCCACATCAACATGTGTCCCCTCTTCTTCATGTCTCTTCTACATCAACATGTGTCCCCTCTTCTTCATGTCTCTTCCACATCAACATGTGTCCCCTCTTCTTCATGTCTCTTCTACATCAACATGTGTCCCCTCTTCTTCATGTCTCTTCTACATCAACATGTGTCCCCTCTTCTTCATGTCTCTTCTACATCAACATGTGTCCCCTCTTCTTCATGTCTCTTCTACATCAACATGTGTCCCCTCTTCTTCATCAACATGTGTCCCCTCTTCTCCATGTCTCTTCTACATCAACATGTGTCCCCTCTTCTTCATGTCTCTTCTACATCAACATGTGTCCCCTCTTCTTCATGTCTCTTCCACATCAACATGTGTCCCCTCTTCTTCATGTCTCTTCTACATCAACATGTGTCCCCTCTTCTTCATGTCTCTTCTACATCAACATGTGTCCCCTCTTCTTCATGTCTCTTCTACATCAACATGTGTCCCCTCTTCTTCATGTCTCTTCTACATCAACATGTGTCCCCTCTTCTCCATGTCTCTTCTACATCAACATGTGTCCCCTCTTCTTCATGTCTCTTCTACATCAACATGTGTCCCCTCTTCTTCATGTCTCTTCCACATCAACATGTGTCCCCTCTTCTTCATGTCTCTTCTACATCAACATGTGTCCCCTCTTCTTCATGTCTCTTCTACATCAACATGTGTCCCCTCTTCTTCATGTCTCTTCTACATCAACATGTGTCCCCTCTTCTTCATGTCTCTTCTACATCAACATGTGTCCCCTCTTCTTCATGTCTCTTCTACATCAACATGTGTCCCCTCTTCTCCATGTCTCTTCTACATCAACATGTGTCCCCTCTTCTTCATGTCTCTTCTACATCAACATGTGTCCCCTCTTCTTCATGTCTCTTCTACATCAACATGTATCCCCTCTTCTCCATGTCTCTTCTACATCAACATGTGTCCCCTCTTCTTCATGTCTCTTGAACATCAACATGTGTCCCCTCTTCTTCATGTCTCTTGTACATCAACATGTGTCCCCTCTTCTTCATGTCTCCTCTACATCAACATGTGTCCCCTCTTCTTCATGTCTCTTCTACATCAACATGTGTCCCCTCTTGGGCGAGACATGTTCTGTATATCTGAGACCTATAATATATGGTTGAAAAAGAGTAAAATAGGGGACCTTTAACTTAAATCCAACAGCTAAAGAAATACATATATTATAATTTTTTAATAATATAAATAAATAGGATAATATGTACATAATAATTCAAAATAAAATATTGATTATTCCCCAAACATTTTTTTGCACATTTGAACAAATCGGACAGAAAACAAATCACAGACATGTATGTGAATATATATCTATTAAGGCTTTTACTTTTATATATTTAGCATATTAATGGTACTGCAGAAATAAAATAATTGATTTGCACATTAAAAAAAAATCTGACAGAAACAAAATTACAGTAATATAAATATATAATGATTCTCTTAAAGGTGGGGTAGGTAATTTTGGAGAAACCAGCTCGAGTGCGCTAGAATTTGAAAATACACAGCCGGAAAAAATCTGCCCCTTCCTTACAAAGCCCCTCCTCCAACACACACGAACGCGCTCATGACCAATGAGGGCACGAGATAAGTTTGTGCACAGATGGAAGGCTGACAGGCAGGTAGGCCATCCAGTTACTTTAGCCGGGCCGGCTCAGATGATTGGTCGTGCTTTTTACAGCGCCACGGCTTCCAGAGATGATATTTTGTTATGGATTTGTTGTCAAAGCATTTAATGTATTCATTGCTATCGGGGTGTTGAGAGCATTCCATGGAGTATAACAAAAAGTGTTTCTGAAGTGAATTACCTACCCCACCTTTAATGTTTTTGAGATTGAGCAAAACCTTAATCTTGAGCAATTGCGATCATTAATCCGTTAACTTTGACTTCCCTAAAATACAAGGCGAAAGGGGAAGACAGTTTGAGCAACCGGCTCTTTTTCTGCTGAATCACAATCTTAGTTCAGTTTGAATCCATTTTTCTCATCAGCACAAAGACTACCTTGTTATCTCTGATGAAGAAATAAAATAACATTTCATTTTGTTTTCTTATTTCCAGTGTAACGGGATGTCGAACAGGTTCTGGGGTTGGGGACGAGAAGACGACGAGTTCTACAGAAGACTGAGGAAAGCCGAGTTACAGGTAGAAAATCAACATGTGGATTTTATTTCATTCAGGAGAGACTTAGTTCGTAGTTGATAACATATTTATTGCTTTCTGAACAATAACGTTTTTGAGATTAGACCCCATAATACTGTGATGAATTAAGGGGGAGGAGAAGCCGACTAGAAAAGAGAAACCCCCCGGGGTCTAGACAGGTGGTGAAGAACTAAAGGTAAATAAAAATCCGGAGTGATGAGGGTTCTTCTGGGCTAGCCTGCTTTGGATCTGATGAGACTGGAGGTGGAGGAGGGTTGCATCAATTCTCCTGAACGATGCTGGCAGGGGAGAGAAAGAGCAGATTCAAACGTTTGCCGGGTGTGCTGTGATTGGCTGTGGGGATGAGACGCAACCGGTTGGTTTAGCTGGGGGTATCTTGCGCCCTTGCTTATTGCAAGAAAGAATTGTGAATGAGAGCGTGGGAACCAGTCTTCCTGAAAGAACTTGCGCTGAACTTCATTTGGACATCATAAGCACAAACATACAGAATTGCAACTTAGAATCTTTCTGTATTGAAAATGAGACATTACTAGTAGGCCAGTAGGGTGGTCCTTAAAAGTGAAAGTGGGAAAGTCTAAGCTCTAAGCTCCAACCTCTTCTTGACTAATAGAATGAATTCTGGGGGTTGGAGCTTAGACTTTCCCACTTTCAATTTTAAGGACCACCCTACGTGAGGCTAAACTTCAAGGTTGAAGAGGGAGGGGTAAATAGGCGCTTTCACACCGGAGTACTTTTCCCCGTACTTTTCTCGTTTAGTTCCGATAGTTCCAGGGATTTTGCGTTCACACCAAAGAGAGAACTTAGTTAATGAGAATATTTCTCCCCTTTTTAGTCCCTGCTAGAGAGCAGGTACTTTCCTGGGGAGAAAAAAGTTCCAATTTCTGATTGGCTGGGCGAATGCAAACCACGCCCTGTAAAACTCGGAAAAGTTTTATGAAGCCGCCATTGTATTTGCTGGCATTAGCATTATTAGCATTAGCCCCACGCACCAACGGAGAGTAGAAGCCAGTCCCCAACTCCGGGGACTTCCGGACGGGGACTTCGGGTATACATTACGCCTGCCAGTAAACCCAAAGCAGAAGAAGAAGAAGTGACGTCAGCGGCTTCATTTGCGTAATCTTCCCTTGGGAACTTATTCCGGTGTGAACGCGATCAGCTCTTTAGTTCCATGGGGGAACTAAGTGCTGGCACGAAGTGCTGGGAACTAAGTACGGCAAAGTACTTGGTGTGAAAGCGGCTATTGTTGTTGGAATTTGAATAAAATTCACCAGGAGAGTTTTCTTGACTATCGTAACGAATTCCGGTGGTTGGAGCTTAAAATAAATGAATTTGAAAATGTACATGGCACTAAGGACCACCCTAGAGGCCAGTGTACACGGACTGGTCGTCGTGCGAAACCAATACAGAGATAATTGACAAGACCAAAAGGACAAAGTAAAGCAGACAAAACTTGCATAGTCATAAATAATAACAATTAAGGGGAGAGAAGAATAAACAAATGAATCAAGATAACATGGTAAGTTTAGGGGACTTGATCATATTGTATGAAGTGTATACTAGCAGGGGCATTACAGGCCTCCATCTCTTTTAAAAATGTCGTTTTCTGAAGCCGTATGGCATATGTGATTTCCTCCATTTCGTATAACTCCCAAAACTTCTGGATCCAATCGTTATACGTTGGAGCTTCAGGTTTCAACCATCTAAACGTGATGCGCTTGAGGGCTGCCGCTAAAAGGATTTGTAGCAAATATGCGTTCCCTCTGCCAGCAACCCCTTCAGGAAGTGCTCCAAGGAGAGCGACTATGAGCAAACTTGTATTGTATTGGTTTTGTTGCTAAGGAAACAAGGATATTGTTCTGACATTGCTATGTAACATTGGAGGAGAATTGGTCAGAGAGGCAATGATATATTAAATCTAAAAACAGCTGACAACAACATTTTTGTCTCAGTTTTTATGATAAAACCAAGGCTTCATTTAGTGATTTAAGGTGAATTTTGTGTTCATTTTTTAAGATATCTGTGTTGTTTTTTCAGCTCTTCAGGCCGATAGGCATCACGACGGGATATAAAACATTTCTCCACATCCACGACTCGGCCTGGAGGAAAAGAGACCAGAAGAGAGTCGCCTCTCAGAAACAGGTACGAGAAAAGTGCAAATGTATCTCTCAAAATAATAATAAATGTTATTTTTAAAACACCTTTCAGTGCTACAAGAGGCATGATAGAAAGGCTTTTTTTAAAGAAAGGTTTTTAGTCTTAAATGTCATCTTTAGTGGCATTAAAAACATCTATTTAAGTTTATTAAAAAATCTTATAACACTGTGAAAGCCCGCTCATCTTGTAATCTGTTGATTTAAAACATTTTTTTATTTTAAACAGTAAAACTAAATCAGGAAAACTGCTTCAAACTCACCAGAACATTTTAATAAATACATCTGTTGGCCGTGACTCAGAGATCAACTCCGCTGCATCACTCTCGGTGTTATAAAAAAATATATAATAGTATATATCTTGAAAAGCATGGAATGCAGCGCTACTGTTTGAAATACAATACTAACATGGTTTTAATCCTCCTCCCAGAAAAATAGGGGAAACTAAAAAGTCATGATACAAAATCTGTGAAATAAATGATAAGAGACGGTTATAAAATATTGAATAAAGGATAAATAAAATTGTAAAAGTACAAAATCTCTTCAAAAATACATTTCAAAAAGCATTTCAATTAAATACAATTAACATTTTTCAGAAATGTTTTAAAACATAATGATCCCCCCCCCCCAAAAGTAAAACTCTCCTGAAGTGGCCTTGAAACAAGTCTTAAATCTCTATTACCTTACGCTTTGAGAGCCTCCAATTAAACATGTTTTATTATGCTGCTAGTAAACTGTTTAAACCATAAATAATTAATTGCATTTTTATTTTTTTATTAAATAAATATGTTGCCTGTGACTCGCGGATCAACTCCGCTGCATCGCCCTCGTGGTAAAATAAATATTAGAAAATATAATATTATATATCGTTAAAAAGCATTGAATTCATTGGTCTAAAAAATCTGAATATTCCTTAATATGTGTCATAAATCAATCTTTAAGTTGTAACTTATTGAATAAATGTTAAAGAAAAGAAAATAATATTCATAATCACACCTGTGTGAAACAATATATTTAGTGCTGTCAAAATTATCGCGTTAACGGCGGTAATTAATTTTTTGAATTAATTGCGTTAAAATATTTAACGCATTTAACGCATGTGCAGAATGGCCCGCCCCATACGTGCCACCAGTGGCAGCGCCAGGGTATGGCTGGGGTAGGCTACACCCATATCAAGAAATGGCTTAGCCCCACCATGAAAAATGATGTTAAAGTAAGCAAAATAAAGTCCGCCAACTCGCGCGGAGTAAATTGCACAGACAGCAGTTAGTCAGATTGATTTCAGTAGCCTCTTGTCTGGAAATACCGAAGACCAGAAACGGTTTTGAAAACTTTTGTCACGTAGTGATCGTCTTCTCAACAGAACATCTTTGATAATGTCGGTGTTGTTGCAGGAAGTCCCGACGGAGAATACTTTTGCTGTAGTACAGGGGTGCACATAACTGGTACGCAGGTTATGTGCGTAATCTGAAACTTGTGTCACAAAGCGCATTTGCGTACCGACGTACTTGTGAAGCTTTTCCAGAAGGCGGTTAGATCACCGGACGACAGAGTCGGTCTCCGTGTGCACAGACAGGGCTGCTGTTAACGTCGGTCTGTACAACGGAACTGTGCCAAAACTACGCCAACCGGCTGCGGAGGGAGACTTCCCCCCCCCCCCCCCCCCCCTTCCTTCACTGGAGAACTGCGCTAAAACAGCTGATCACAACGTTCGCACTCTGTGGTCACGAAGTACTCCACTAGCCGCCGCCCCCCCCCCCCTCAGTCGACTTTCCTGAAGTACTCCCCCGTTATAATAAACATAGATACTCTATGTTAAATGGATATATCCGCCTTCTTTCATTTATCTTTCCATTCCCACAATATACATAAATAAATGGCATATTTTGGACATAGTTCGAATGGTGATTAATCTGATTAATTAATTTTTAAGCTGTGATTAATCTGATTAAAAATGTTAATCGTTTGACAGCCCTAAATATATTATATACTTTTCTTTATATAAAAGTTTAAGAAAAACTCTCTGGAATAAAATAGCCATAATACATAAACATATATATATAAAAAATGTTTAACATTTCTAATAAAAGAAACAAAATACTCATAAAAAACATTTGAATAAAAGAAATGATCTTAACTCTTCCTCCCCCTCTTCCTCCCCCTCTTCCTCCCCCTGCAGGAGCAGTTTAAGGTGGATCCGGAGGGGGGTCTGTCGAACCTGCGGTACGAGGTGGAGTCGAGGCGGGACCTGAGCATCAGCGGCGCTCCGTGCACCGTCATCAGCGTGCGCCTGCAGTGCGACACGGACCTGACGCCCTGGTGCCTCCTCACTTAGACACCCACCATCTAACGGTCAGATTTTAAAATCCCGCGATGACGCTCCGATCGTTTCTACGCAAGCGCTGGTCGTGGTTCCAGACTCTCTCCTTTAAAGCAAAGGAAACCACGACCTGGGAAACGAGAAACGTCTTTATTATTATCAGGTACATCTCAACGATAAAACTTCTGATTTACAAGGAATAAGAAAAACCTTCGGATGGTTATCAAACTTTTTATTTATCGACTTTTAGCAGGAGAAACCTCAGTGCTCGGACACGGACTTCAGCACCAAACCACGGCTGTATTATGTTATTGTTTTGGGGATCATTGTTACATTTCAAAACTAACATCTAAAGGATTTCATGGTATTTGTTTGTGTGCCTGCTGGTGAAATGCAGAGGGAGGAAGCAGTAAGTATGTTTTTTGTTTTTGTCCATCTTAAACAAAACTCACCAAAGATATAAAAAGAAAATGTATGAAATCTGGATTTTGCATTTAAGCGAAAACCTCCCCAAATGTGTTTTTTCTTAGAATCAAAGAACTGTTTCAAGACTGAAAAGGAACGTGCAAAAATTGTTTCTGCACGAAGCGGAAATAGGAAACGTCGAAATATTGATTGATTTGCAGAGAAACCAGGTACATCTGTACGGTGGCCCACAGGTGCAAACCAAGCCCCCAGGAAGTGCGCCGGACTCTGAGGAAAATATTCGTTGTGGCCAAACGGCGGTACTACAACCTCCGTATCAGTCCGTGACGTCACTGGGCCCAGAAATACTTTTTCCCATTGACTAACATGGGGAAAGAGACGTCTGTAAATCAGCGGATATTTTTTTTTAAACTAAACAAACTACCCAGTATGAACTATTTTATAGCCCTTATTAGAATCATTAGGACCTTAAAGTTGTAAAATGCATTAAAAGCCGAATCCAGATTTATTTTCTGTCTCCATTCGTTGAGTGGGGGCGGGGCTTAAGGCGCACATACGGGTTCTTCTGCTCTGACAGCTAGGCATGCTGGGTAATCTGTGACGTTTCGCTCTCTCAAAAGTTGGGCCATTTTGTCCTCATGCGCCAATGAGCAGCTCTCATAGGAAAGAACGAGACCCCGCCTCTCACGCTGTATCCAGTTGTTATTATACATCCATGGTGCAAACGTGCTACAACGACCCAAACACTTCCATTAGGAGAAACGCGCTCTACTTAAAAAACAAATGTGGTTCACACGCAAATGAACAAACAACAACTTTACAACACATGCTGCGATGAGCTCAGAACACAGCGGAAACCAGGGCACTCTTAAAATAATATCAGAAGGAATCATGTAGCGTGGAGGCGGGTGGTGCAGTGGGTTGTGCGCAGGTGTTTGGATCAGGGGAGCACAGGTTCAAACCCCACTGCAGTCCGCATGTCGTTGTGTCCCTGACGGCCCGTCCACACTACAGCTTCGACAGCTTCAAAAACAGTTTCCAACGCGTCTGCCCATTCACTTTGAATGGGGTGACGTCACTTTTCGCCGAACTGCATTGTGGGAAGCAGAGCGGAGCTTTCCTGGCGTTTCAGGCTGCAAAAGTTGAGCAATGTTCAACTTTTGAAGCTTCTGAAGCTTTCGGTGGAAGCGTCAGCCAATCAAATCATATGCCAGTACAAGCTCTAGCCAATCAAACCGCTGCTTGTGTGTCAGGGGCGGGAGATTCATGTGATTGGTTGTTGGTCGAGCTTCAGACACGCCCAGCTCCAAGCTTTTTTTGAAGCTGTAGTGTGGACGGGCCGTCGGACACTTCACCCCAAATTGCTCCTGTGGGGATTGTCCTCAGTATTGAGTATGTAAGTCTCTTTGAATAAAAGTGTCCAACAAGTGACATGTAATGTAATGTAGCTACCTTGTTAAAATAAGCTAATTAAATCTACATTTTAGGTAGGTTTCCAACAACGGTAACAGTTGTCCAACTTTATCATCCCCGAACGTCAACAAGCGCTGTCACTTTTTAGTGTCTCCGTTTGCCCATTTTCTGTGGGAGATGTCTCTTCATGTGTTTTGGCATATTTGTGTTTTTATATCTGCATCGTTTCTGAAGCCGCAGCCTGTTTCTCTTATTGGAAATGTTCTGGGTCGCTTGCACCTGTGGGCCACCGTACATCTCAACAATAACTCATTTAAAAGAGAGTGGATTAAAAAACCTCCGGATGCTTTTCAGACGGCATTTCTCCGGACGTACCTCAGTGACACAGACGTTCGCAGCAAACCACGGCTGCATTATTGTATTTTTTAACTGGGATTGTGCAAAGAGCAGTGCTTTGTAATGGATCTGCCAAGCATGCATCATACTGTAAGGTTAAAGGGTTGATTTAAGCTTTTGTAAAGTGAGTACTAACATCAACCGTGTCTCATGTTGTTTTTATTTTGGATTTAAGAGCAAGCCCATCTTTAAAATAACTCCAAAGAAAATATTGCAAAATGTATTCGATCTGAATTTATGTGTTTATTTAGGTACATCTCAACATCATCTTATTATTATCTTGTCTTTACTGGGATTGTGCTCGGCAGTGATTTGAGATGCATCTGCCAAACATGCGTCTACTGTAACGTTACACTTTAACATAACAGTATGTTGTCCACGATGGAGGCTCTTTTTGAAATGTACTAACAACAAAAGTATATCATTATGTTTGATTGTCCTGCTGTTGAAGTGAGGAAGAAGCAGTAAGTATTTTTATTTTGTTTGTCTATCTTTCAAATAATTCTCCAAAGAAAAATTATGTATTGTGTGATTTATTTTATTTTTTTCCGACCTGTCAAACTCTTAAAAAGGCCCTATTGTGCTTTTAGGGATTCTCCCTTCTCCTGTAGTGTGTTATGTAGGTTTTAGTGCATGTTAATGGTCTGAAAGGGCAAAGTTTCTCTCCCACACACTCTGCCTGAAACGCCTCCTTTGGACTCCTTTCTTTACTTCTGTAACATAGTGACATCCCTTTGTAACACTCATGCTCCTATTGGCTAGCGCTCCAACACATTGTCCGTGATAGGCTAAGGGGCGGGACATCTCTAAGCTGGTTGACTAATCACAACAGAGCGGGCCAGCTAACCAATCGGAGCAGACTGGGCTCTGGTTTCAGACAGAGGGTGAAAAGAAGGGCTGCAGCACAGGCAGTATGAGAAAAATAAAGAGCTTTTTGAACATTAAAGCATGGAGACATGTAGAGACACTACATACTGATATACACCTGAACATCAGCAGGAGAGGACTCTTTAAAGTAGAGACACTACATACTGATATACACCTGAACATCAGCAGGAGAGAACTCTTTAAAGTAGAGACACTACATACTGATATACACCTGAACATCAGCAGGAGAGGACTCTTTAAAGTAGAGACACTACTGTACTGATATACACCTGAACATCAGCAGGAGAGGACTCTTTAAAGTAGAGACACTACATACTGATATACACCTGAACATCAGCAGGAGAGGACTCTTTAAAGTAGAGACACTACATACTGATATACACCTGAACATCAGCAGGAGAGGACTCTTTAAAGTAGAGACACTACTGTACTGATATACACCTGAACATCAGCAGGAGAGGACTCTTTAAAGTAGAGACACTACATACTGATATACACCTGAACATCAGCAGGAGAGGACTCTTTAAAGTGGAGACACTACTGTACTGATATACACCTGAACATCAGCAGGAGAGAACTCTTTAAAGTAGAGACACTACATACTGATATACACCTGACCATCAGCAGGAGAGGACTCTTTAAAGTAGAGACACTACATACTGATATACACCTGAACATCAGCAGGAGAGGACTCTTTAAAGTAGAGACACTACATACTGATATACACCTGAACATCAGCAGGAGAGGACTCTTTAAAGTAGAGACACTACATACTGATATACACCTGAACATCAGCAGGAGAGGACTCTTTAAAGTAGAGACACTTAATACTGATATTCACCTGAACATCAGCAGGAGAGGACTCTTTAAAGTAGAGACACTACATACTGATATAAACCTGAACATCAGCAGGAGATGACTCTTTAAAGTAGAGAAACTACATACTGATATACACCTGAACATTAGCAGGAGAGGACTCTTTAAAGTAGAGACACTACATACTGATATACACCTGAACATCAGCAGGAGAGGACTCTTTAAAGTAGAGACACTACATACTGATATACACCTGAACATCAGCAGGAGAGGACTCTTTAAAGTAGAGACACTACATACTGATATACACCTGAACATCAGCAGGAGAGGACTCTTTAAAGTAGAGACACTACATACTGATATACACCTGAACATCAGCAGGAGAGGACTCTTTAAAGTAGAGACACTACATACTGATATACACCTGAACATCAGCAGGAGAGGACTCTGTAAAGTAGACACACTACATACTGATATACACCTGAACATCAGCAGGAGAGGACTCTTTAAAGTAGAGACACTACATACTGATATACACCTGAACATCAGCAGGAGAGGACTCTTTAAAGTAGAGACACTACATACTGATATACACCTGAACATCAGCAGGAGAGGACTCTTTAAAGTAGAGACACTACATACTGATATACACCTGAACATCAGCAGGAGAGGACTCTTTAAAGTAGAGACACTACATACTGATATACACCTGAACATCAGCAGGAGAGGACTCTTTAAAGTAGAGACACTACATACTGATATACACCTGAACATCAGCAGGAGAGGACTCTTTAAAGTAGAGACACTACATACTGATATACACCTGAACATCAGCAGGAGAGGACTCTTTAAAGTAGAGACACTACTGTACTGATATACACCTGAACATCAGCAGGAGAGGACTCTTTAAAGTAGAGACACTACATACTGATATACACCTGAACATCAGCAGGAGAGGACTCTTTAAAGTGGAGACACTACTGTACTGATATACACCTGAACATCAGCAGGAGAGAACTCTTTAAAGTAGAGACACTACATACTGATATACACCTGACCATCAGCAGGAGAGGACTCTTTAAAGTAGAGACACTACATACTGATATACACCTGAACATCAGCAGGAGAGGACTCTTTAAAGTAGAGACACTACATACTGATATACACCTGAACATCAGCAGGAGAGGACTCTTTAAAGTAGAGACACTACATACTGATATACACCTGAACATCAGCAGGAGAGGACTCTTTAAAGTAGAGACACTTAATACTGATATTCACCTGAACATCAGCAGGAGAGGACTCTTTAAAGTAGAGACACTACATACTGATATAAACCTGAACATCAGCAGGAGATGACTCTTTAAAGTAGAGAAACTACATACTGATATACACCTGAACATTAGCAGGAGAGGACTCTTTAAAGTAGAGACACTACATACTGATATACACCTGAACATCAGCAGGAGAGGACTCTTTAAAGTAGAGACACTACATACTGATATACACCTGAACATCAGCAGGAGAGGACTCTTTCAAGTAGAGACACTACATACTGATATACACCTGAACATCAGCAGGAGAGGACTCTTTAAAGTAGAGACACTACATACTGATATACACCTGAACATCAGCAGGAGAGGACTCTTTAAAGTAGAGACACTACATACTGATATACACCTGAACATCAGCAGGAGAGGACTCTTTAAAGTAGACACACTACATTCTGATATACACCTGAACATCAGCAGGAGAGGACTCTTTAAAGTAGAGACACTACATACTGATATACACCTGAACATCAGCAGGAGAGGACTCTTTAAAGTAGAGACACTACATACTGATATACACCTGAACATCAGCAGGAGAGGACTCTTTAAAGTAGAGACACTACATACTGATATACACCTGAACATCAGCAGGAGAGGACTCTTTAAAGTAGAGACACTACATACTGATATACACCTGAACATCAGCAGGAGAGGACTCTTTAAAGTAGAGACACTACATACTGATATACACCTGAACATCAGCAGGAGAGGACTCTTTAAAGTAGAGACACTACATACTGATATACACCTGAACATCAGCAGGAGAGGACTCTTTAAAGTAGAGACACTACTGTACTGATATACACCTGAACATCAGCAGGAGAGGACTCTTTAAAGTAGAGACACTACATACTGATATACACCTGAACATCAGCAGGAGAGGACTCTTTAAAGTAGAGACACTACATACTGATATACACCTGAACATCAGCAGGAGAGGACTCTTTAAAGTAGACACACTACATACTGATATACACCTGAACATCAGCAGGAGAGGACTCTTTAAAGTAGAGACACTACATACTGATATACACCTGAACATCAGCAGGAGAGGACTCTTTAAAGTAGAGACACTACATACTGATATACACCTGAACATCAGCAGGAGAGGACTCTTTAAAGTAGAGACACTACATAGTACTGATATACACCTGAACATCAGCAGGAGAGGACTCTTTAAAGTAGAGACACTACATACTGATATACACCTGAACATCAGCAGGAGAGGACTCTTTAAAGTAGAGACACTACATACTGATATACACCTGAACATCAGCAGGAGAGGACTCTTTAAAGTAGAGACACTACATAGTACTGATATACACCTGAATTGAGAATAATAGTGTCCCTTTAAATCAACATTTATCAAGAAATGAAACCTCAACGCACAACAAAAAGATGAACAACAGGCAGAATCAGATCCGCTCTGGTAGTACAGATGTGGTTTTTGGGGATGATCCAAAGACAAAGGGACGATTAACTCCCCCCCCCCCCCCTCCATCACCACCATAACCACCATAGCTGTTTCCCCCAGGGTGCAATTTTCACCTTAAGTCTGAGGTGACTGCGATGAAACACCTCTCCGCTGCCACAAATAGAAACGCCGCAGCTTCGTGCTAATTTTTAATTTCCCCACTCTGTGATTAAAGATCGTTTTTGTACCTCTGTAGTAATGTAAGATAATGGAAATTGTATTGTAATAACTCTGAGACGTTCGCACATATTTACAGACGCTGAGGGCTCGGGAGCAGATGTGGCGCCAACACTTAATTTTCATCCTTTGTTAATGAGTGTTGAGGGTTTATGCTTCTGTTATGGAGCAATTAGCAAAGAATAAGAGATAAACTGGAGGCATAAGAGCATGAAATGTTCACTAACATGACTAATAAAACACTGAGGGACCAGACGCAGGGAAAACATAAGCACACTCTCATCAGGTGTTTTAAGTACAGACATAATTAACATTAAAATGATGTACAAATGCTAGAAAGCAACCACAAGAGGTGCTTAATGACTGAAAATAGGCTCAAAAACCAAGACATTACAACATAAAATAACTAAAGAGGAAACCAGCATCAATACATGTATAATAACAAAAAACACACGCACATTTTTAACCACAAATGACTTAAAATAGATGCATAATGACCTCAAAGAGACACAAACCTAGTTAAAAAATAATTTACAATGACAGAGAATTCACAAAAGAGAAAACATCATTCGTCTAAAAACAGATGCTAACTGAAAAAGAAATGCAGATAAAAAGGAATACATGTCTGGGAAAATAGGACAATGTTCCCCTAAATATACTGTATGTGAAATATAACATATCTGCAGAGGGTAAAGTGTATAAAGACATTAACCAGTATATATAGTATAAGTAGTTCAATCGTTTTTACTTTCTTAATTAAATTAAATTAAAGTGTGATGCGTGTAATGCAGCGTTCAGCCACACGGGGGCGCTGTTTGTTATGAAGGAGCTTCTTCATTTCACCTGAAGGAGGAGAGGAAACAAACCTTCGGGTATAAATGAATGAGCCATCTGCAAGACAATAAAAGTACTAACAGATATAAATTCAGTACAATAGGAAAAAATGCCTGAAAATTGAGTGTAAAAATGTCCAAAAAATATAAGAACAATATAACATTTTAAGGATGTATTTGAAAGGTAAAGTTGATGAACGGTGAATACGAAATGCATTTCATAAATGTCAAAAAAACTATTCAATCTTTAAATATTATATGACAGACGGACAGACGGACAAGAATTACAAAATTATTACAAATTAAGAATAAAGTAAAGATAAGCATTATTAATGTAAAAACAAATACATCATCAAGTCAAATTCCTCGTACGTGTCAACCTACCTGGAGATAAACCTGTTTCTAAAATTATCAAATATACATAATACATTTGAATACTTTCTAATATACAAACCCTAGTGTAATATATATATTAATACAAGTTCAGTACAGTGGCTTGCAATTATATAGAGTAGAGTTAGTAGGCTAAATTGTTCATGATTACTCTCTCCCCCCTTTATACAGCCAGTCCCCCCCCCCCCCCTCCTCTATAAAACTACTCTCCCCCCCACACAGTGTCTCTGTCTGAGTTTTGACATTTTTGGCATAGTTGAGCTGCAGGTGAAAACACGTCGCTGTGAAATGCAGTTTAGCTAATGGTGCACCTCCTGCAGCAATTTGTCCTCCACAACAACACATAAATTACCGTTTAGGAGAGGACTGCCCTCCCCCCCCCCCCCAAACGCTGAGTGACAGGTTAGGGTCCTGAGGGGAAACCAGGGAGTCCCCGCTTAAATCAAAACGTTGATTTACAAGAATTTCCAGTAAATTACAGACTTTGCGTTTCACTCACAAATCTGTCGAGCACGACAGTAAAAAGTGTTCACTTTACGATAACTGACCCGCACCACCTGCTTTAAGTAAATACTTAAACTTCATTTATTAAAAGTGCACATACAACAACAAATATACCATAATGCTGTGGGGGAAACTTCTGAAGCAATAGGAGTCAGGACTCAGAGAGACACGAGGAGAGTTGGAGCTTTGATGGCAAACACTGACGGTTTATTTGGAGCTTCGGCCGGAGACAGGTCACGGGCCACGGGTTGACCCCACGGGTGAGATGCCACAATCAATTCTGAAGAGCCGTCCTGTAGCTCCAGGTTTTAACTCGTTCAGAGTAATAATCAACATTCTTCAATAGACTAAACAGCTGAGGGACACTGAATCACATTTGTTGTCGCTTATGGCTCGGGGTCATCTACACCCCGATAAGGATGTGTTCCAGGTGTCCCACAACACTAATAATGGCGCGTTTCCACTGCAGGCCTCGCTCGGTTTGGTTAGGCCTAAAATGCTGCGCTTCCATTACAGTTTAGGAACTGGGGTAGTTACTATAGTAACGCAGTGTAGGCGGAGCCGTGACGTCATCTTCAATGAGCGCCCCAAACAACAACACAGCCGTTAGCTCTTAGCACTCAGAGCTCACAGCTCTTCATATCTGTTCAGAAACTAGACAAAAGTTAAACAAGTACAAACCACAGACTGTCTGTGTCATGGCGAATACAGTCGCTGGTTTATTTATGTCTGTATAGGCCGTTGTTGTGAGTGTGGACGGTCGGAGCATATATAACGTTAGCTTAGCCAAGCTCCATTTAGAAAACAAGCATTTTAAAAGGGTTTTTCGCCTGCCGTCTGTCTGCAGACTTGTCAAAGCATTAATTCATGGTTTTTACTAACCGGTATCAGTATGTTGTTACTTCGGCATCATTTTGAAACGTGTATTACAATTAAATCACGGTCAAATATGTTCATCTTGTTGTAGTTGTAGCCCCTTGCCAGCGATTCTCTCTCTAGTTTAGCATACTCAGCCCGACTCAGCCTGGTTGTTCCTGGCTCTAGAACCACGATTTAGTCGGGCCAGAAAAAAGGTGAAAAAGTAGCCCCGGGCCAAAACTAGGCCAAGTGGAAACGCAACCAAAAACGGGCCCCGCACGGCTCGGCACGCTTAAAGCGAGCTACCCGCTGCAGTGGAAACGCGCCATAACTATCTGACCGAGAGTTGGCCGGTCACAAACTGACAACGACTTGCTAAGGCAGCCTTAAGGGAGATAACGGCTGCTCAGCTGCGTCAGAGGGCGAAGGAGGAAATGATTCCCCAACAATTGCAATTATATATGGTTTAATTTTTGTAAAGCACTTTATAGCTGCATCTCTAAAGGTGGAGAAAAAACCTGACCCATAAATGATGCAACAATTCTACAAAATATAATATATAAGTTATTATTCTTTCCATTTCCATTTTACTCTCGAAATTTGAAGCTTTAATTTCTGAAATGCCCCAAAAAATGGCACATTATTTTGTTCTCAAAATTGCGACTTCATTCTGGAAGTTCATGAAAAATGTTTAATTTATATATGTATTACACCTGGCACTATGCAAAGTCCAAGTGGTACATTCTTTCCTTCCTTCCTTGGTTCCTTCTTTGGTTCATTCTTCCTTTCTTCCTTTCGTAGTTTGCTGCTTCTTTCCTTCCTTCCTACTCTATTGGTTTGTTTCTTCCTCCTTTATTTTCTTTCTTGTTTCCTACCTTCCTCTTGTTTCTTTGTTCATTCCTACCTTCCTTGCTTGCTCCCTTCTTTCTTTCCTTCCTATATGTCTCTCTTGGTTCTTCCTTTCCTTTTTGTCTCCTCTCCTTCCTTTTTATCCTGTTTCTTACCGTCTGTCCTTCCTTCCTTCCTTTCATCAATCCTTCCTTTGTTGGTTTGTTCTTGTCTTTCTTGCTTCCTTCATTCCTTTCCTTCTTTCTTTCCTTCCTATATGTCTCTCTTGGTTCTTCCTTTCCTTTTTGTCTCCTCTCCTTCCTTTTTATCCTGTTTCTTACCGTCTGTCCTTCCTTTGTTTGTTCTTATCTTTCTTCCTTCCTTCCATCTTTCATTCCTTGCTTCCTTTTTGAGGTTTGTTCTTACTTTCCTGTCATCCTTCCTTCCTACTTTAGTTGGTTTGTTTCTTCTTTATTTTCTTTCTTGTTTCCTACCTTCCTCTTGTTTCTTTGTTCATTCCTACCTTCCTTGCTTGATCCCTTCTTTCTTTCCTTCCTATATGTCTCTCTTGGTTCTTCCTTTCCTTTTTGTCTCCTCTCCTTCCTTTTTATCCTGTTTCTTACCATCTGTCCTTCCTTCCTTCCTTTCATCAATCGTTCCTTTGTTGGTTTGTTCTTGTCTTTCTTGCTTCCTTCATTCCTTTCCTTCTTTCTTTCCTTCCTATATGTCTCTCTTGGTTCTTCCTTTCCTTTTTGTCTCCTCTCCTTCCTTTTTATCCTGTTTCTTACCGTCTGTCCTTCCTTTGTTTGTTCTTATCTTTCTTCCTTCCTTCCATCTTTCATTCCTTGCTTCCTTTTTGAGGTTTGTTCTTACTTTCCTGTCATCCTTCCTTCCTACTTTAGTTGGTTTGTTTCTTCTTTATTTTCTTTCTTGTTTCCTACCTTCCTATAGTTTCTTTGTTCATTCCTACCTTCCTTGCTTGGTCCCTTCTTTCTTTCCTTCCTATATGTATCTCTTGGTTCTTCCTGTCCTTTTTGTCTCCTCTCCTTCATTTGTTCCTGCTTCTTACTGTCTTTCCTTCCTTTCTTTTATCAATCCTTCCTTTGTTGGTTTGTTTCTTCTTATCTTTCTTTCTTCGTTCCTTCTTTCCATCTTTCATTCCTTTTTGAGGTTTGTTCTTATCATTCCTTCCTTCCTACTCTAGTTGTTTACTTCCCTAAATGGTTAAGAAATCCTTGCGCTACGAAAACGTTGACTCTATCCTCAATATTTATTTTTAAATGCAAAGAAATATATACTTTTTTCATAATTGTTCTGGCCCGAATGATCTTCCGTAGGATATTCCATCCTTCAGAATGAGCTATTTTACTTTAGCTAGTTAGTTTTGGTGGTAATATGTTTTAATATGTGTCAAACTCAAGGCCCGG
This sequence comes from Pogonophryne albipinna, assembly GCA_028583405.1. Classification (NCBI taxonomy): domain Eukaryota; kingdom Metazoa; phylum Chordata; class Actinopteri; order Perciformes; family Artedidraconidae; genus Pogonophryne; species Pogonophryne albipinna. The sequence goes on along the minus strand of CM053244.1, from coordinate 40,671,122 downwards.
GGGCCAAATCAGGCCCTTGGTGGATTTAATTTCGGCCCGCAGGATAATGTTTAATTACTATTAGATCTGGCCCGCCGGTATATTGCACACACACCTTCACTCCATCCTGAGGGTCTCCTCCGCTCAGAGCCTGAGCCCAAACATTGATGACCCCAAGATGAGATGCCAAGTATCTGAACTAGCATCAGAGCAGCAACCTGAGTTCAATGGATGTTTCCTTCTGCACTTTCTCTCTTGAGACAACAGGGCATGTTTGGTTTTCTCTTTGAGGGAAATTGTTTAATTGTAGCTGCTGTTGGCCTGTGGTGCCTAATTTTTTTGTGGGCAATAATTTAAGCTGTGTTAGTTCCAGGTTTAATATGTGCAATAAGTTCATTTCAATACGTTCTGCAATAAACTTTGAACCAGTCCGGCCCTCGACTAGTACCCATTTTTTAATTTCGGCCCACTGTGTATTTGAGTTTGACACCCCTGTTTTAATCCTTCATTAAATGTTGAAACTGACGAGTATTTCTACACTGTAGTATTGTTTTACTTCTACTTGACTCCTTCTTCCTCCTCTGAAATCGACTTACAGTACGTGCTGCTTGTTTAAAAACTCTCCTTGTTACTTCACTCGCCTCACTGACAGCAAATTACCTCCAAAATACTTCAGAGGGTTCAGATCTGTCGACACTTCGCTCATTTCCTCTCTGAGCAGAATCACAAGCGCTGAGTGAGTGTCAGAGAATCGTCTTCAGATCTGAGGAAGCTCTCGTTCGGACAGACGTCCTGTAATGTCTTCACGAGAGTTTCCTGAATGTCGTCCGACTGCGTTTCTGTTGTCAAAAACTATCTGGGTAATAACAGGCAGTCAAAGTGAAGCATGCAAATACTACTTTTAAAACCTTCCTGTTTCTCATTCCTTATAGAAATACGTGGAACAAGGAGAGTTTGAGCTTTACTACCAAGGATACAGAGCATCAACCCTCCTTTCCTTACAACCTTAATGAGTTTTTTCTGTTTTTAAATTCTTTATTTGTTCTACCCTTCCTTGGTACTTTCTTTCTTCCTACCTACCTTGTTCAGTCCTTCCTTCCCTAGTTCCTTCTTTGTTGTGTTCTTCCATTCATTCCTTTATGCTTGTGTTATTTATTTCCTTCCTTGGTTCCTTCCCTGGTTCGTTCTTTTTTCCTTCCTACCATCTTAAGTTCTTTGTTCCTTCCTTCTTTGGTATTTTCTTCCCATCCTTTCCACCTTGGCTCGTTCTTTCTTCCTTCCATCTTTCCTTCCTTCCTGCCATGGTCCCTTCTTAACTTCCTGCCTTTCTTATTTATATTCTTCCTTCCTTCCTTTTTGAAGTCCATTCTTTCTTTCTGTCCATCCTTCCTTCCTTTTGTTAGAGGGTTTCTTCCTTTCTTCCTAGTTTATTTGGTTGTTCTTTCCTCACAGGGTTGGTCTTCCCTTTCTTCCTTCTTTCTCTTCTTCCTTTCATATTTCCTCCCTTCCTCCCTTTTTGAGGGTTGTTCTTTCTTTTCCTACCTGCTTTCCTTCCTTCCTTGGTTCTTCTCGGTTTGCTCCCTTGATTTCTTTCCTGTTTCTTAATTTCTTCTTTCTATCCTTCCTTCATTCCTTCCCTTTTAGTAGTGCTCATTCTTTCCTCCCATCCATCCTTCCTACCTTAGTGGTTTTGTTTCTTCCTTCTTCCTTGGTTTCTTGCTTCCTACCTTGCTAGTTTTCTTCTAAAGTCTGGTTGTTCTATCCTTCCCGCCTTCCTTGGTTCTTCCCTTCCTTTCTTTTTATCTTCATTCATCATTTCCCTCCTTCCTACTGTCCGCCTATCCTTCCTTCCTTCCATCCTTCCTTTCTACCTTAGTGGGATGTTTCTTTCTTCCTTCTTTCTTGCTTCCTTACTTCCTAGTTTCTTTCTTCCTTCCTAACTCCTATGTTTTTATCTTTCCTTCCTTCTTTGGTCCCTTTTTTCTTTCTTATTTCTTCCTTTCTACTTCCTTTCCTTCCTCTCTTTTTCCTTTCCATCCTTTCTTTCTTTACTGTTTCTTCCTATCTGCTTCCTTTCCTTCTGTCTTCCCTTCTTTCTTTAATTTCTTCCTTCCTTCTTTCTGTACATCCTTGGCTGGTTTGTTATTTTCTTTCTTTCCTTCCATCTTCCTTTCCTTGCCCCTTCTTCCTTTTGATAAATGCTTAGAAGTAATGAACACTATTAGGTTATATAAACCACTTTACTTTAAAACTCTGAATCTATTTCCTCTTTAACCCGTCCTTTTCTTTCACTAAAACAAAGAGTGTTTAAAATATGTTTCCTCACTAAAGTGTCCCACTGTTGAATGTCTCTGTGTGTAAAGTCCTCACAACCTACTCTCTGTCAAATAAGAAAATATGACTGCATTATAGAATAACACCTCCTAATGAATATTATATCCGCGCGGCCGGACACTCAGCGGGTGTTTACGGGGTCTCTGATGCACGATGTGTCTCGGCAGGACCCTGAACGCCACACGGATCAACGTGAAAATGACCTCCTCGTCTTTGCGCTAAAAACGAAAATTTCAATATGTAGCTGAGGTTTTTACAGACAAGCCCACAGACGTCCATGAGTCAAAATAAAGATTATAACAGGCTTTTGTTCCATTTTTCTTGCGATTAAATCCACATTTTTTAATATTATCCAAAAATGCATGTCAGTTTGAACATTTTTATTTTTGAATTTCGTTGCATTTTTTTGTTTATTTGTATTCAAATTTACACTTAAATTAATAATTTACTTAAATCAAAGAGAAACATCTATCTAAAAGAAGATTACTTAAATAGAAGATCATGTGTTTGTACATTTATTATTTTTTAAACGTATACATTAAAGTGATAAATGCATTAATAATGATCTTATATTGTAATTATATAATGAATCTTCTGCTTAAAAAGTATTTGTTCAATGAGTACTTTAAGCAGATTTGATTCACATACTTTTGAACTTCAAATCAAGTATATTTTGAAGCTGGCAAGTATTTCTACACTTATGTATTCCTACATTTAATTAAGTCAAATATATTTTTCTTCTGCTGCAATTTCTTTACACTACTTGCCTATTATCTTATAGCAATGACCTTTATCATGAAAACAGGGAAAGCACTTTCAACAGACTGAAATGTGGACGGTGGTAACGTAAGTGACGCACATGCATTAAGTTGAAGATGCTGATGGATGGTGCCGTCAACAAAACTTGTTTTTCCTTTTGTTTTTCCTCTATTCTTTCCCGTGTATCCGGACGTTGCTGCACGGTTAAACACGTATACGGACAAAAAAAAGCAAAAACATGGCAGACAGGTAAACAAACAGCAGCGAGCAGGGAGGCGTTTAGCAGCTAATTGTCTTCACTGGGGAGCTGTTATGGCCTCAGTTAAAGCCTGTAAGGTCCCCAGGCCTTTCAGGGGGGGTGGAAACTTACGCTGCTACAGGAAGAGCCCATGGGCATACCCAACACACACACACACACACACCTTTACCTGCACACACACATTTGGGCAATCATGTGAGAGCAGAGCAACACACTGATGTAGAAATGAGAAGAAATGCATGAATGTCCCTCAGCAACACACACACCTGGAGACAAAGGGAGTGTCTATCACCAACACACACACACACCTCCTCATGATACCTGTCAACACTTTAAGTGAGGAATAAACATCCTCGGAGCAGGTAAGATCAGTGGATCAAAGAGAAAGCTGACAGGTCAGATCTCAGATCAGCTTCCAGACCAGAGCAAGCGATGGACGAGGTCAGATTAGATCAGATGCTAAACCAACAGCCAGTTTAAGGGCTCAGCGCGCTTCTTACAAAGGGTCTTAAGGATTATCTATCAGGAAGTATTCAGATCTATTACCGCAATGTAAAAACTTCTCCAGCAGGCGGCAACAATCTGAAGTCTGATTGTATAGAAGTCTATGAAAAAATTACCCTAATTCTCACTTGATTTATTACCTCTGTAAACATTTTCCTGATCAGTTTATGACCTCAATCTCTTAGTGTCAAGTCCTTGATACAGAATAAAGTCCATTTAATAAATAACAAAGGAATTTCCCATATATAAAGTATCTATCTATCTGAGTACTTCTACTTTTACTCAAGTACAAGATCTGAGTACTTCTACTTTTACTCAAGTACTAGATCTGAGTACTTCTACTTTTACTCAAGTACAAGATCTGAGTACTTATACTTGTACTCAAGTCCAAGATTTGAATACTTCTACTTTTACTCAAGTGCAAGATCTGAGTACTTCTACTTGTACTCAAGTGCAAGATTTGAGTACTTCTACTTTTACTCAAGTGCAAGATTTGAGTACTTCTACTGTTACTCAAGTGCAAGATTTGAGTACTTCTACTTGTACTCAAGTGCAAGATTTGAGTACTTCTACTTTTACTCAAGTGCAAGATCTGAGTACTTCTACTTGTACTCAAGTGCAAGATTTGAGTACTTCTACTTTTACTCAAGTGCAAGATTTGAGTACTTCTACTTTTACTCAAGTGCACGATTTGAGTACTTCTACTTTTACTCAAGTGCAAGATTTGAGTACTTCTACTTTTACTCAAGTGCAAGATCTAAGTACTTCTACTTTTACTCAAGTGCAAAATTTGAGTACTTCTACTTTTACTCAAGTGCAAGATTTGAGTACTTCTACTTTTACTCAAGTGCAAGATTTGAGTACTTCTACTTTTACTCAAGTGCAAGATTTGAGTACTTCTACTTTTACTGAAGTACAAGATCTAATTACTTCTACTCTTACTCAAGTACTAGTTCTGAGTACTTTTAGTATACGGGATTTTGATAGCGCTTGTGATGTTTGTTTAGTTCAAACCTCAACATTATCACTAATACAATAACTCCATTATCAATTATTTGAATTGTCGCCAAGTACTTTAAAAATGTAAAATAACGCTTTGACGTATAAATTGGTCCCTATTGAAAGAACACTGGAACTACACAATACAAATCGTGAATCCAAACCAAACAATGGACAAGGTTAGATGATATGAAGGTTGATGCTTCTGCTTATTAAAACCAATGGTATTAATTTGGCCTCCAGTGAGACTGTAAGGAATCTTGGTGTTATATTTGATCAGGATTTATCCTTTAACGCCACATAAAATCAATTTCAAGGACCGCCTACTTCCATCTACGTAACATTGCAAAAATCAGGCATATATTGCCTCAAAACGATGCAGAGAAACTAGTCCATGCATTTGTTACTTCAAGGCTGGATTATTGTAACTCTTTATTATCAGGGTGTACCAAGAAGTCAGTCAAGTCGCTTCAGCTGATTCAAAATGCTGCAGCTCGTGTACTAACCAGAGTTAGGAAAAGGGACCACATTACTTCTGTTCTGGCTGCCTTACACTGGCTCCCTATAGAACACAGGATAGAATTTAAAATTCTTCTTCTCGCCTACAAAGCCCTTAATGGGCAGGCGCCATCTTACCTTAAAGAACTCATTATACCCTACTGTCCTACTAGGGCATTGCGTTCCAAGAATGCAGGGTTGTTGGTTGTTCCTCGAGTCTCTAAAAGTACAATGGGAGCCAGAGCCTTTTCTTATCAAGCTCCACATTTGTGGAATCAGCTTCCAGTTTGTGTTCGGGCGGCAGACACCCTATCCGTTTTTAAGAGTGCGCTTAAGACTTTCCTTTTTGATAAAGCTTATAGTTAGGGCTGATTAGATTCAGTCCCTAGTTTTGCTGATATAGGCTTAGTTTGTCGGGGGACATCTTACTTCTTCCTTCTCTCTGTCTATACCTGTGTACTCTCATGTTCCGATTAACCCAGCTTCCCCAAATGTCTTTCTTTTTGGTGTCTATATACGCTGGGATCCGGAGTCATGGATGATCCTGCGGTCCTGTGTCCTGCATCGCGAGCCCTGGATCTTGAGTCGTGGCTGTGGTCCTGGATCATAAGTCCTGGATGGATATCCTCGTGGATTCATCTTCCTATTATACACACATGCATTTCCAAACATTTGGACTACCTATGTTGCAAATGTATTATCTTTTCAATGTACACACGGCATCTATTGCACGTCTGTCCGTCCTGGGAGAGGGATCCCTCCTCTGTTGCTCTCCCTGAGGTTTCTCCCATGTTCCCTTTAAACTGTGGGTTTTCTCTGGAAGTTTTTCCTTGTACGATGTGAGAGTCTAAGGACAGAGGGTGTCGTATTGTCATACTGATATTCTGTACACACTGTGAAGTCCACTGAGACAAATGTAACATTTGTGATATTGGGCTATATAAATAAACATTGATTGATTGATTGATCAAAACACCAGTATAGCCAGAAAATCTTAGAAACATCAAAAAGGCTGCACTATATTTTGCATCACCGCGTCTCGATTTTCCTTTTTTTTTTGTGATTAAACACTTCAAATGTCAAGGTATTTCCCTTCAGATAGAAAAATGTACATTTAGCGAATGTAAAAAATGTTGAAGTTTTTACATCTGATTGTAATCAAACCCATAATGTACTTAAATATTGTCCAAATTTGATACAAGGTGCATTGAAAATGTGATTACAAATCCTTCCCTGTGTCTGCCTGCAAGATATTTAAAGTTTACAAGACACCATTAATTAAAACAGACTTTTGTAGAATGTATTGGATCACATTGGATATTGTTTTACAATACACTAAAGCTGTGTGTTTATTCCTGTAGACTGTTTTTTATATATAACAAGCCACAAGTAGGCAGCAAAGTGTTAAAATGATTAAACACTGGATATATATTGGATAATCCCAGCTGTGCAACGGAGCAACAAGCTGAAGTGATTCATGAGAATTAGCAGGAAGAAGCAGTAATAGTCAAACTTAATTAGATTTACTAACTTTGTGCAGTTGTTTTGACTTCCTCTCGTCTTTTCTTTCTCTCTCTCATCTTTCTTGATTTTGAACCTGATCACCTTCGCTCTCTGAAACTCATCCTCGTTAAATCTCCTCGTTTCAGGGCTCCATAAATAAAAGGCGTTCCCTCCTGTCGGCTTCACTTCCTGCCTGCAGTTGTCTGAAAGCCCACCTCCAACACTAAACCTGAGGGGGGGGGGGGGTTACGGCTACTTAGGTGGTAATATATCGTCCTGGATGCCACAGGTGTCTTTCTAAAGTGGTCTGGATCAGATAAGATCCGACCCTCCTCCCCTTTCCCACCTCCCACACTTCAGCCTCCCTGCCCCACTCCCCCCAAATACACTCTGAAACGCCCGTTAGTAAGAATCAGAACCAGAATCAAGTGTATTGCCAGGTAGGTTTACACACACAAGGAATTTGCTTTTGTATATGGTGGGGCAAATGTAAACAACATAAGAGAATAAGGTCAACACTATAAGGATGATACAAAGAAAGTATTTTTAACCAACTATTTAGCACAAATGTAAACATACAAGACCTAAAGAGCTAAAAAATGTAGGACAATAAGTAAAAAACAATATATGGCAAACTACAGTGCATTATATTTTAAAGTGGAGGGCTGTAAATAAATGTACAAAATATATTCTGTATAAAGCTGAGTGTTAGGGAATCATTTGCTTAGGTATTCAACCTTCGACACAGTTCATCATGTTCTCCTCTCACTGTCTCCTTTCCCACGGCATAGGTCTACGGCCTTGGGTATTGCTGCTATCTCTCTTAAGGAGGAGCAGCTTGGGCGCATTGCTCTTTCCAGTCTATGACAGAGCACAAGCCGCCATGAGGTAGTTTACTGTTCAGGGACGTAGGTTCCCTGACGCACATTCTTTCCCATGGACGAGAGCTCTAGTTAGATTCAGGGTCCATATTGCTTTAGTCTCACTGATAAAGAATGTTGATTATTACACTCCGAACTAGTTAAAATCTCAAGCTGCAGAAGAGTTCTTCAGAATTGGTTTGGTAACCGCTGTGTCAACTCATGACCCGTGACATGTCGTGTGAATTCTCCGGCTGAAGCTCCAAATTAACCGTCAGTGTTTGCCATCAAAGCTCCAGCTCTCCTCGTGTCTCTCTTGCCCCTTTCACGCCAACGCGTTTTCAGCTCCGGCTCGGAGCTGGAGCCTGAAAAGTACCGGTTTCTCCTGTTCACACCGCAGAGGCGCCGCCTCTTAGCTCCGGAATCCGGTTAACTTCCAGCTCCAAAAAATTGTCGGTCTAGAGGCAAGAGCTTCGGAGCCAAGAGGCGGCGTCGCTTACGTCTCTCTTACGTCGAGGCGGGGGCAGATTCGTCGTTGAAGTAGATGCTGAAGACCACAAAGAAGTCTTGCATTTCGCATGTGATGTTTGTAAAGTTCCAAGTAAAGTCGTCCCTTGTAAAGTCGTCCGGTGCCTTCCATTTCGTTTCGTAAGAGGATAACCAAAGCGAACAGCGCTTCAATACAATCGGTCATTATTGTTGTTGTTGTCGATGTGAGGGATTTCCGCGCGGTTTGGATTTTATGAAGCAGGCACGTAAACGGTGACGTCATGACGCAGCAGCGGGCGGTGTGAACAGAGCGGGAGCAGAAGAGGGAAACCGGAGCTGAACCAGAAAAGCTCCCGCTCGGAGCTAGAAAGGGAAAAGCGCTGGTGTGAAAGCCGCATCTGAGTCCTGACTCTCCATTGCTACAGAAGTTTCCCCCACACTGAGCATGAACATGACTCACAGTACACAATGTGAACTTGATGTGCATTAAAGTAAAACAGCAGCGACCCTCTACTTCATGTGTATAAGGTTGAGTTGCATATTAAACTCGGCCTACAAATACATAAAAGGGCATAAAATACAATGCTATTCAAATGATCATAGAGCTAGCTTACTCATACACAGTCATTAGGCATAGCTAGCTTTGCATGACGATTCATGGGTAGTAGTTGGACAAGCATGCATGTTGTGTAAACGCAGTGGCGGCCGGCCCATAGGGGCGCTAGGGGCGCCGCCCCACCTCTTCCCACATACAATTAAAAAAAAAAAAGAATTGGTGTCAGTAAAATGTATAATCTACAATAAAATCTCGTTTAAAATTGTGTTACGATGTCCAAAGTTACTGATAAGTCACATGTTTCCTGCCTGGCCTTGCCCGTGGCATTAGTTTATCATTACCGGGCGGAGCCCCCGAGCCAAACAGCAGCAACCAGCACGTTGCAAAAGTCTCAATAGTAAACTGTGCCGCCGAAACATAATTTCAGCCAATCAGCGGCGTCAAATATTTTGGTCACGAGAGCGCCCACGTTGGCGCCCACGTTGCTTACGTGCGTTGACGTGAGTTGTTTTTTAGACTCGTGAGTAACCAAGGTGACGCAGTAATTGGATGAGAATGGCTTCGTGTGCAGGTGGAGTCGCCGGACCTCGGTCCGCACCCAATTCCGTGCAAGAGCTACTCTCCAATCCTTTCGAAAGGAGAAGTTTGGACCGGACCAACCCGATTTGTATATATCGCAGCAAGCTCGGGAAAAAGACAAAACGTATCAACGAGGCTTCTCACGTAGCTGGTACACCAGAAAGGCATGGCTAGCTGGATGCAAACCTGATGCAAAGAGGTAAGTGCTGTCTTTTGTTTCCCATGCTTGCTCTTCAAACAGCCGGGGACAGATACGATGTGCCCGTGGACTGTGACGGGGGTAAACGATATGAAGCATTTGTCCGAAAAAATTAAAAAGCATGAGTGCACAAAGTTACATATGACAAGTACCTTCAAGCTAGCCATGCTAGGCAAAGCTAACATAGCATAACAACACAGCCGTTAGCTCTTACCACTCAGAGCTCACAGCTCTTCATATCTGTTCAGAAACTAGACAAAAGTTAAACAAGTACAAACCACAGACTGTCTGTGTCATGGCGAATACAGTCGCTGGTTTATTTATGTCTGTATAGGCCGTTGTTGTGAGTGTGGACGGTCGGAGCATATATAACGTTAGCTTAGCCAAGCTCCATTTAGAAAACACGCATTTTAAAAGGGTTTTTCACCTGCCGTCTGTCTGCAGACTTGTCAAAGCATTAATTCATGGTTTTTACTAACCGGTATCAGTATGTTGTTACTTCGGCATCATTTTGAAACGTGTATTACAATTAAATCACGGTCAAATATGTTCATCTTGTTGTAGCCCCCTTGCCAGCGATTCTCTCTCTAGTTTAGCATACTCAGCCCGACTCAGCCTGGTTGTTCCTGGCTCTAGAACCACGATTTTATGGGGCCAGAAAAACTGTGAATTAGGACCTGCTAGCCGGTACTAGGCCAAGTGGAAACGCAACCAAAAACGGGCCCCGCACGGCTCGGCACGCTTAAAGCGAGCTCCGCGCTGCAGTGGAAACGCGCCATTACATCACCAGAAGTCCTAATTTAAGGGTTCATTTCTCCCAAAAAAAATGTTTTTACTCACTATATCAACAGCCCCACCAAAAATATTTTCCACCAGCCGCCACTGTGTAAACGTATGTTCTTTGAGTATAATACTAAGCTATACAAAAGCTGTAGCTACTCAGTGATTAAGCATAGCATAGCTAGCTCACTTGATTTGCACGAGGATTCAGAATCAGAAATAATTGACAGTAACAGTTGGGGATAGTGTGTGTGTGTGTGTGTGTGTGTGTGTGTGTGTGTGTGTGTGTGTGTGTGTGTGTGTGTGTGTGTGTGTGTGTGTGTGTGTGTGTGTGTGTGTGTGTGTGTGTGTGTGTATATAAGTTGGCAAACTCAAAAATATTTTCACACAGCTACCAATTAAACAAATTCCTATCAGGGACATTTTCATATATCACAAACAAGTTTAAGGCGGGCCAACATTACACTGTGTTTGGTGGCATGTAACAAATCCTCCTTGTATTCTTCAAAGTGTGGCGCAGACCCCGTTCAGGAAGGAAATGTGAAAATAATGATATATTTAGGCAGACAGACGAGGCCTGGTAGTAAACTTACAGACAGATGAGACGGTACACCTCGAGCTAGTACAGCACGGTGGGATGTTTGCACTCTTTTGAAAGATGGAAATTAGGTAAGGTGTGCGAGGAGGGAAACTGGGTTGTAGGTCTTCATACCTGTTGAGGATAATAACAGGTATTTTAGCTGCTAGATGAGTCGATGATTGTAGCAGAAGGCATTTTCTTTCTCAGACCGAGGGGAGGGAGGCTCTGGCATTTGGAAGTGTAAACTAGTCGTGACAAGTGGCCATAAATTACAGTTTGAAACACCCATTAAAACTCATCTAACACAAATAGTCACTGATGCCATCTATCAACATACCTGAGTGACAGTGACGGTGTGGCTGCCGTGATGAATGTGGCAGCTTGTGGACGTGACAGAATGGAAGTCGGAGAACACATTCAGTGATTCAGTCTATAGATTAATGTTGTAAATGAAGCAACGATTACAAAACCACTCAACACACCCGCATCGTAAACCTGCCCAGATGGAAGGAGGATTAAATACAGTAGGAACAATAGAGGCAGCATGTAGATATAATCAATTGTTGCAGAAGGAACCTCATATTTTGCTTTTTACAAACACCTTTTTTCAAATGTGATACTTTGAGCTGATGCTTTTGTCCAAAGAAACTTTTTAAAAACAAAGGGTAATCAACCACAAAGAAACAAGCTTGAAACAGCAGCAATCCTGCAAGGACATTGACTAGAAGTAACCCAAACCATGTAAGGGCTACATACAGATTTATTTTTTTACTTTAATGGTGAAAGGGCAGTCAAAAATGTTGGATTTACAGTCTGCAACAGAAGATGTCTCTCACTTCAAAATGGGTTGCCACAGTCAAGAAAGCCCATTAAATCACAAACAGTGTGTATTGACTCCTGTGTTTCAACAACTTTTAAATAAAATAGTTGTATGTATAGGCTCTTTGTTATCCCAAAATCCTGCACTGTACGAGAGCTACAGTTCGATTACTGTGTAGCCTACTAGCTAGCTGTGAAGCTAATGGTCACATTTACGTGTAACCAGCTACAATAACACACAAAGTTGCTATTTAACTGCCAATTAAATAAGATGACACAATCTGTATGTCTTGACACGTTCATTTGCTTTTGAAATGTAGCCTATTATTTTCCTGAAAAGTTGCAAGAGATGCTGTAGCTGGCAAGCTAACGGTAATATTAGCGTGCAGCAAGACTGAATAACCCACCAACTTTGCTTTTAACAGTCATGAAATGTGTTTATTCATGATACATCTACACTATGTATTAAGTCCTGATTCACAATTAAGCTCATATTAAATAATTGCATGGATCATTTAATTTGAATAATCCATTTAGGCTCCGAAAAGTCTGCACTGTCATGAGCTACTATACCTAGCATGCTAACGCTAACTAATAGCCAACCTGCTTGAGGATGCAAGTTACCTCTTTGTCGTCACGTAAAACACACTATTTTTGTCATTGTGTGTATAATCTTGTTAGCAGAGGAAGCTACATTCCAAATGTCAATCATGTATTCGTGATGTAAACACTGACTGCACACACCTTGTTTGTTCTGGACCAGACACAGCAGTGTATGTGTGTGTGTGTGTGTGTGTGTGTGTGTGTGTGTGTGTGTGTGTGTGTGTGTGTGTGTGTGTGACAGTGCATTATAATGAACTAGGGTGTGACTTTCATTATATGCCTGTCCATCAGCGCGTTAAAGAATTTTAATTGCATGCTAAGCTAACCCCTAATGTCCTCTATTGTGAGTAAAACGCAGCCCTCGTCTACAAATTGTCATAGTTTTCTGAGAGAGTCTGGGTGCAGCACTTTTATTTTACTTTTACAACAAAAGACCTACTAATTGCCTATATTTTCAAGGTTGCACAAGTTAAATGTAGCTTTGTCTTTTATGACGAGCAATTAAGGTGTAATTTACCTTTATTTGCAATGCTTGACAACCAAATAATCACATCTTGGATAAAATGGAAATCTGTGTAATTGCATGTTGTGGTGTTGTATGCATGTTTGCTCAGACAAGTCCAGATAAGTATTCACAATAAGAATACTAATACCAGAGTCTGAATATACTACACCTAAAAGCCCTGCATGAAAACAATTGGTTTAGTAAAAAGATATACTAATTGTTGAGAAATGTCTTCGGAGAGCAACAATACAATTAGCTTAAAAGCTCACGGCACAATTTTGAACTTGTACCTTAAAATCGTGTTTATGTACTTTTCTTCACTTACTATTATACATTTTTGAAGCAGACTATATGGGATTTTTGAGGCAAATGTCGAGATTTTAGAAATTCAAATACAAAATATCATCCTTTTTACATTTTTTTTAAAAATAATCCTGAGCCAGACATGTGCATCTGTGAAAAATGTGTGTGCAACTCCACGTCTGTGGTTAAAAATATGTATTCAAATCTGTGTATTTGTGTGTGTGTGTGTTTTGTGTGTGTGTGTGTGTGTGTGTGTGTGTGTGTGTGTCACAGCCAGCTTCATGCAGTCTGCATCACAGATGGGCGAGCGACTTGATACCCTCCTTAACTCCAGACGTGTCAGAGAGAGAACAAAAAGAACGAAAGTGAGAAAGAAGGTGTGTGTGTGTGTGTGTGTGTGTGTGTGTGTGTGTGTGTGTGTGTGTGTGTGTGTGTGTGTGTGTGTGTGTGTGTGTGTGTGTGTGTGTGTGTGTGTGTGTGTGTGTGTGTGTGTGTGTGTGTGTGTTGAAAGAAAGCACAGCTTTTGCCGGTTTACCTCCTTATGAATATTGCAGCAGCAGACACCAGGGTAGGACAGGATTTGGGTGTGTGTGTGTGTGTGTGTGTGTGTGTGTGTGTTATACATGATGTTGAGGGGGGTGCACCGCCTTCGGCCGTTGGAGGTGAGAAGAGCTAATCCTGAATTAAATGATCTGGCACTTTACAAAATACACGACAATTACACAGATAATTATACTAAGACTTCACACAGAGCCCACAGGTCACAATTAACACACACGTACACACACATGCACACACACATACACACACACATACACACACCTACTGCTGAGGTGAAGTGTGTGCTGATTAGTATGCATGTATACACACTGTGATTGTGTGCAGAGGTAAATAAAAAGTTTACACAAAGTGATTGACAGTAAAGACGTTTGTAAAGTAAGAGCGCTCACACACACATGTCTGTTCTCAAGATAATCAGAGCAGAGCAAAAACCCTTTTCCATGGAAACAGCTTAATACGAATTTCTCAGTTTTACACATTTAAGGCAATTATCGATTATTTTGTTGTGTAGAAGTAAATACAGATATTGTTTGTTTTATCAGAGGGACTTCAAGTGGTGACTTGAGATGCACTGATGATGACGTCAGCCGATTCCCCTGAGCTAACGGCTAACTAGCTCCGTTCAGGCCTCACACATACAGGGAGGTGTGTGTGTGTGTGTGTGTGTGTGTGTGTGTGTGTGTGTGTGTGTGTGTGTGTGTGTGTGTGTGTGTGTGTGTGTGTGTGTGTGTGTGTGTGTGTGTGGGTGTGTGGGTGTGGGTGTGTGGTAACTGTCTCCTCTCGCCCATCTGTACCTGCAGCTTCGTTTCCATCATTAACAAAACAACCGACAGAAGCTGCTCACACACACACACACACACACACACACACACACAATGTCAGGTAATAATAAGTCATATGATACTCGACTCTGCACCAACGGATAACCGGCTTAATTATTTTATTGTAAATACTCACAAATAAATGTCAGGTCTTACTTAAACTTATTAAATAATTATTCATATGGATCTGTAAGGTAACTAAAGCTGTTAAATACATTAAATGCAGTAAAAAGGACATATTTACCTCTGAAATGTGGTTAGTTAATACTCGAGTAAAGTAGTTAAAGGAGCCATATTATGCTTTCCTGTAGTGTGTAGTGTGTAGCAGGAGAGGACTCTTTAAAGTAGAGACACTACATACTGATATACACCTGAACATCAGCAGGAGAGGACTCTTTAAAGTAGAGACACTACATACTGATATACACCTGAACATCAGCAGGAGAGGACTCTTTAAAGTAGAGACACTACATACTGATATACACCTGAACATCAGCAGGAGAGGACTCTTTAAAGTAGAGACACTACATACTGATATACACCTGAACATCAGCAGGAGAGGACTCTTTAAAGTAGAGACACTACATACTGATATACACCTGACCATCAGCAGGAGAGGACTCTTTAAAGTAGAGACACTACATACTGATATACACCTGAACATCAGCAGGAGAGGACTCTTTAAAGTAGAGACACTACATACTGATATACACCTGAACATCAGCAGGAGAGGACTCTTTAAAGTAGAGACACTACATACTGATATACACCTGAACATCAGCAGGAGAGGACTCTTTAAAGTAGAGACACTACATACTGATATACACCTGAACATCAGCAGGAGAGGACTCTTTAAAGTAGAGACACTACATACTGATATACACCTGAACATCAGCAGGAGAGGACTCTTTAAAGTAGAGACACTAAATACTGATATTCACCTGAACATCAGCTGGAGAGGACTCTTTAAAGTAGAGACACTACATACTGATATACACCTGAACATCAGCAGGAGAGGACTCTTTAAAGTAGAGACACTACATACTGATATACACCTGAACATCAGCAGGAGAGGACTCTTTAAAGTAGAGACACTACATACTGATATACACCTGAACATCAGCAGGAGAGGACTCTTTAAAGTAGAGACACTACATACTGATATACACCTGAACATCAGCAGGAGAGGACTCTTTAAAGTAGAGACACTACATACTGATATACACCTGAACATCAGCAGGAGAGGACTCTTTAAAGTAGAGACACTACATACTGATATACACCTGAACATCAGCAGGAGAGGACTCTTTAAAGTAGAGACACTACATACTGATATACACCTGAACATCAGCAGGAGAGGACTCTTTAAAGTAGAGACACTAAATACTGATATTCACCTGAACATCAGCTGGAGAGGACTCTTTAAAGTAGAGACACTACATACTGATATACACCTGAACATCAGCAGGAGAGGACTCTTTAAAGTAGAGACACTACATACTGATATACACCTGAACATCAGCAGGAGAGGACTCTTTAAAGTAGAGACACTACATACTGATATACACCTGAACATCAGCAGGAGAGGACTCTTTAAAGTAGAGACACTACATACTGATATACACCTGAACATCAGCAGGAGAGGACTCTTTAAAGTAGAGACACTACATACTGATATACACCTGACCATCAGCAGGAGAGGACTCTTTAAAGTAGAGACACTACATACTGATATACACCTGAACATCAGCAGGAGAGGACTCTTTAAAGTAGAGACACTACATACTGATATACACCTGAACATCAGCAGGAGAGGACTCTTTAAAGTAGAGACACTACATACTGATATACACCTGAACATCAGCAGGAGAGGACTCTTTAAAGTAGAGACACTACATACTGATATACACCTGAACATCAGCAGGAGAGGACTCTTTAAAGTAGAGACACTACATACTGATATACACCTGAACATCAGCAGGAGAGGACTCTTTAAAGTAGAGACACTAAATACTGATATTCACCTGAACATCAGCTGGAGAGGACTCTTTAAAGTAGAGACACTACATACTGATATACACCTGAACATCAGCAGGAGAGGACTCTTTAAAGTAGAGACACTACATACTGATATACACCTGAACATCAGCAGGAGAGGACTCTTTAAAGTAGAGACACTACATACTGATATACACCTGAACATCAGCAGGAGAGGACTCTTTAAAGTAGAGACACTACATACTGATATACACCTGAACATCAGCAGGAGAGGACTCTTTAAAGTAGAGACACTACATACTGATATACACCTGAACATCAGCAGGAGAGGACTCTTTAAAGTAGAGACACTACATACTGATATACACCTGAACATCAGCAGGAGAGGACTCTTTAAAGTAGAGACACTACATACTGATATACACCTGAACATCAGCAGGAGAGGACTCTTTAAAGTAGAGACACTAAATACTGATATTCACCTGAACATCAGCTGGAGAGGACTCTTTAAAGTAGAGACACTACATACTGATATACACCTGAACATCAGCAGGAGAGGACTCTTTAAAGTAGAGACACTACATACTGATATACACCTGAACATCAGCAGGAGAGGACTCTTTAAAGTAGAGACACTACATACTGATATACACCTGAACATCAGCAGGAGAGGACTCTTTAAAGTAGAGACACTAGTACATACTGATATACACCTGAACATCAGCAGGAGAGGACTCTTTAAAGTGGAGACACTACATACTGATATACACCTGAACATCAGCAGGAGAGGACTCTTTAAAGTAGAGACACTACATACTGATATACACCTGAACATCAGCAGGAGAGGACTCTTTAAAGTAGATACACTACATACTGATATACACCTGAACATCAGCAGGAGAGGACTCTTTAAAGTAGATACACTACATACTGATATACACCTGAACATCAGCAGGAGAGGACTCTTTAAAGTACAGACACTACATACTGATATACACCTGAACATCAGCAGGAGAGGACTCTTTAAAGTAGAGACACTACATACTGATATACACCTGAACATTAGCAGGAGAGGACTCTTTAAAGTAGAGACACTACATACTGATATACACCTGAACATCAGCAGGAGAGGACTCTGTAAAGTACAGACACTACATACTGATATACACCTGAACATCAGCAGGAGAGGACTCTTTAAAGTAGAGACACTACATACTGATATACACCTGAACATCAGCAGGAGAGGACTCTTTAAAGTAGAGACACTACATACTGATATACACCTGAACATCAGCAGGAGAGGACTCTTTAAAGTAGAGACACTACATACTGATATACACCTGAACATCAGCAGGAGAGGACTCTTTAAAGTAGAGACACTACATACTGATATACACCTGAACATCAGCAGGAGAGGACTCTTTAAAGTAGAGACACTACATACTGATATACACCTGAACATCAGCAGGAGAGGACTCTTTAAAGTAGAGACACTACATACTGATATACACCTGAACATCAACAGGAGAGAAACACACAAATCCAAATTTAGAATGAATGCTTTGCAGGGATGAAGGACAGATTTAAAAACAGTTGAATATGTTTGTGAGCGTATGTCATGTGTGGCACGCTGTTACAGTCTGATATGTAATTGGGCCTAAATATGACAGCGAGTGTAACAGCATGTGTGTGTGGAGACAGCTTTTTTAATTTTTGTGCATCACATGTGATACATTTGCAGTTTACTCTCTTACTGTGAGAACCGGAGGCGTCGGCTCCACTTCCCCAACATGTTGCCGCAACATATTTCACGGCGCAGTCGAGCCAAACTCGCCTCGACGCACAATGTCGGCCATTGTTTTCCGACGCTGTGTCTTCACAGCGATGTTGTTGTTGTTGTTGTTGTTGTTGTTGTTGTTTTCTGATGAAAGTTATTTGCAGGACTTCTCGTGAATAACCGGACATATGCTGATGAACACCATTGTTGTTTCAGGCTACAAAGAAACTGGGACGGGATAAAAGAGGTACTTTTATTGGAATTCTTTGGGGATACTTTCTGAGATTAAAGTGGTACATTAATGATAAAAAATGCAAATATTATACAAGATAACATTGGTAAATGAATAAGAAAAAAACATGAATGTTCTTTAAAATTAAATTGGTAATTTTGAAAGAAAAACATTCATATTCTCTGAGATTAAAGTATATTTACGAGAAATAGTCACAAATTTACAAGAAACCATCTGAATATTGCCTGAGATAAAAAAGTTATACATTTGAGTGAAAAAATACGTTTAATTTAATTTAATAATGTATTTATTTGTATCGTGAAGTGGTTAATCTGAAAGAGGAACGTCTATGTTCTCCTAATTGAAGGGGTAAACTCCCAATTTGTGGGAAAATTCCAAATGTACATACATTTTTAACAAAAATTGGATATTCTCAGAGATTAAAAAAGTAAATCTACTACTAGGACAAAAATCCTAAATAAAAAAGGATACAATGAACCTTGTTTCACCCCAGATTTGTGTAGAAACCCCTTTGAAACCACCCATTCAGGTCCCAAACTACAAAATAAAATCCAGGTTAAAACGAAACAGCACAATGTCCCTTTAACTGTAAGATAGCCAGAGGCAGACGTGTCGCTGGCGTTGCTTTCGACGCTAATGAGTCTCCATATCACCTAATTGTCCGACAAACTGTTCCTTTAATATCCGCCAGTGTGTTTTGCAAAGTGTGTGTTTTTTTAATTTATGCAGGAAAATACAAGACGCCTTCTGCTGAGCTGCTTCACAATAACACACATCTTCCCTCCGCCGCCTTCTCTTTCTTTCTTTCACTTCCACCTTCTGTTCTCCTCCTCCTCCCTCATTTCCTCTCACTTTTCCTCCCCCTCTTCTCCCCTCTCAGACAACTGTGACTGTTTTAATTCTGACCGCTGATTAGCTCGAATCAATTAAGTCCTCCACGCCGTGTCCAACAGCAGAGCAGCATGGGGTATTTAGAGTACTTAGGCTCCCATTCATCGGCTCCAGCCTCTTAATCACCCTTTAATTACAGACTGCGTCTACGGGGGCTCAAGTGGGACATTAGACCGAAGGTGGGAAATGAGCCGGACGCGGGAACGAATCAGGCGAGTCGCTCTCGAGTCGTTTCTCAAGTCGTGGCTTCGGTGGCGTCCCGTTGGCTGATTGCACACATAATCTCCCCGTGTGTTGTGAAGAAATCAGAAGTCAATTATAGTATTTTAACCGTAAACAGGGACGTTTAAATGTAATGTGTAATTTAGGACAGCGATATGAGGGCCATTCAAGGTAATAAAATAATTAATAAAGTTTGTACGTTGCTTTACTCGGTTTTTCGATAAAAAGACAAACATGTTGGTATCAGAGAAACTTAAATATTCACATGGATGTAATGTAAGACAGCATATCAGAGCCATTATAGGAGAAAAACTAACATTTTATAACAAATTGGACTAAGGGGATAATATTCCAAGCAAACACTCGTAATTTTGGGAGAAAATAATGGATATCCAAGTTTTTGATTCTGATAATGTATGACTTATTAATGTCCGAGATAATTCTTGGTTTTCTTGTGCATTTGGAAATGTTTTCCCATACATTTTCTACTTTAATGTCAGAGAGAGTTGATTTGGAAATGTTATGACCTTAATATAGTAGGTTAAAAACCGATTAAATGTCACGTGGCCCGAATGCTCTTCCCTAATATCCAAGTATTTGAAAATGTTAAAAACTTAAACCCTGTTACTATCCTTTACTTATTCTCAATCTCCAGAGGTAATGTCCTGTTCACATATATACTGTCAAATTCTGAATAATAGGTTCCTAGCGTGCATGTTAACCTGATCCCTGTCTGTCCCACGATCCATTCCCTAAATATCTTAACTTAAACTCTAAGAAACGTCCGCAGAGGAAGTTAAACTCTCGTCTTTTGTCCTCGCAGCTATCAGCGTTACTAATCCTTTTTGTGTTTCTCTTGTTCTGCTGTTCAAAGCGACGGCAGGGATAACATCACTTCATTGACAATCCCCCGTTTGTCAATTAGGACCTTGTAGTCCCTTAATCTCCCGCGGCACTGCTCGGGGTTTCCAGGCGTAAGAAGGGAGAGAAAAGCGGAGAGCTTTAATGCCGTCTAATGACGTTATGAGAGGAATAGCCCCATGCCGCTGGGAACCTGATAATCCCACTTTGTTCCTTTAGGATTTGTGCAGAAAAGTCTCCTGTTGCTGATCCCCCTTCGTGTTGCGTCGACACAAAAGGGCCCCCCGTCCACCTCTCGTTCTAAAACACCTCTCTCTTTTGTCGGACCGCGCACTGTATTATCAGATCCTCAATTAGCAGGAAAGGCTTGTGTTGATCACTTCCTGTGCGGAGGTGAGCACGCATTCCTCGTGATTCATTTCATAGAGTAGTGTGGGGATCATACTTGCCAACCTTGAGACCCCAGAAATCGGGAGCATTTCCAAAGCCACCGCGGGGGGGGGGGGGGGGGGGGGGGGGTGCTAGTGGATCGCCGAAGCTGTATTAGATCAACATTAACATGCATTGTAGTTGTAAGTGCAATGCCTTGCTGCCTGTTGCACCATCCTTGATGGAGCATATGTGTGGGCTGGAAAGGAGTGAGCAGAGGGTCGAGTTGTCGATTCTTGTTCTGTTTTCTGTGACTATCTTCCTCACCCTCTCAGACTTTCAGTTGCGTGCTACTAAAGAGACGCGCTACCATGGAAACCAAACAATGGTGTAGCTGTATTAAAGTCCGAGTGGAAACAGTCGTGAGTAAATCTGATTTTGTCAGAAATCGGGAGAAATGCGGGAGAAATATGACCCCGGGAGGAAACCGGGAGAGGGCATTGAAATCGGGAGTCTCCCGCGAAAATCGGGAGGGTTGGCAAGTATGGTGGGGATTACGTATTACTGTAGTCGACCCTGAAGGTAGCATCTCCTTGGATGTTGCCACTAGAAGACAATTGGATTTTTACATTGGGTTTTGCTGATTTTCTCAGCAACACTGGTCACAACAATGTTGGATTGTGAGCTATTCTTACGAAGCCGCATTGAACTAAAGAACGACTTGCCCAACTTTTTTTCAAACGCTTCTCCCGACTTATTTTTTGGTTCAGCGGCATTAGCCAACCGCTGGAGTTGTGCGTTAACATTAGGCCTATCGTTTACTAACGGTAGCTGCTGGTGAAACGTAGAAATGTGCTACAAATAACATCCCTTGATGCATATTTACCCATAAGTGAACCATTTTCAGTTTTCAGTCATTGATAATGTTTTGCAACATAACGCCAAGCATAATGTTAGCATAGACACTGAAGCCAGTTTGACTATCTTGACCAATATCATTGCATCATAAGCTGTTTTCGACTGGCATATTTAACCGTTGTATTTTCAATATGATCCAAGAGAAAAACTGCTAATGCTGCTTAAACATAAAAGTGATAATCAATAATACCAAACAGGTGGTCATTGAATGTAATAAAAAGTAGGTTTGCATGGTTTAGGTTGCGTGGCGTTTATATGTGTCTGTTGTCGAGTTGTAGTCACTTTGAAGTCTCATCACCACTGCTTTAAACAACTCTCTACTCTTCAGTATTCACCATGAGCTGTTATTGCTTAGGTTACACCAGCCAGCAGGTTTTTGGCTCCAAATGGAAACCAGTTTTTGCTGCTTTGTCGGCAAAGTTTTTACATTTATCTTGAGTATTTGAACATGTAGGGAAGTGAGTTTGTGTATAAAGATGTGTCTGAGTGGAGGTCGAGAATGCAGATCATTACGGACAACGAAACACGGATGTCATTAACAACAACGAGGAAGAAAACTGTTAATTTGGGCCAAAAGAAAACCACCAACTGTCGCCTCAAACCTGCACAGAAAGCCCCGATGAGAGTTTCATGTCACGTCCTTACGACGAGGGGGGGGGCCCTCCAGAGCGCCTCCCACCTCTTTCAGCCTCATTATGGCGTCTCCTGTTCAACGGAGAGAGCCTTTGATGAACCTGTCCTCCCATTTCCGCTGGACTAAACTCTGCCAAATCCTCGAAATCCCACTCCCCTCTCAGTGGTGTCAGAGAGCTGAAGGGGGGAGGAAAGGTGAGAGAGCCAGGATCAGAGAATCACTGTAGCTCACAGAGTCTTAAACTGACAAAGAAAGTCATAAAAACAAAGCTGGAGAACTGACGAAACTTTGAGCGGCAGAAAACTATAGATATGAAACAATTACAAATTCTTACACAACTAATGCAATGATTCGTTGATGCCAATACTTTTGTACTTTTACTTGAGTAGCATTTTGTATGCAGGACTTCTATTGGAACAGAGTATTTTTCTACAATTTAATATTGCTAATTTTAGTAGTATGTTATTCATAACAATTTGGTCAAGTAGAAATGACTGGATAAAACTCTTGATAGTCGGAAGTAAACCGGAGTCACTCCTACCAATAGCAAAACGATATGATCCGTTTACAAACTCTTGCACAATGGAGAAAGGTCTTGATACATTTGAACTTCAACGCCCATTTAAACAAAGTGACCAAAATAGCTTTCTTTCATCTAAGAAACATAGCGAAGGTAAGACCATTCATAAATCAAAATGATGCAGAGAAGCTAATTCATGCTTTTATATCTAGCCGACTAGACTACTGCAATGCACTATTCACTGGTCTCCCCAAGAAAGCTATTGGAAGACTCCAGCTCATTCAAAACTCTGCTGCTAGACTAACGAATACCAAAAGGAGGGAACACATTAGTCCTGTCTTAGCTACTCTACACTGGCTTCCTGTAACTTTCAGAATTGATTTTAAGGTGCTTCTCCTCACATACAAAGCTCTAAATGGACAAGGACCCAGCTACATTGCTGACTCTCTAATGAACTACACACCCGCCAGAACACTGCGCTCATCCGATGCAGGTCTATTAGAGGTCACCAGAAAGAGTCATAAGAAGATCGGTGAAGCAGCCTTTGTAAACTACGCCCCAAAACTGTGGAACACGTTACCCAACAATATTAGGGAAGCCAATACGTTTAAAAGGCAGCTTAAAACCTTAAAAATCTCTTTACCAAAGCATTTGACTGATTTTACACTATTATACTGCACTATTCTCTGTGATTGACATTGCACTATTTCTCCATGTTTTTATTTTTAATTATTTCATCCCACTTTATGCTTTTCTCTTGCTGCTTGTTTTACACTGATTTGATGTCTTATTTCTTACTGATGGAAAGCACTTTGAACTGCAATCCCCTGTATGAAAGGTGCTATACAAATACAGTTATTATTATTATTATTTGGGGGCGGGGGCTTTGTATCATTAACCAGAAAACAATATTTTGAATTGATCATGTTTAAGGTAAAGCATACTCATGTTATCAATAATTGTTTCAATTTATATTTATCATATGATCGTGATATTATTACCATACATCTGGGGGTTTTCTATAAAGATACAGTATGAGGTGATACTGTGGCGCTGATCTTGTGTATAAGATATATAAATTCTCGCAAGAACATGACGGCCTATACAAGATGGCGCCGCGGACGTAAACAAAACCGTGAAGTCGGAGCTCCGTAAAAACAAATCTGTCTCTGCCGTCTGACGTTCTATTTCACACCATTTTCATATTTTTGGAGTAATTATACAGTTTCTGACGAACGGAAATATTGTTTTCTGGCATCACTTTAAATTGTACAGGGACAATTGGTGTTTTAGTATGAGGGCGCAGGCCGAGAGTAAGAGGGCGCATATCTGCAGTCAAATTAACAAAAATGTCTAAATTAATAATCAATTTGGATGCATTTTAGTCACATTTTCCATTGTATTTCTATAATTCTGTTAGTTAGTGTGCTCCATTTACCCCCTAAACTTAATTCTATAAACTATTGTGTAATTGTTGTATCTTTAATAATTTTTATGCATGCTTCTTGGTTAATATTAAGCTGTATTTGGGTCTTAACAAATGCTAATTTCCCTTCTGTGTGACGAATAAAGGTATTCTGATTCTGATATACTGTATACATTATATAATATACATATATCATTCTTGTCATTCCCCTATCAGTGGCGATCCTACAGTCTGTGGGGGCCCCTAGGCAAACATTCACTGGGGGCCCCTCGAACCAGCTCTTGCTTTTGACGGCACGCTATGCATGGGGCCGCCTTGAGGGGGATACCCGACATGTCGTTGCAGTAAATTAAAGGGTGTTTCATGTTGCTGTGGACCTTCTACCTTCTTTGGGGGCCCCCTTCTGGTCCGGGGGCCCCAAGCAGTTGCCTGTTCTCAAGGTGCGCCCCTGTCCCCTATCATAGTACGTTTACATCTGTGATATTTTCATGCTTCTCTTTCTTGCATTTTCACCAGATGAGCAGTTATCATTTCCTGCTCTTTAGAGACTCTATTGTCTTGGCGTGTCAAGGAAAAGGGTGCCAAGAAACAATTCAGAGAAGAAGAAACACAGATGGCAGCTCGGCTTTTAAAACCATTCCTCTGTGGCTTTTGAAGAAGTCTCCGAGCGTCCGCGGTTCTGTCGCAGTCGCAGATGCAGCTACATATGTTTTTTTGCGAGGGGTCGGAGGTCAGTTTGATCCCTGAAGGTCTGCCCACTCTGATCTGTGGGTTTGCTTGGATGACACTTGTGAATATTTACTTATCCGTGGTTTTTCTAATGAGGAATTAAAGCCATATATGCTCTCTTCAAAGCCACCAGACTCCATTGAGAAATACTATTCACGATTCAACGGTTTTATTGTCATATGCACAAAGCTACAGTGTAGCAATGGCAATTCAATTATTCTGAGCTCCTCCAACAATGCAACAAAAAGTAGTGCAAAAAGTCTATATACATGTCAATAGAATAGAATATATTATATTCACACAGAAAACAGGAGTTGGTTGTCGACCACTCCATTGGACTCCTTTGTCCACCTCCTTCTTTTTAAGCTCTTTAGTTTTTGAAACTGTAAATGTAAATAAACTAACTTTTGTTTTTTTCTCTTTCTCCATGTCTCTCTTTTCTTTCCTCTTTCTCATCTCAGACACCTGCAGCGCCTCGGGGCCGATCTGTCGTCCAGCGCTAACTCCAAACACACCGACCTGTCACACACACACACACGCACGCACACACACACGCACACACACACACACACAAACAGGAGGAAGTGAAGACGTATGACACCTCAAGTGTTTTTCCTAAAGGTCAAAGCATCTCAAAAGATTCCTCTTCTCCGCCAGGTAGAGTTTTACCCATCAGCCCCTCCCTCATGCACTTATGCCGAGTGTACATTACAAGAGTTTTCCCCCTAATTCTCTACTCGCCGACAGTTTTAGAAGATTGCCAATAAAACCTGAAATCACAGGAACATTTGTGAGAAAAACTATTGCTAAATTCAAGTAATGTTGAAATTCAAGAAGAAGGAACGAGTATTTATATTACTTTAACTTTTAAAGCCCATATATATATATGTATATATATGTGTATATATGTATAGGACTATAAACAAAGAAAGTAAAGTCAAAATGTATTGTATACCAAAAATATATGTGATAAGGCTTTAATATAAATATGTATTTTTTAAAGCCTTCATTTGAATTATACATACATTTACATTTTGTATATTTTAACTTCAATATATTTAACTATCTCACATTTTCTTTGACGTACATATAGTTGCATAACAGGCACAGCTGATCCTTGCATTTTTTACATATTTAATAAAATGTATGTTAAGTAATTAATGATTAGGGCTATACTGTATGATAAGACATACAATTAGGGATTTGCAGAAAAAAGTGAATATTTATATATACGTTGTATATACATTTTTATAATTGGATCTGGTTTAAGTAATCATGTTTCACACATTTCATGTATTTCTTATTAATATATATTGGAAATCAATAGTGGTTGTTGGTTTGTGTGTGTTTTGTGTGTGTGTCCACTCCCAACTGGTCTAGTGATGGTGGGAACAGAGCCCAACCCATTTACCCACAATCCCCCACACCTCCATCACCACCACCCTCCTCCCCGTTTAGCTTTGACACCTCAGCTGTTCTGCAGGCTGCAGAGAGGAAAGTGTGTGTGTGTGGTGGGGGCGGGGTGGAGAGAGAGAGAGAGAGAGAGAGAGAGAGAGAGAGAGAGAGAGAGAGAGAGAGAGAGAGAGAGAGAGAGAGAGAGAGAGAGAGAGAGAGGATAATGAAGGTAGCATGTTGTCACCACAGATTGTTGCTCAGGTTCTTCCATGATTCAATCAATCAATCAATGTTTATTTATATAGCCCAATATCACAAATGTTACATTTGTCTCAGTGGACTTCACAGTTTGTACAAAATATCAGTATGACAATACGACACCCTCTGTCCTTAGACCCTCACATCGTACAAGGAAAAACTTCCGAAGAAAACCCACAGTTTTAAAGGGAAAAATGGGAGAAACCTCAGGGAGAGCAACAGAGGAGGGATCCCTCTCCCAGGACGGACAGACGTGCAATAGATGCCGTGTGTAAATTGAAAAGATAATACATTTGCAACATAGGTAGACCAAATGTTTGGAAATGCATGTGTGTATAATAGGAAGATGAATCCACGAGGATATCCATCCAGGACCTATGATCCATGACCACAGCCACGACTCAAGATCCAGGGCTCGCGATGCAGGACACAGGACCGCAGGATCATCCATGACTCCGGATCCCAGCGTATATAGACACCAAAAAGAAAGAAATTTGGGGAAGCTGGGTTAATCGGAACATGAGAGTACACAGGTATAGACAGAGAGAAGGAAGAAGTAAGATGTCCCCCGACAAACTAAGCCTATCAGCAAAACTAGGGGCTGAATCTAATCAGCCCTAACTATAAGCTTTATCAAAAAGGAAGGTCTTAAGCGCACTCTTAAAAACGGATAGGGTGTCTGCCGCCCGAACACAAACTGGAAGCTGATTCCACAAAAGTGGAGCTTGATAAGAAAAGGCTCTGGCTCCCATTGTACTTTTAGAGACTCTAGGAACAACCAACAACCCTGCATTCTTGGAACGCAATGCCCTAGTAGGACAGTAGGGTATAATGAGTTCTTTAAGGTAAGATGGCGCCTGCCCATTAAGGGCTTTGTAGGCGAGAAGAAGAATTTTAAATTCTATCCTGTGTTCTATGGGGAGCCAGTGTAAGGCAGCCAGAACAGAAGTAATGTGGTCCCTTTTCCTAACTCTGGTTAGTACACGAGCTGCAGCATTTTGAATCAGCTGAAGCGACTTGACTGACTTCTTGGTACACCCTGATAATAAGGAGTTACAATTATCCAGCCTTGAAGTAACAAATGCATGGACTAGTTTCTCTGCATCGTTTTGAGGCAAGATATGCCTGATTTTTGCAATGTTACGTAGATGGAAGTAGGCGGTCCTTGAAATTGATTTTATGTGGGCGTTAAAGGATAAATCCTGATCAA
Source organism: Pogonophryne albipinna (assembly GCA_028583405.1). NCBI lineage: Eukaryota > Metazoa > Chordata > Actinopteri > Perciformes > Artedidraconidae > Pogonophryne > Pogonophryne albipinna. The sequence goes on along the minus strand of CM053244.1, from coordinate 40,643,171 downwards.
ATATAACACCAAGATTCCTTACAGTCTCACTGGAGGCCAAATTAATGCCATCCATAGTTAGTATATCTTTAGATAATTTGTTTCTTAGATTCTTCGGGCCAAGTACAATAACTTCAATATGATTGCATGTTAGTGTGCTCCATTTATCCCCAAAACACACACTAATACTCACACGTACCACAATTATGACTCAAATCTACACACACACACACACACACATTTATGACCGTGTATTCACAACGTTGGAGATAAATACACTCACATGACAATTTTATTATGCATTTTTTACATCTCAGAAGGTAATTTATTTACAGCTTAGGTTACTTTGCATATTCTGTTTAAAGTGGCCCTATTATGATTTTGGGGGTTTTCTTTTTCCTGTAGTGTGTTGTATAGGTTTTGGTGCATGTAAATGGTCCTCAAAGGCTAAAATCCCTGTGTTTCAGATGTATAATTATAGATTCAAACAAAACATGGAGTCCAGATTTTCTAGGAATAGAGGTAAAAGATGTGGTATTTCATGCTGTGGTATTTTAACCTACACACACTTGTCACACACACACACAGGTATTTCCAGCCTCACCACTCCGTCATCGCACACACCTCCTGATCAGTTACGTCTCAGTGGAAATGATGATTGATCAGTTGCATGACGTAATGAACCAAACTTGTTTTCCTGTGAGTTGGTTTAACTGTAAACTCATTTTTATATTTTTACTGAGAAATCAGTTTTTGTTCATGTTTTTTTGGAGGATTGCTCTAAGAACTACAATACCCATGATCCTCAGCTGCTAACAGCTGCTAAAACTACTGAAGTAATCTCACATCAGACAATGAATTGTTTTAAACTGATAAGTGTTTTTTAATGAGGACTCAACGTCTAACTTTCATAATCTAAAGCTCTCTGATTGGATGTTTCTTACTGAAATGCACCCTGGGAGTTGTAGTTTACTTCACAAGTTTTGATATACACAAGCTTTTACTTAGTTGTTGTGTGTGTGTGCATTAAAGGAATATCAAATGTCACACTAGAGCAGCAACGTTTTCGGTATTTGTATCATCCTCCTCAGCTGTTGGTGTGTGTGTGTGTGTGTGTGTGTGTGTGTGTGTGTGTGTGTGTGTGTGTGTGTGTGTGTGTGTGTGTGTGTGTGTGTGTGTGTGTGTGTGTGTGTGTGTGTGTGTGTGTGTGTGTGTGTGTGTGTGTGTGTGTGTGTGTGTGTGTGTGTGTGTGTGTGTGTGTGTGTGTGTGTGTTGCAGGTGAAAGAAAGGAAGTGGAGGTGTTGGTGGTCGACGTGACAGATGGGTGTGTATTACAGGATGTATATTTGTGCGTGTGTGCACATTCATTAGCTGATTTTTGTTGAGTGTTTTTGCACATATCATCAGTGTGTAATAATGTGTGTTTTTTGTGTTTACGTGTGTGTTTCAAACTGCTGTAGTCAGCAGCTGAGGTGGCAGCAAGGCATTAACACCTAATTTGGTCACTGGTTCAATTCCCAAAGGGGTCACCTGTCACAGATATCTTGAATCGGTGGATAGCCCCCTTTTAGCTCCTTGTTGTAGCACACTTCCTCTTTGGTTCAGGTTCAGCTGTTTTTCAAAATCAAAGCCCTGATAAACTCACTGACTGGTGTTTCTCAATGTCGAGGACGCTTGCTTGGTAGCACATGTACCTCCGAGTCGCTTGCTTCAGAAGCGAGGCAAGAATCCTTCCTAGCCTCGGAAAACGAAGAATGGTGGAACAGGCTAACGGGTGTGCAGGTGTGCGTCATATGCGAGGCCCCGCCTTAAATGGAGCGCGATTTCCGCCAAAGATTTGGAAATTGGTCCGTGCGCAAAGCATTGTGGGGATTTTAAGACCGCGGAGTCTACACATGTGCAGCCTCGAAATTTCTCGCCACGAAGTACGCCGGCCTCGGTAGAATTCCAAGTATGATGGACATTGGAACTGTCCTTCGGCGGCACTCGATGACGTAGTATGCTTGAAATAGTGGCTCTGGAGCATCCTTCCTCAACATTGAGAAACTGGCACAATAAGAGACAGGTGAACAAAATGGAGCAGCAGTGGTGTCATCAAAGGACTACATTTCTGTTTCTTATAAATATCCTAATACATTAAGCTTTTCATTAATTTACATCTAATATAATTTATTTTATACATAATTGTTATATTTTTGATAATTATATTTTAACTTTTTCACTATTTTATATTTTATTTTAGACATACATGTTATATTTGCAATCCTTTCTTTATTATGTATTATATTTATGAATGTGCTGCACCCTGTAAAAGTGATTACTGGTTGATTACAGGAGAAACAAATGGAAATAGTCTAAAATAAATGTTATAGATCACTTTAAAGTCGAAAATATATGTTTGTGCGATAACGTTTACGAGTTATATAAATACACAAAAGAGAATATGACAATTGCTGGTCACAAAAAATGTGCAGTGTATCTGAATTTAAAAGAGAAATCTGCAGTTTTACATAGCGGTGAAATGTGCAGAACAGTCAGAGGAATATGCAAAGTAAACATGAAGATGTCCACGCTTCGTGCTCATTAGTAAACACTGATTCATATGTTCATAAGTTGAGATGACAAATCATATTAATATCCCTCCCTCCTAAAAAAAAAACTTGCTAATGATAGAAAACATGCTCCGCTTGGCTGCAGATCTGCAGTCGTTTGCCACCATCGTACTATCTCTCTCTGAAAGTGAGAAGTTGATTGGCTGTCAACAACTTTTTCACATTTCTCTCTTTTTAACATCCACACTCTTTTCCTGAAGCCTAATTAACACTAAATGTGCCACCGGGCAAAATGCATGGCAATATTTGATTACATGAACGATAAATTACCATCAACAACACATTGGAAAATAGTGACAATGATAATTATGTACAGTCAAAACCACAGTGTCAGAGGGGGCGGGGGGGGGGGGACAGGTAGAGATGTAACACTGCACACTGATCTCATAATCACCGCTAACGAGGAATCTGTGCACCGGCCAATTATATACGTCAACAACACCTGATGATAACACTTTATTATACCGTGTTAACTCCACATATTAGAGGATGTTCAGGGGGAGAGGATGACGGGTATGAGGTTCAATGGTGTCTACATGTATATGGCATTTAATTAAGCTAAGGGAGAGCAGCATTTTTAATGTAATAGTAAATAATTAGTTTAGCTAAAGGTGGCAGGTCCCAGACAGTGGTGGACTGCAAGTCATTTAACTTGCACATAGGCATATTTATATATATTTAGCATAATCGTTATTATTCATACTGTATTTAGCATTCTTAAAGACATCTTCTATTCAATTAGACATCTGTTTTCTTCAGTTAGCCGTTGAGATGTAAAAGCTGTTGAAGCTATTTTATAGTTTTTTTAATCTAACAGGTGTTTTAAAATCATGAGCTGTTTCATCTGTTAAAAGCTGTGTAAATATCTGTACTTTTTGTTGTGTTTAAATTATTGTGCCATCATTTCATTGCTTAATGAACGCCAGGAACCATCATTTAGGCTTAACAAATGAAACATTAAAAGCTTGCTGTGAAAACACGCGGGTTACGGTCCTTTTGAGTTGTTCGTGGCCACAGTTGCTTTCATTAACAAAATGATGAAATGTGCCTCAAATGTTGTTTGTAACATTTTGCTAAGCTAACTAATGCTAACAGCAGTGAGCCAAACGAATGTAAGCTTTATTGTTTATCTTATCTTATGTTAATTATGTACATTTTCTTAAGTACTAGATTCTGTATTTGGCATTCCTCTAAGTATTTCTGTTTAAGTAAATAGGCCAAATCTTCTATCTGCAGTAGGTTTAGGATACAAACTGTGTTCTTCTGTTAGCCGTTGAGATGTAAAGTAAACCGCTAGCTAATGTATCGTTTCATTAATCTAACAGGTGTGTAAAAATCATGAGCAGTTTCATCTGTTGTTAGCCGTGTAAATATCTGTACACTAAATTATTGTGCGATAATCTAATTGCTTAATGATAGCGTTAGAAACAGTCAACCATCATTTAGTCAATGTATCCCTCTAGGTTTTTAACAAATGAAAGTTGTTAGTCGTCAAACTTGACTTCATTCATAAAATTATGAAATGTACCTCAATTGTTGTTTGTAACATTTGGCTAAGCTAACGAATGCTAACGGCAGTGAGCCAAAGGAAAGTACAAGCTGTATTGATTATCTTATTTTATGTTAATTATGTACATTTTCTTAAGTTCTGTGTTTACATACTACTACTTTTATTCTCTTAATATTACAATTTATTCTCCAAAATATTAGTATTTTTCCGTAGATTAATGCAATTTTTTGTCGTTGTTCTGGTTTCAAATCGAGCTCGTGGAACGCTGCTATGACGGACAGGTGTTTAGCTGCTAAACGGCGATAAATGTGACATGTTGTAGACACGACAATGACATATTTGTCTCTTTGATTCTCGTCATTCCTGTCTTCACTTTATATTTGTCAACATATTCTCTTCATTTACGCCTCTCATTCGATTCTTCTCTTCTTCCTCTCCTTCGTCTATTTATGCAGTGTCCTCCTCTTTCTCTCTTTCCTCACCTCTCTTTCTATTTTTATCGTTCTTCCTCCACACTCTCACCCTCCGTCTCTCTCCGACGCTTCCTCTTTCCTTTTCATTATCGACACATTTTGCCTCCTTTATTTCTTCAATGTCTCTTTTTCGTGCCCAAACGTCTCGTGCTTTTTGTCTTTCAATCTCCTTATTCATTTCTCACATCCCTTCTTCTTTTTCCTCCAATCAATTCCCACATTTGCTCTTCCATCATATCACATTTTCGTTGTATGTATCCCCATTTTTCCTTCCTCCCTCTTTTTCTCATGCTCCTCCAACAGTGCAACATGCAATATATTCAATACATCAAATGGAATACAGAATAAAACAGTGCTAGTGGCATCATGATAATGGTGCAAGTAAAACGCAGGAATAAGCAGCAATATGTGACATTTAAAGTGGACAAATATAAAACCGAATGCTCATTGTCCTTTTTTCTTGCCACCATCTGCATTTTCTGTCCCTAAAATATGACTTCCGGTCTTCATTTTTGTTAATTTTTTCAAATTCTTAATCACTACGTCTTACCTATTTCCTGTAGTGCACATTCCTTTTCACATTGTTTACTTACACAATACACTTACACAATGCTAGCAACAAGCTAACGTGATTTTAAGCTAACGTTGTTTTGGGCTAGTTATTTTGTCCCTAAACGGTTCGCGATTTTCCTGTTTCAATATTCTAGTTCATTTCTCATATTGTTGTATTCAATTTCCAGCTCTTTCTTTGTCACTTTAGAAAGGGACAAGCTGATGGTATATCAAGCTAACGTTACTAAAACACAGATGCACTTCACAATCACCTTTTAAATAATTTCCATCCACTGTGTTGAATCTGAAAGTGCTTTCTCACATTATCACTCTTCACAGATTGTTGTGTGTTATCTGTTCAGTAAAGCTTGTTGGCGTTAGGAGAGAGAACAACGAGTCTTGATTACTGATTCACTGGTTAGCTACGTTAGCTATCTAGCTTACAGCAGATCTGCAATAACATAAGAAGGAAACATCGGGCACCTAGTTAGGATGCCACATGGGCGCCTCCCGGGGGAGGTGTTCCAGGCACGTCCAGCTGGGAGGAGACCAAGGGGTAGACCTAGGACCAGGTGGAGGGATTATATCTCTTCGCTGGCCTGGGAGCGCCTTGAGACCCCCCAGTCAGAGCTGGTTGATGTGGCCAGGGAAAGGAACGTTTGGGGCTCTCTGCTGGAACTGCTACCCCCGAGACCCGACCACGGATAAGCGGGAGAAGATGGATGGATGGAAACATCTTATCATATTGTCAAAGACAGCTGACAAAACTGACATTTTAGGAAAGTGTACAGTGACATCAACTTTATAATCCCTCAACGTAAATAAGGGCTCCAGTCCCAGTTGCGTGCGTCACTTTTTAGTGTCCCCGTTTCCATTGTGTTTTTATATTCTTGCACCTTTTTTTGTTTGTACTGTTGGGTTTAGCATGTTCTGTAAACGCTATACGTGTTTCGTCAGGTTGGGAAAGATGTTTCTTTGTTTGCATGTGTTTTGGCACATTTGAGTTTTCATAGTTGCATCATTTTTTAAACTTCTGTGCATTTCTCTCAATGGAAGTGTTTTGAGCCGTTGCAATGTCAGCCAGCGTAGAAGTGCATTGTGCAAAACAAAAATTCAACCTTCAAAGATGTATATTACAATAAATAGTAATGTATAAATATAGTAAATTATATCAATGCCGGAAAATAGATTTGTGTTCATAATCTACGCCGGTGTAATACATTATATGTGGTGTGAGTATTGCACAGGTTAAACAGCATAAGTATACAACGCCTGTCTTATTCTTACTCTCTTCTTCCAACACATTTTTAATTCTTCTCAGTCTCTCTCTCTCTTCTGACACATTTTTGCCTTCCCTCTCTTTTCTGTAATCACACACACACACACACACACACACACACACACACACACACACACACACACACACACACACACACACACACACACACACACACACACACACACACACACACACACACACACAGCAGAGGTGAAGTGGAGTGGCTTAGCGTGCCATCTGTCCTCGCCGCTGACGTTGGCTCTAATTACTGCGTCTCCGCTGGCTAATGCCGCCTCATTAGGCCGCCGGAGCATGTGCAGCCGACACAAGCGCCGCCGAGAATTTGCACCGAGAAAAGCGAGCTCGAGCCATTATGGGATCATGAAATCTGTCTGGTGCGACAGGCAATTCACACCAGCGGCTAAACGCTCATTTTGCTTTTCTCTCCGACTCTCTCTTTGGAAGGCCTGCGTCCAAAACACCAAAACAAAGGAGTCAAGAAGGAGTGCTCCAACTGAGAGACTCATTATTCACGAGAAAGAAAAGTCGTTATATCTTTAGAAAAAACGGGAATATTTGTAGAAGAAAGGTTGTTATATCATGAGAAAATAAGTTTGAATAAACTACGAAAAAATTAAATAAAAAAAAGGAACGTTTGTTGGTGAAATGTTTCACGAAAAAAAGTTTTGGTATTTGGGAAAAAAATGAAGATATCGTATTTGGAGGAAAAAGTCAGAATAGTTCAAGAAAAGGTTTTGAATATTTGGGTAAAATATGTGTTACACTTGGAGTAAAATATTCACATTTGGTGAGAAAAAGTTGTTATATTTTCAGTAATAAGTTGAAATAAAAACAATTTTTTAAGATTTTGGGGAAAAAGACACATTTTTAAATCAAAATAGAATCTCTAAAAAAAGTTAATACTTTGAGAAGAAATGTTGTAAATATTTTGTTTAAAAGTTGTAATATATTCACCCCCCCAAAAAAACATAAGCACTTTAGTAAATAATGGCATAAGATGGAAAATGCTGAATAAGCTCCGTATACCACATGATACGTGTTTGTTGGGTTGGGTGTGTGTCACTTTAAATGTCACGGCCTCAAGGAATTGTGGGTATCCGGGTGAATGTAACTTTATTGATTTATTATCTCCTTCAACGTAGAGAAAGTAGTAATTACAATCAATAATTTAAAACATGTGAAAATGCATGCAGGCTTGCTCTACGGGTAATCAATCAAACACCTGCCAATAATGCTGTTTATTCAACCTTTTTCTATTTTAAAAATCCACTTTTCATGTGTTTGTTTGCACCGCTTCAAGTCCCTGCAGCTCTTCGCCATGAATCATCTGACAATCTGCGAGATAGAGATCTTTCTGTTTGCGGTTTCCTCGCTCTGACAGCAGTAAATCTGCCGAGGAGGATCTATAATTGCAGTTAAAGAGCGACAGACGTTTGGTGTCAGTTACTGTAAACTGAAGTCTTTGTTTATCCGAGATGTTCATCAGATACTGGTTAATCAGGACACAACCAGACAGCAGGTGAGATTTCAGATCAGGTGATAATGCAAACAGATGCTAAGATATTCAACATGCCGTGAGGTTGCATGTTTAAAGATGAATTCAGTTTTTTTAAACAATTAAAATGTCTTTATGTTGTGGGTTAGTCATGTTAGACTTTAAAACAAACTCCTACGCAACCTTCCCTTTGGTGAGGTTTATTTCATATCCTCCATATGTTCATTATTACTCATGAAGAACTAATGGAGGCACTTCTCTCAGTGCCAACTATGCTTTACTGCAGTATCTATATACACTTATGGCGCTTTTCCACTGCAGGGCCTCGCTCGGCTTAGTACGGTATGGCTAGGCCTCGTTAGGCCCGGCTCGCTTTTTGCTACGTTTCCATTACAGTTTAGGAAGTGGGGTAGTAACTATAGTAACGCAGTGTAGGCGGAGCCATGACGTCATCTTCAATGCGAAGCACAAAACCAACATCAGCCGTTAGCTGTTAGCCCTCAGAGCTCACAGCTCCTCATATCTGTTCAGAAACTAGACAAAAGTTAAACAAGTACAACACAGACTGTCTGTGTCATGGAGAATACAGTCGCTGGTTTATTTATGTCTGTATAGGCCGTTGTTGTGAGTGTGGACGGTCGGAGCATACACTGCGTTAGCTTAGCCGATCTCCATTCAGAAAACAAGCATTTTAAAAGGTTTTTCACCTGCCGTCTGTCTGCAGACTTGTCAAAGCATTAATTCATGGTTTTTACTAACAGGTATCAGTATGTTGTTACTTCGGCATCATTTTGAAACGTGTATTACAATTAAATCACGGTCAAATATGTTCATTTTGTTGAAGTTGCCAGCGATTCTCTCACTAGTTTAGCATACTCAGCCCGACTCAGCCCGGTTGTTGGCCCGGAAAGAACCTCGATTTTGGAGAGCCAGAAAACTGTGAAAAAGTACCCGCTAGCCGGAACTACGCCGAGTGGAAACGCAACCAAAAACGGGCACGGCACGCTTTAAACCGCGCTGTAGTGGAAATGCGCCATAACACTCAAATAAGTCATTTATATGTTATATTTACATTTGTTTATCGTCACTTTATAGTCATTTGGTCAATCATTTTGTGTCTCTGTAGTAATTTTGTGTCTTTTTTGAAGTAATTGTTCCTACTTTTAGTAGTTATTTGTGTCTTTTTGTGGTAATTTTCTTTCTTTAAGGAGTCATTCTGTGGTCATTTTGTGTCTTTTTGTGTCTTTTAGTACTAATTTTGTATCTTTTTTAAGTAATTCTGTGTCTTTCTGTGGTTATTTTCTGTCAGTTTGTGTGTTGTGTCATTATAGTACATTTTGTATCTCATTGTGGTCATTTTGTATTTATCTTTCAATAATGTGTTTCTTTTAATACTTTTGTGTCTCTTCTTAGTCATTTAATCTCTGATTGACACCAAACAACAGTTTCATAGAATAAATACAATTACAGACCAAACGTTCCTCTGTTTGCATATCAATATTCCAATTACTAGACTATTTGCACTATTTCTATTATATTTTATTTTATTTACTTGCACTATTATCTGTTTTATTGTGTTGCACTGTTGGAGCCGCCTGTGACCTAAGACGTTCATTGTCATAACTACACTGTAGCTAAGTACAAATGACAATGGGTTAAAGCCTTGAATCTTGAATCAAAGTTTACAAAGCAAAGCACGTGCAAGACAAAATCTCATCCCAGATCCTCCATGAATCTCTGATCAGCGTCCTCTCTCTGTCCGGAAAGCCCAAATCCGGAGCAACGCCCACGCTGCGACGTCAGATTGATTGTCAGAGTCCAAACTCCATCCTTCAGCCCACGTCCGAGCACATCATCTGGGAGGAAGCCGGGCTCTAGGCGCCGGCGTCTGTTTGGGTCAGGCCTCTCACTCCCACCACGAGAGGAGGGGAGCCACAACCATCCCTCAAAACGCAGCAGAACAATGGACATGTGCCGGTCCAAAAATGTAAAACAAATCAGTGCAGAAACAAAGAGACACCTACTCTTCTTGTGTCAGGATTAAAGGCAGAATAATGAAGGATGATTGTTTTCAAAGAGATATTAGAAGAAAAGGGTGTATGGTAGATGTAAAGGAAACAAACGTTTCATGATTCCTTTTTTTAGTTTTCTTGTAGCTTTGATGTTGTTTTGTGTTTATTCTTTAATAATTGTGTCTTTTTCATTTTTTTTGTTTCTGCTTTTGTTAATTTTGTGTGTTTTTTGTCTTTTTATAGTCATTTTGTGTCTTTGGGAAACCTTTTGTGTCTCTTACAGTTCCTTTTGGGTCTGTTGATTATTTCTCTTTTCGTCATTTTGTGTGTATTTTTTGTCACTGAAGTCATTTTGTGTGTCTTTTTAGTTATTGTGTGTGTTTCTGTAGTCATTTTGTGTCTTTTTGTAGTTCTTTGATGTCTTTTTTGGTCATATTGTGTGTATTTCGGTTAATTTTGTGTTTTTTTGTAGACAATTAGTGCTTTAGTAGTCCTTTTGTGCTTTTTTATTGTAATAATTGTATGTCTTTGTGTAGTTATTGTGTAGCCTTTTTTGTGTCTCTTTACCGTTATTTGCTTCTCTGCTAAATTGACATCTTAAACGCTCTGATTCATTACTTAAATTCCTTGACAAACAGATATTTCTGATCTATTTTTAGTGGAGATATTCGGAGACAGATGAACGTCTCAGTCTCCTGCAGCAGGTGGAGGGTGAAAGTGTCGAGCTTTGTGCAGAAAAGAAGGAAGAAGAGGAAGAAGAAGAAGCACTGACTGGACGTTCGTCATTGTGTTTGCAGCCGGCCGTTGGCGAGCGGGATTCGGTCCAAACATCTTGTGTGGAAATACATTTTCGGACCGGCCATCTGCAACTCCAGGCCTTCGGCAGCCAAACGCAGAAACACTTCAGCTACTGGAGGAAATCAGCAGACAAATGTGAGCGTTACATACTGTGAAGAAAACGGTGTAGTACAGCTAGAAGGAAAGCTTTTCATCAAATGTTCTAATTGTAGGCCTTCATTATAATGAGATACTTTCTCAAATGAATGACTTAGTGCCTCAAGTTATATTCCAAAATACAAAAAATAAATCATTGACCAGTGTTTTGTGAATACATGAGCCAAAACCACTCATGGATCTATTACAAAGAGACACAAAATGACTACAAAAAGATGCTTAATGACCACAAAGAGACACACATTAACTACAAAGAGAAGGAAATGACTACCAAAAAGACAGTAAATGACCGCAATGAGACAGAAAGTGAATTCAAAGACATGAAATGGTCAAGAAATGTGTATAAGACACACAAAATGACTGAAAAGAGACACTTAATCACCATAAAAGTCACAAAATGAATTAAAAAAAAATGTAATTGACACAAAATGACTTTAAAGACGCAGAATGACTACAATGACTCACACAACCATCCCTGAGTGTTCCAAGGGGATTCAACATTCAGATCTTCTAATAAAAAAATCTGTAATTGAACCAAACAATGAGTGAAAAAACACCTTTCGTGTGAAATTCTTCCATCTTTTTTCCTTGCAGGCTTCAGGTAGCGGTGTGTGTATACGTGTGTGTGTGTGTGTGTGTGTGTGTACGTGTGTGGGCGTTGGTGTTTGTGTTTGTGCAGTTCCTCGGATGTTTAAGCGAAGGTCGACGGTGAATCTCGACACCTGCGGCGGAGCTGACACCTCTCCTTCAGGTGAGAACACTCAAACAATCCCAAACACACAATGAGTAACAATGCTCACACTCATGTTGGTGTTTTTCTGGGTAAATAACGTTTTTGTGCAGAACTCAAACTATCTTTACTGGCTTTAGCTTTAAGGAAGACAAACTCCAACATGATTATATGAATAACATAAAAGGAAAAGGAAGAATTGAAATTGTACAAACACTTCGTGAAATATTGGAGCGAGGGATGCTTACCTTGTTCACACCTCTGATGAAAGAGCATGTGTGTGTGTGTGTGTGTGTGTGTGTGTGTGTGTGTGTGTGTGTGTGTGTGTGTGTAAACAGTGAGATAATTGATTTGGACATTTGCCAGAAAGCAGCACCTCCTGATGCCATTAAACAATGTATAGGTAAGTGATCCCAAATATAGTTCATTGTTTACAACGCTGCTAGGGCTAAACCGGAAGAAAACAGACAATTGAGTTTGAACAGGAAGTGGGAAAAGGGGCGGGGCTACACAAGGTAACGAATACCGTCAAAATGCCTAATTCTGTACAATGTTGACCTCAAATTAGACCTCAAGTCCTCAGGTGGGCATAAATCCAGGTCACGTGTTTTGAAGATATTATTATTCGTAATTCCTCATCTACAACAATAGACACTACAAATGTATTGGAAATGTCCTCATTTGAGATTTCAGGACATTTTCATAAGTCAACCTGCCAGTCACTAACAGAGGATGGATGATGTACACACAAATGATCCCATTGTCTATGTCACTACCTGATCTGCCGCCCTGCCCTATCTGCAGTGCGCATGTGCGAGATGGTCCGCCATATTGGACAACTCCGTACGGCAACCCAAGTAGGACACTTGACACAGTGGCTTTTGGCAAAGCACACAAAGAAAACTCGAGAGAGATGAGTTATTGTTATTACAACGTGACTTCACTATTATTACTTCTGTTAGACAGCTATATGCCATACATGTTTGCATACATTCACAGTAAATATGTATTCAGTATGATAGCTGTCTAACAGAAGTTAAATCCATTTCTAAATAATAGTGAAGTCACGTTGTAATAACAATAACTCATCTCTCTCTCGAGTTTTCTTTTTGTGCTTTGCCAAAAGCCACTGTGTCAAGTGTCCTTGGGTTGCCGTATGTAGTTGTCAAATATGGCGGACCATCTCGCACATGCGCACTGCAGATAGGGCAGGGCTGCAGATCGGTTAGTGACAGGGTGTTTCTCAATGTCGAGTACTCTTGCTTGGTAGCACATGTCTTCCGAACGTCTTGCTTCAGAAGCGAGGCAAGAATACTTCCTGGCATTCGGAAAACGAAGAGTGAAAACAGGCGAGCAAGTGTGCAGGTGTGCGTCATATGAGAGGCCCCGCCTTACATTTTCCGCCACAGATTTGGGGAAATTGTGGGGATTTTAAGACCGCGGAGTCTACACATGTGCAGCCTCGAAATTTCTCCAAACGAAGTACGCCAGGCTCGGTAGAATTCCAAGTATGCTGGACATTGGAACAGTACTTCGGCGGCATTCGATGACGTAGCATGCTTGAAATAGTGGCTCTGGAGCAGCTTTACTCGCGATTGAGAAACACACCCAGTCTACAACGCTATTAGTGCTAAACCGGAAGAACTAAGACAATTGCGATTGAACAGGAAGTGTGAAAAGGGCCGGAGCCACACAAGGTAAAAATACCGTCAAAATGCCTAATTCTGTACAATTCTGACCTCAAATTACCATCACAATACCCGGCCTCTCCAGAATAAACCTTGCTTTTCCTCAGGTGGGCATATATCCAGGTTACGTGTTGTGTAGGCGGGGGGCTACACAAGGTAAATATAACCTCTAAATGCCTAACAAAATATCAAGCAGAGTCAAAATGACTAATTCTGTACAATTTTGACCTCAAATTCCCATCAAAACTACCCGTTACGGCCTCTCCGGGATGAACCCTGCTTGTGTGTCTTGTGTTTTCCTCAGGTGGGCATATATCCAGGTCACGTGTTTTGATGTGATTGAACATGTCTCACTTCCCCTCACACAAACGTTAACGGCTGCCGTGTTTTTGTGTGCCGCTGTTTGTTTCCTGCTCTCTCTCCACCCACCCGCTCGCCTCAGAATCTGTTTCACTCACTAAATTGGCTCCTCAGACACCCTTCCCCATCTCCTCATTTAAAAAGTGAGAAATTATAATTATCTGAATTATGCTTTTAATGATGCGTTAATTAGAGTCATGGAGTGAGATTAGCCTATGAAGTATTACTTGTGAAATCCTTCCAGATTCATGCGAGTGCCTCGTAGACGGGCAAAGGGAGAGAAAATGTTGGTGTGCTCGGTGATTAGCGCACCAATAAATAACACAACAGATTGCCGTGCATATGCTTACGATTACAACTTTTAAACCAACGCTTTAAAACTAACACCGACTGTCTTGTGCTGGCAAGAGGTTTCTGTACTCACAGCCACAGTCAGCTTCCTTCAGAGGCTCTCCGTGCAATTCTCACCAAATGTGAACTATTATTATACCGTGTGAGCAGAGAGATGCAAGCTGAGAGAACGCTGCACATGGAGGTGGATTATAGGATCAGTGTCTCTTAAAAACACTACAGCGGAATAGGGTAACATCTTTAACTTTTAGATATCATCATGAAACTTTCCTTGTTGATTACTAACATTAAAACAATTCTTTTTTGTATTACAAGTTTGCTGTAATGCTGTGTTTGAATATGCAAATTAGGGATTATTTGACTAAATATGTGCCTATTTGCATCCAATTGCAGAACAGAAATGTCAACATCGGATAAATGTTAGATTATATAATATACTTTATTAATCCCAAATTGGGAAATTATTTTGTTCCAGGACCAGTGTGCTCAACATTAAAAAACAAATACTTAAAAAGCGGAAAATAATCAACAATTAAAAATAAAATGAAAATGAAAAATAGTATAATCAAATATAAACATATACACAACTCTGGATGATTAAACGTTCTTTAGCCCTCCTGTTGTCTTCGGGGTCAAATCTGACCGATTTACTGCTTTCATAATAACTTTTTTGTTTTTCATTCGATTGCATTAAGGCTTCATGATATCCTTCACAGTAGACATTTGAACATGTACAATTGCTGATCACCACTTTCATTGCATTTTGGATGATTTAGTCAACTTTGTAACACCCATGATGTTCCCGGTCAAAGATGACCGCCATAAAGAAAAGGAATTAGTAACCATCCGGATCAGATCAAACACACACACACACACACACACACACACCACACACACACACACACACACACACACACACACACACAACACACACACACACACACACACACACACACACACACACACACACACACACACACACACACACACACACACTCTAGATGTGTCGTCCCCCCCTTATGTGCCCATCCCCCCATGTGAATCACACCTGGCACAAGCAATACATGTTCAGTGTCTATTATTTGTATATGTACTGTAGTTGTTCATGTATACCAGTCGTCTGATACAATATCTACAGTTTGAAAGGGTGTGTTAAATAAAATTTGGTGATGACTAATGGTTTTTGTGTTAATGTAATAGCAGTTAAAACAGGACCGGTCAGATTTGACGGCGAAACTCCAAAGTAAGGGGGGGAAACGAAGACAACAGGAGGGTCAAAAATGTCAAAAATGTTGTAGTAGCAGGAATATAGTCTTATAATATACTGTTTATACGTATGATTATGGAGGACAGAACATGACATAAGTATAACAAAATAAATGTGTAAATAAATGTATGAAGAAATACAGGAATAAAGAAATACAGGAATAAAGAAATGCAGGAATAAATACAGGAATAAATAATAATACAGGAATAAATAAATAAATAAATAATGTGGAAATAAATACACAAATAAATAAATAAAGAATAAATGCATAAATAAATATGGAAATAAATACATGAATGTATAAATAAATAAATAAAAGTCGAAAATCCATCCATCCATCTTCTTCCGCTTATCCGTGGTCGGGGTCTTGGGGGTATCAGTTCCAGCAGAGAGCCCCAAACGTTCCTTCCCCTGGCCACATCAACCAGCTCTGACTGGGGGATCCCAAGGCGCTCCCAGGCCAGCGAAGAGATATAATCCCTCCACCTGGTCCTAGGTCTACCCCTTGGTCTCTTCCCAGCTGGACGTGCCTGGAACACCTCCCGAGGGAGGCGCCCAGGTGGCATCCTAACTAGGTGCCCGAACCACCTCAACTGGCTCCTTTCGACGCGAAGGAGGAGCGGTTCAACTCCGAGTCCCTCCCGGATGACTGAATTTCTCACCTTATCCCTAAGGGAGACACCAGCCACCCTGCGGAGAAAACCCATCTCGACCGCTTGTATCCGCGATCCGTTCTTTCGGTCACTACAAAAAAAAAGTCGAAAATAACACACGTTATTATATATCTTTAATATATTTCTAAATGTACGGTCACTTACATTTATTTATTTATGTATTTCTGTGTCCATATGCTAATGAAGTGGGCGGTCCTAACCTCAGTCTGAAGCATGATTGGTTACAGGAGTGTGATCATTTCTGGCAGATTGGGCTCTACTTCTAACGCCTGGCTGACAGCGCTGATTCGAATGCAGGAGGAGCATTACTGTTTAGCCCTTATCTTTATACATCCATGGTTTATCCACAGTTGTAATTGTTGACAATTCAAATGTATTCAGGTTTATTTATGGTTATTGTTTAAGAGCCATTGGAGATCATTAGCGGACCCTTTAGAGAATGGAGAACCAAAAGACCAGTTTCGTGTGGAACGATGTATAGAGGACTTGCCCCCAAATGTTATTGAAGCACACGTTCGTTACTGCGGTCACCTCAGCCGTCTCTCTCGTTTGCTTGGTCAAATCAGCAGCTCTTCATTTTTGAGTGCACGATTTATCGCGCCTTTACGGTAATCGCTGAGACGCGGCTCTGACGCTAGTACAAGGCCCTTTCTCATCTCATCAAATCCCCTTCCTCGACTCCTCGACTCCTTGGTCCTCCGGTAGTGACCCGGAAATGAATTTCAGCGCGCCATGTTGAAGGACATCTCATTTCTCTAACCGCCTGCTGCTTCCCCTCCTGTCTCCTCGGTTCCCCTCCTCGGCTCCTCCGCTCGCATCTCCTGTGGGCGGGACTAAGTATCAAGGATAGGAGTCGAGGAGGGAAGTTAGAGAAATGAGAAAGGGCCCAAGAGTAAAATAATGCATGTTTTTTTCTGCTTTCTTTTTCAGAGCGATACAAATAATTTTTACCATTCTTAATAAAACGGACAATGTTGGAGTCAGTCCTAGTTTGACTGCTACCAACAATAAAAGGAAGTACTTTTACTGTGTAGTTTTTTGGGTAATACTCTCAAATTCTCCTCCTGAGAGCAAAATCATTCCACTTCTGCTAAACCCAATCTGTCAGAAATGATCACACTCCTGTAACCAATCATGCTTCAGACTGAGGTTAGGACCGCCCACCTCATTAGCATACGGACACAGAAATACATAAATAAATAAATGTAAGTGACCGTAAATGTAGAAATATATTAAATATATATAATAACGTGTGTTTCTGTTTTATTTTCAAATTATTTATTTATTTATACTTTCAAGTATTTATTTCCATATTTATTTATGCATTTATTATTTTATTTATTTATTTGTGTATTTATTTCCTCATTTATCTATTCCTGTATTTATTTCCGTATTTATTTATTCCTGTATTTCTTCATACATTTATTTACACATTTATTTATTTATACTTATGTCCTCCATATTTGATAGTATATAATTTACAGATATGCAGAAGAATTGCAATCAGGAAGGAGAAACTCAACTTTGTTAAATGTTTTTATTTCTTATCACCGGTTTAATGATTTCATCAACACAATCACTTTGTCACAGCAGAATCTCCGCAATGTAAAAGAACATAATGAATCATTCCTCATTGATTAATATGATCATGATATTTACAGATCTATGATATCTCATAACAACAACAACAACAACAACAACAACCAACAACAACAACATCACATTGTAATTGAACATGTTTTTAAAAATGCACACAAACAGAGCAAAGTGTCCAGGAAGTAGTTCTGCTAGTTCTTCTCTTAAGACCCTTGCAGTGGAAGAGGGTCAGCAACATAGAAATACATGAAAACCCATTTTTAACAATATTTTAGAGCATAAAGAAATGTAAATATTCATGCATAGAAACGAACATCATCATGAGCAGTGATAGATAAACACACTAAAGAAACTCTAACATTTACAACATACCAACTTAAGACAATATGTCAAAGTACAGCTGAGCCCATAATGTTTGATTGATATCTGAAGAAATGCCACAACAATCAGCTGTCAGCGGCGAGCATTGAGATAATAGAGTTCAAGGGTTAAAGAGGCCTTATTATGCTTTTTGGTGTTTCTCTTTCCTCCAGTTTGTCATATAGGTTTGTGTGCATGTCAATGGTCTGCAGGCAGTTTCTCTTAGTTTGCGCTACTGTTGGCTAGCGCTCCAACACATTATACGTGATAGGCTAAGGGGCGGGACATCTCTACGCAGTTGACCAATCACAACAGAGCTGGCCAGCTAACCAATCAGAGCAGACTGGGCTCTGGTTTCAGACAGAGGGTGAAAAGAGGTGCTGCAGCACAGGCAGTATGAGAAAGATAAAGAGCTTTTTGAACATTAAAGCATGGAGACATGTCCCAGTAAAGGAAACAAATACTAATATGAACCTGAAAATGAAAATGAACAACACATGGCCCATTTAAATGATTATTTGAGTTTGCAGAACTCAGCAGTGTCTCCAATAGAACTGTTATTAAAACATAGCTCCAGCATAGAGCGGCTGAGTGAATGTGGTCCGGACTCTGTGGAGGAAAGTCATGGTTTCAGTGACGCTGTAGAAGGACAGAACGCCTGCGCTGTGATCCAGGTACAGTCCTACTTTCTTGGACTGAGGAACTGCGACAGGAGTTTTGATGTTGTTGTACCAAAAGGTATAACTGTCATTTAAACAATATAACCCCCATGAACTATCATTGAATCCAAACAAACATTCCTCCCATCCCCCTGCTCTGCTGGAGTTCTTGTATGTAACTCCTATACAAATTCCCCTCCCATCCCACTCGGCTTCCCAGTAACAACGACCAGTCACACTCTCTGTACTCAGGGCCTGTCTATAAAAAGTGAATTCGTCTGTGTATTCCTGTATGTTTGTGTTTTGATCAAATTCGAGTTCACAGGAATATGTTAGGAATTCAGCTCTGGTCTTTGGCTCTGGAGGTGGCAGTACGCCTTCCACTTCACTCACCATCAGTGAGGTGTCGTTCAACGTCTTCCTCAGGACGTCCTGTTGTCTATCTCTGATTTCTGACACAGCCGCTGTCACGTCCTCAAAGTAGCGCAGAGGATGGACTTTGATGCTGGATGAGTGTGTAGGTTCACTGAGAGGTAACAGAGAGGGGTAGTTGAGCAGAAACTGGCTGTGATCCTCTGTGTGAGAGATCTTCTGCAGCTCAGCGTCTCTCCTCTTCAGCTCAGAGATCTCCTGCTCCAGCTTCTCCTGACGCTCTTTGACTCGACTCACTTCACTCTTCTGCTGGGATCTGACCTGCTGCTTCAGCTCAGTGAACATCTTCTTACTCTCATCCACTGCTTTTATCAGCAGAGCCATTGATGGCCTTTGCTTCCTGCCGAAGCAGCTTCACCTCCTTCTCTCTGTCCTGGATTCCCTGCTGGATGTTTTGTCGACTCCCCTTCATCTGTCTCTGCCTCTCAGTCCTTTCTGCTGCAGCTGACACCGTGTCGTGGCCTTTGTGTTCACCCTTAGTGCAGAGATAACAGATAGACTGTTGATCAGTGCGGCAGAACAGCTTCTTCACCTCGTTGTGACGGGAGCAGATGTTCTCCTGGAGCTTCTTGGAGGGCTCCACCAGCTTGTGTTTCTTAAAGGCAGGAGATTCATAATGAGGCTGGAGGTGTTGGTCACAGTATGAGGCCACACACTGCAGACAGGACTTCAACGCTCTCAGTTTTCTCCCAGTGCAGAAATCACATCCCACATCTTCAGCTCCAGCATGGCAGAGATCAGCAGAACCAGTTTCCTTCAGCTCCTCCACTAAAGCTGCTAGCATAGTGTTTTTTCACCAGGACAGGCCTTGGTGCAAAGGCCTGTCTACACACAGGGCAGCTGTAGATTAGATTCTCATCCCAGTGGCGTTGAATACAGTTCATGCAGTAGTTGTGTCCACAGGGAATAGTCACCGGTTCCTTCAGTAGATCCAGACAGATCGAACAGCTGATTATTTCTTGTTGCGCCATTTCCTCTCTTAGTGTGTTAGTATGTCAAATACTTTTTCTATCTCTGAACAGATAGTATTTAAGCTCCGAAGGACAACAAATCCCTGCTACATCTGCTCTTGTTCACTTCCTGCAGTGAATGAGGAGTCAGTTTAGAGTCACATGATGTTAGAGGCAGGATGTGTTCACTTCCCTTTTACAACATGCAAATTCGACATTCAGCTGACAGTCTTTTAGTGTTTTTACATGTTTCCAAAGTTAGTTTTCTCTAAGTTTGAACCTCCTCCTTGTCTGAAAACAATTCAGTTTCATTTGTAAAACACGTCCACAGGTTTTATCCATGTCTGCTTATTGCTCTGAATCTTCTTCAATGTGTGTTCAGTGTTGTTTTATGATTAAAATCAGCTGACTTGCAACAGGAAGTTATTAAACTGCTGTTCTTGGGGAAAATCTGATGACTGACATCAGGCGGTTGTCACACTAAACTGCCATAAAATACTTTAACCGTGGTTTAATCATTTTCTCATATATTCAATAATTTGTGGCATTTTCTCAGAGGCATTTGTAACAATTATCTATTCCTCCTTATTTGTATGTCAAAGTACAAGATAGCATGCTTATAATCCTCATTAGGCATGGAAACAGTGCACTGTATTGCAGTAAATTGGCATGTTTCAAGATAATAAAACCCGGGTTATATTAAACTGGGATTTGTATTTAAGTAGCACGCAGCAGGAGAGCAGCTTGAGAGTCAGAAGAAGAATTTGCTCATTATGTCCCTGACAAAATGACAGAAGAAGAAGCATAAAAAGAGCTTGTTGCACATTTTAATATGTGATAATCTGTGTGGGAGCATTTGTTCTGGCAGAGAAGGAAGCGAACACAGAGTGATCATTAGAAATGTTTTGTCTCTGCAGCAGAGAGACAAACCCAAAGCAGTTTACTGCCTCATTGCACTTCATGTAAAACACGTATGCCATTATTACCCTGCCTGTTCCAATCAGATCTTCACATTTACATGAAGGGTAAATCAGCCGGCATGGTAAACGTTGTTAATGCCTCCATTAGTGGTGAGGGTGCTCATATCCTGCAAAGTTAAAATGACTCTGTGTTTTGTTTAGGAATCCATCTTTTTCCTTGTTGTCTTTGCCACCGTAGAAATCATTGCATTCATCTTCTCCTATTATTATCATGCATATAAAACACATGTTTATATAAGATGTATCCTCCTCTCCTCTGATTAAATCCGGTAAAACACTGACTAAACCAGTGTTCCCATAAAAATCTATGTTTTTCCCTGCACTCTGTTTGGAGTGTAGCTAACATTTTCTCAGCTTGTTTCCCCTACTTTTTAAGATGCAGTTGTTCAGGAAGTTTAAACCCTGTGCCAAATTATCCACAGAGGTCTCCTACTTCCCAAAACTAATGTACCCGACTTTTTACACGAAAAAAAACCCTACTAAATAAAGCAGTTTTAGGTTAAAGACAGTATTTCTTCGCTGCAGTTAGCTCAATGGAAAGCTGCTACAAGCTAAAGGCTAACGTTAGCTCAGCTGATTTCTTTCTCATTTTAAGATCCAGACACTCATTATATTTACTGGGAGCGAAATTACCAACGCAGGTTCCCTCCTCTACAACACAAAAATGATGGAAATGTTAAACTGATAAAAATATAGCAGTTTTAGTGTACAAAGGTTAGAGTAGCTACGAGCTAATGCTAATGTTTGCTATGCTTCTTTCTCTTAATAACTTATGATGATATATCAATGTTCAGGAGGTTTGTTATGGAATCATAATTATCCACAGAGGTCTTCGAACGGACATGATGAATAAATCAGACAAAAAATGCGAAATATAGCGGTTTGTGGCTCAGAGTGGCTACAAGCTAAATGCTAACGCTGACTCAGCTTGTTTCTGGATGAACCATACATCTTAAATGACTATAGGCTAATGTTAAAATATCGAAGAAAAAACCCCAAATAAGATCTAACCAGATCTAGCTGAGCAGAAAAAGTTCAATTGTTAATTAAATAAATAACGGAAAACGAAAGGGAGAACAACTCTGATAACAATATTCTGATATTGAATTATTTCATGTTTTTAACAAACAAAAAGTTGAATTGGCAATTGTTTTAATTCGTTCTCATATTTCCTCATTTACCTTCTTTTTTTTTTTTTTTTTACATTTCTACAATTTTTACTTTAACTTATTTATTATTTATATTTGTCTTTAGATTTCCACATTGTATTGTTTACTTTTATATCATTTTGTTATTTCTCTTCGTATTCCAAATTTCAACTTATTTATTTTGTATTCCTCACTATATTTATATTACAGTAATGAAGCTCAGCGTAAGTTCAACCAGGAAGACCGTCTTTTCTCATTCATTTACTATTCTCATGTTACTACCATAGACTGTATATATAAATGGACTATTATACTGTATTAACTATAAATGGCTACTCTCTCTCCTCTCAATAAGTGATCGGGGGCGTCACTCTCCAGCTTAACCAATCACTTCACTCTATTCCCAAGAGCCTATCATAGCGCTCTGCCAAACCTTTTAAATCTGCTCTCCCCCCTGACAGCTGTCATTTCAGGTGACTCTACGCAACCCCCTCCACCCCTTTTCACCTCCTGTCCCTCTGGATCCAGGGTCAAGCTAAGCCCCTCCCCTTCAGACCGGACCCAACTATCCATTCACCACCACCAGTGTCTAGACCCCGGGGGGGTTTCATCGGATCGGTTCTCCCCTCCCGAATGATACTCCTGCACAACGGGGCCTAATCGCCAAAACTCCATTACATTCATTTGTGTATCTCTGCAATAAATATGTATTCTTACATCAAAACCGTCTCTCCTGATTGAAATAATTTTATTCTCTTTCTCTGTATTTCCATATTCTCTAAGATCATCATAAGTAGAAGTAAAAAAAAGTATTTGAGCAAAGTGATTCATTTTATAAATAGCACTGTTACAGATGGCTTACACTGTGATGTACTATATGCGCAAGTGCGGAAATATGGAGTTGTGAGTTACTGAAATAAAGCTGCAGACTGAAACAAGCACTTCTTGAATCCGTATAGCTCGAGAAACACATGGAGTGTTTACTCAACTCATGGATCTTTTGCACAGAGGACAAACAGACCGTGCAGTGAACATTTGGGTAATCTCCGCCTGTAAAAACACCGCCTGCAGGGTTTTGAATTGGAGGCTATGTTGGCTGCTGGCGATGAGCCGCGGGGTCTTCTCTGTCCAAACCCCGAGATGGAAATCAGGCGCTAATTTGCAGGATGTGGCGTCCTCCACCCCGGCTTTAATCATGCATGGCTGCAGCTAAACAAGCAGCTTTCATTGTTTTTTAAAAGAGCCGGCTAACGAGGCCTCCTCTTAACCTGCTGCTACCTTTTTAAACAAATGAGCTAATGTCTTTACTGAAACCTGAGGGTGGAAAACACAGAGTCACTTTTAATGCTGCAAGTTCCAGGAAGAATAGCCAATGCTCATGCTATAGTGCTAATGGGGATCCTAATAAAGAATACCAATAAGTTAAAGGTTCAAAGCTACATTAAATATCTGTTTTTCATTTTATTTTAAAGTTTTAACCTCACTACTTTTGTCTGCCTGATTCGAGAATATTAGTATTTTCAAGAAATGTCAAATATGCACTTTTAATGATAATATCATCCACGAAATTGCCCTTTTTATTCATTATTTTATCTTAGTTTTTCATTAGTATCTTCCTGAATGAGGATAACTTATTTTTGACATTTGCTTATTGATTAAATGCTGTGTAGTTTAACACTAAAATCGTTGTAAAGTACATTTCTACCTACTTTAATATAAAGGCGAATTTGGTAAATGGAAATACCATACTTCAGAAAAGGTGAGAATTTGTATCCATAAAATATGTTTAAAAATTAAATATGTCTAAATATAAATAAAGAAGTTTTGACAGACAATCATTTGCAATTTCTTAAAATATTTTCCTTTTTTTTATCTATTTAAATTAAACATTAAACATATAATAACACAACACAAATGTAAATACTTTACATTCATTTAAACCTGCAGCATGTAAAATAATCACAACCTTTCCTGCGTCTGCTTCTCGTTACCTTACACAGTTTTTAATTTTCTATTAATATTTTACATGTTTTCTTCCAAAGGCTTCAAGTCGAATGAGCACAGCTTCAAGGAACATCTGTAGTCAAATAATAGGTCAGTCGTACAAAAAGAAATCTCATCACATAATCATCTTTGACATCTTATTTCCTAATCTTCAGTCGCTTTATTTTCTATTACATTTAACAGGAATGTTAAATACAGTGATTAATAAATCTCCTGCCATAAATCAATACATCTACGTAGGTGTAATAATAAATCTCTCCTTAGCGCTGCCAGTAAAGTCCTCTGTCATCACTCACCTTACAGTTTAATGATACAAAACGGCTGTTGTGATTGACACAATGTATTTTATGATCCCACATGTGACAACTGGTGGATTACAAAAGCATACGAACGCTGACATTACGACAATAAAAACACTTGATTGATGGAGTAAAATTGCACGGCATCCTAATGAAGAAAAATAAAGACGTTATGACAGCTGTATGGTGAATTTAAGCTATACCCGGTCATAAAGTGAAACATTAGGGACTCTTTCAGTGCATGGACGCACAAAGAAAGCACATAACTGATAGAGAGGTGTAAGAAATTAAAATCAATGTTTAATGACGTAATTTAGTTTAAACATACAGTAATCTTAAAACTGTTTTATTCGGAAAACATTTCGGGTTAGCATTGGCTTGTGGCTAACGTTGTTGCTAAAGGAATGTACAGTTTATTTTGAAAAGCTTTATTGAAAGACGTCACCGTCAATTCCGGTTTTACACTAACAATGATTACAGCCGTAAAATGCATTAAATAAAAAGTCATGAATGAGTGTATGAGGAGAAAAGGCGTGTGGCGTTATACAATGAACACACAACGTCTAAATCCTCTGTTATACGCGATATCGGACACAGAAGAACACAAGGAGGGAGGTTCCCTTTTTACGTCAAGAGCGGCCATTGAGAGGAGGAGCCATGCATCAGATATAGACAGAGGTGACGAAATGTGCTCGCTCTCTCTTCACTTCGCCGCCCCCCGACACAGCGCTGTGTTCCTGTATCGTTCTGTTTGTTTCAAAACCACGTTACTTAATTAAAGTACCCATTTGAACCTTTTCCGAAACTACATTGTCTCTTAATTGAACTTCCTCCTGGACGCGAGAACAACGAGCACAAATCAACAGAAGTTTATGTAGATTGTGAAAACAGATATGAAATACCAAAAAATACATAAAAAGTAAATGCTATCTAGCTGCTAACAGCAAAAAGCTAACGTTAGCTAGCCATTCTAGCTAATTCCAGGCAGCATAAGGAGCTTTTTTGTTGTCCGTTGTTCACTTCAACAAAGATATAATTCATCAAATCTATGAACCTTAGGAAATACGGAGCTTAAAGATGGACAGAGAAGTTGCAAGAGTTGTTACAAAAGTTTTCCCTCTTCTTGTTTAACAATGAACGCCAATTTTGAGGAGTTAGAGTTAGAGGACCTAACGTTAGCTAGCTCTCCTAGCCAATTCTGGGCAGCATAAGGAGCTCTTTGTGCTGTCCGTTGTTCACTTCAACAAAGATATAGTTAATCGAATCTATGAACCTTAGGAAATACGGACCTTTAAAGGCCCAGACACACCAAACTGACACCAAAGAACACGCCCCGACGGAACACGACTGTCGCCTCACGTCTCTGCGTCTTGGCCATGTGTCGCACTGGAACACACCGCAAAGACTTCAGCCGACGGCCAAGTAACACGTACGAACATGGCCGTATCTACCATTGAGGTCACCGAGGTCCGGACCTCGATAATATTTTCCGAGCTGTGAATATAACAAAACTTGTGAAATAACCAGTGTTGTGCTAGTTACTGAAAATCAGTAACTAGTTACCATTACTAGTTACTTCATTTCAAAAGTAACTCAGTTACTTTACTGATTACTTACACCAAAAAGTAATGCGTTACTGTGAAAAGTAACGTTTTCGTTACTTAAAAAAAGGGCTCCCATTAATGCCCTTATAGCCTTCATTTCAGTACTGTTATTGCATTGGAGAATAATACAATCTGTTGATCAACTTGACATGCATTATATGCAATCTGGATTGCATCGATATTAGCTGGCTTTCCATTTTTGTATATTCTTTCTCCAGGTAGTTGGAAAAAGTTTTCCGTTCCATATGCCGTGTGCCGCCCGGACATGGTATCATGCTAACTAGCTCCCTGAAAGCGGGTGACTCCACTGTAGCAATAGCCTGCATGTGTTCTACAACATACCGTGCAATGGCTTTATCGACTTTTCCCTGGCTAGCAGTCCCTCGGTTAAAATCCAGCCGCTGTTGCTTAGGTGGAGGTGGAGTGGCGTCGGCTGAGTCTCTGTGGTCTTATAGCTTCGTCCCAGCATGTTGTTTTTGCAGATGTTTTAAGATATTTGAATTACTGGTTTGGGCAGTAGATAGGATCTTCGACCCGCCAAGACACAACTTACATTTAACTAAAACGTTCTTTTCTTTGTGCTCGACAAAAGTGAAATAGTGAGAATATCTCCAGGTGGAGAAACTAGACTTGAGCTCCGCCGCCGCCATGATAGTCTTGTTAGTAAACAACACAAACACGCCCACAGCCCGTCTCCGCATGTGACACAGGAAGTATCTAAGTACATTTACTCAAGTACTTAAGTACAGTTCTCATCTCTGTTCGCCTGGCTGTTGACTATATAAAAAAACTAACGCAGTAACGGAGTAACGCACCATGTAGTAACGGTAACTGAGTTACTGAATTTAAAAAGTAATGCGTTAGAGTACTAGTTACTGCCAAAAATAACGGCGTTACAGTAACGCGTTACAAAGTAACGCGTTAGTCCCAACACTGGAAATAACTGCACTCAGCGCCATATAGATAGAAGAATTACGACAACGGAAGTCCAAAAACGGTTATCGTCACGTGGTTCATGTAGACGAGGATCGTTCCCCGGAAGTTCATAGCGGGCAATGTGAATGCAATGATAACAGGAGATAGAACTACGATTTTTGGTAATTATTAGTGAATAAAGGTTTTGATTTGCAATATTTATACAACAAATCGATATGTGTATGTATTTACATCAATATGTTTTAAAAAATAAAATGGAATTTGCTAATATTAAGTGATAATATTAGGATTAGTGTGAACAACTAGTTTACATGTTAGGCTAACAGTGCCTTGGTTAAAGAGCCTGTTGCTGTTTATTTATAGCTTTGAATTCTTTAAAACCAATATTATCTTCTTAAACGTGTATGGTAGTCAGGAGCATCACTTTCTAATGTTTATTGATATATTTAGAGGGAGGGGATCTAAAGTAATGCTTTAAAATTCAGATTAGATTAATTTCTACCATTTTCTTAAATTCATGGTAGTTTCAGTAATCCCATGACACAGGACACAAGTTACTAATGTCATCTTTATGGCTTTCAGAAAGGACAGGAGACCGACAGGTGACTATCAAAGGACTAGCAGCAGCAGCAGCAGCATGATGATGTTAAATGTGTTGTTTTAGAAACATCCATTGCAAATACATAGAATTCAATAAACATTGAATAGCATATCATGCGGTTTGTCTGTGCCTTTTCCTCCGTGTTGTCCTGGTTTGCTGTGCTGCCTCCTAGTCGCCACCATGGTTTGCTGTGCTGCCTGGGGATGCTCCAATCGCTCAGAGAAAGGTGTACGAATGTACGGCTTCCCCACTGACACAGAGCAGGAGGAAGCAGGAGCAATTTCACGACCAACAGCAAAAAATATGTGATTTATATACAAACACTGCATTTGCACTTTTTCACAAAACGAAAACCACACCATTGGGAAAGCTTAATGTTTTGTTTAATACAAAAAAACAGGGAAAGACTTGAAAAACAATGAGAGTTGAGACTCAGGGTGCAGGGTGAGGGTCTCAGTGCAGGTATTCAGGCTGCATTGAATCCCCCTCTGGTTCTTGTGCTGAAAGAGGGAGTAACAGACAGGAGAAAGGGTTATACACACCTATATAGCACACCTATTGGATGGGAAATTGCCTTGGGGAGATAAGGTGTGGTCTCTGTTCCCAACTGAAGTTAAGGAACTTTATTATTTGTGAGTTTAACAAAGTATGACAAATGGCATCAGTCACAGATGTGATATGAATTTCTATAAAGTTGTCTCACATTCTTGGTCATATTTTATATATAGTATGTAATGAGTATAACATGTCCAGTAAAGTGTTTCCTAATGTGATGGAAACTTCGGAGCAGCAATGCAGAAAGGATGGAAACTGGAATCTTTGTAGTCAAACACTGGGATTTATTGAGAGCAAAACGGCCGGAGAGCTTCACACAGTTTATCACACTTTACATGTGAGCCACCACGCGGAACTCTGAGGACAAAGGAGAAACATGGATCTGTATATTCTGAGAGAGGGACTTAGAAAGCCCGCCTAATGATTGCCAGACACAGGAACAAAGATACCTCAGTATGACAACCCTTACCCTGAACCAAACTTCTCCCCCACAGGAAGAAAGAGGACCTTTTGACCTGTGTCCCGGTCAAGTTGCGAGCAAGAGCATATTGCGACTTAACGAGAAGCATATGTTTGTAATAAGACAGGTTCTCAGGAAAGCTGGGAAACTCAATACACAAAGTGATCAGATTAAAATATTCCCTCACAGTTCCATTCTTTTTATCAATCTATTGATAACCAATTAACATTAGTCTAAGAATATTTCAGTCCACTACTTAAATCAATAAGCGCCTTCAGAGTTGTGTCGGCTCACATACATCAATTACATCAAAAAGTAGAACAAGATTGAAAACATTTCAATCACAATGATTGAACACAGTCAATCATAATAGAAAAATCATCTCTCCTCAGTGTTTGGCATCATTTGTCAAAAGCACAATAATAAACACACATGAAATACAAAAGTATAATAGCAAAATATATGTTTCAAAAATAAGATCTTTTATCATTTATCACTCAGTTAATCTCATTCATCAAACACAAATTCTAAATCAGCTTACATCTCAAAGATTTACTTCAAGGCAATTACTTATTAAAACACAATTAGAATTTAGGATTATAAGAAATCCAATTGAGGTATAAAATCAGAATCATGAGAGATCCAGCTAAAATTCACAGTTAAGGTATAAATTCACAGTGATGAATAGATCAATCTGTAACCTGCAAAGTTGCAGTGTCCTCAATCTTTAACATTACTTTACGTTTACTTCATTACGCTTTATTCAAGAGTAAGGCACTTAGAAGTACATATATTTCATTCAAATACATTTGTTCAAAATCTGAAAAGGAAAAGTCCGACATTTATTATATAACAACCTGCAAAGAGAAATCAAAACATCTGTTCTTTATTCTGAGTGTCAACTTTAATCATTTATCAATCGCTGAATGGGGGTACCCATGGGGCGGAAACCGCAATGGAGACCCAGGGATCTGGAAGCTCAGCGTCGTACATTAACATTGTCTCACCTACAGTTGAATATCCCGACTAGCCTCTGTGGGGCTTGGAGGGCGGTCTTGGCAACCCTGCGTATGGCTAATTTAACTACAGTGATCAACAGATCACTAGGATTAGCACAACCAAGATAAACACTGAAACAGTAACAACAAATTTAACCAACCCCGCTCCCCAGGATCCAATGGTTCCACTTAAACCCCAAATGTAAATCCATGAGTTTCATGCAATTCTTTTATTCCCCTGGCAGTATCATGGGCCATGTCCATTACTTCCGGTGTAGCGTCAGAGATGAAAGAACAACACTCATACCCAATTACCTTACATGTGCCTCCCTGAGCAGCTAGGAGAAGATCCAGCGCCATACGATTCTGTAGTGCTACTGTCCTAACTTCCTGCAATTCTTTGTGTTCAGCTAACATCGCTGTGTTAGATACATTTAGATGGTGTTCCACTACTTTGGACAGTGCCACTATTTCCTGCTGAGTAACATAAATACCGTACCAAGGCAAAAATAGGCTAGCTATCTGTTGTCCTTGTGTAATGGACCTGCTGTTCCTGTGTAAAGAGGGAAGTATCGCTGCAATCTCATTAGCCTCTACTTTACGGATTAAAGGGATTAGGTAGGCTAGATAACAGGTGCCATAAAAAATGTCATAGGGCACACAGCCATAGGCCCGGTCGCCGCAAACTAAGTACACTCTCTGTGGGAGGGGAATTCTGGCTAATTTTACCCTCACTATGGTATTACAGTCGCTGTGTCCCACATCTGGAGAGGTATGAGATCCTGCTTCATTCTGGAAACAGATGGACACATTTTTCCACTCATGCACTACAACTGGGGGAACATATACTGAACAATCACGTGTAGGAGGCTTGCCTAAGGGTATTGGCTGCGTACAGTCATGTATTTTAACTTTAACGGAGTCCACTGTTCTGGAGCCAAACCAGGGCACAACTATTACCAAAGCTTCAACCAACAAAGATGGTGTGTGTGGTTGCATTGTACATGTTGGACTCGTAGAATTAGCTGAGCAATTAGTCTGGACTAGAGCTAATTGGAATCTGTATTCAAAAGCTAGGTGGATGTATTTCTTGACATATATAAGTCTTAGCATCATTAATCGTTTGAAACCATCTGGCAGGTCATCTTTATTTACTGTATCAACAATGAGAGAGACTAAGCCCTCGTACTGTAAATGTTGCTCAGAGTCTATGGGGTAGGAAGGAGTGTAACAATCATCTGCCTCATCGCTAATTCGGGATGCTATATCATTCCAGCTCACTAGACCGTAGTCAGCTTTCGTGAAAGGAATTGGGCTAAACATTGGAGAATGCATGGATTCTGGCATATTTTGGCACAACCAACAGTTGCTAACATTGCGTTCATGCGCGTAGTCTAACATTAAACTTACTGCAGAATTAGATTGAGTTCATTTAGAAGGAGTGATTAAGGCCTTTTTTTTAAGATCTACATCACCTTCCTGATTGTTTAAGTGGAGTGGATAGAACATTTGTTTTCCGCTATTTGGTCCAGTAAATGTGCATGCAGTGACACCTGGATTGGGAACCTGGTAATCTGTTTCCTCATTGTACATTTTACCTCATCCCTTATCAGTGTCTGTAACTGTTCTAAAGTGCTACACCACAGTTTCTGGGGGCATATTGTCAATTGTGTTGAGAGCTATTCTACCACCCTCTGACGAGAACCTGAACCATTGGTACTGGTTCTTTGGATACATCTCCCACGTTGAGTAAACTAAGGACACAGGAAACACAATAATACAGTTAGATGAGTCACATATTGAAGTTGGACAGT
This sequence comes from Pogonophryne albipinna, assembly GCA_028583405.1. Lineage (NCBI taxonomy): Eukaryota > Metazoa > Chordata > Actinopteri > Perciformes > Artedidraconidae > Pogonophryne > Pogonophryne albipinna. The sequence goes on along the minus strand of CM053244.1, from coordinate 40,611,818 downwards.
TAAAAGAAATAGTCTCTGATTTATGTCCAGGGAGGAGACAATCCTCCTTATTCTTCCTCCTTTTCCTTCTCTTTGTGTCTCTCGCCCCATACTGAATGTCTGTGTGGTGATCTGATACAACCTGTCCTTGTCGCTAGGCACTGATTTGCCCGTTGGTGTTGTTTTGCCCTCAGGGTCTGGACCCTGAGTAGTCAAGTCGTCTGCACTCTTAGATAAGAGCACCTTATTTTCTCCTTCAGAGGGGCGAGAGCCCTCGCCTCCTGTCGTTGGGATTTTCACAGCTTCATCTAGCAGGGCGTCCTTGGCCAGGTACAGTAGACCCAGAATGACGATGATGATGACTGCCTTCACACGCCAGCATCCAGTAGAGGAGAGAGACGACATCTGGAAGCGTGAATCCACTCCGCTCTACCTTGTTACTCTCAGGGCTGTTCTGGTCACTATTAACACTTGATAGGGATGTTTTCCTGAGTGAAGACAACTCAAGGTAATGGATTAGCACATTATCATTCAATTACAAAAATAGGATAGGCCCCTCAGAATTATTTGGGAGCCTTCCTGACACATGCACATGCATAAATGTAAGGTTTGTGTTAGTCATTTAACATGCAATAATCATATTTCATCAGTCCATAGCAGAGAAATGTTATTTTAAGTTAAATGTGAGCTAGTCCTGTGGATATAACCCCTTCTCAATGATTCTAAATGTTATATTAATTCACCATTTACCGTTTGATAAAATATTAGTTTATCAAAAATACATTTGAAATAAATGTTCCAATATGAAATCAATTACTCAATATAATTGACTCTCCCCTCCCTTTTCTTACATATGTCACATGTGTAAGAACAAGTAGGAGTCTATTTAAACATGGTATTGTCTATAAGCTATCGATAAGACTCAGTATCAGTATGCAACTCGCAAATATCTCTTCTCTCTTTCCTATCCCTCTCTCTTCTCTCTATTCTCTCTTCCACATCTCTCTTACATCTTCCCATGTCTTTCGTCTCTCACTTCTGTTAGATATGAAATAAAACATACGAGTCCATGTAAGCATGGTAGAGATCATAATCCATTACTCGAGAAGACTCAGTATCACCTATGCGCAGCTAACAAAAAACAATTGTGAGAAGCATATATTATGCAGGAAATGCACACCGTTGTTGAAAAAACAAAGCATAGCCGATTCGGGAGGAAAAGCTTCAACCCCCTTAACATCTGAGTTATCACTGAAGGCATAGCATGAATGATAGTGGGCGTCCGAGGGTGTCATTACTGAGAAATGTCAAACAAATTCAAAACCTTACGTTTGAAAACAGGTTTGCATTCCTCCACTTAAGGTGACGTTATCATTGGAAACAATAAAAACGAATTGTTTAGATGTAGAATCTATAAATTGAATCGTTAGAGCAGAACAAATGGTTGTATTGTAGCCTGAGTTCCGTGCAGCCTCTAGTTTCACCAGGTGGAAACATGGTCCATATAATGTGAATACATGTAGAAGTAGACAGTAAGAGGCCCCTGACATGAGGCCTATACTAAACATAGTAGGGGTTTTTAACAGCTTGCCAACTTACAGGCATCCTCTGCATAGCAGTATGAATAGCCTTAAAACAACCCACTCTGCGGTAACGAGAGTCATGTGCCTGACCCAAATGCCCTAAGTGAAGCCGTTAGTCTCATCTGACTGACCCAAGGTTTGGTGCTGGCGTGGCAATGAGGCTTCCAAGTGTTCAAAGCAGAGTCAAGCTTTCAGTTCATGGCTCCATGGGGGGGAGCAGACCCATGTGAGACAGTATCAATCAACGGCTGTAATGTTCAGTTTGAGGAGCGTCATTCACTCTGGGAGCAGGAAATGGTGTCCATTCTCGGATCAGACCATTAATGTCATGTAGAGCAGCCATAGCATCTCTGTGACTGCACTCAGCCGGACTGTAGCAGGGCAGAACTGGGTGACTCTCAGTGAAACCGTCCAAGGCCACAGACAAAATGGAACCACGTACTAACAAAAAGGACACAGGGCCATCAATGTCTCTCTTTACCATTGGCCTAATCATAAAACAAATCAGTGTGAAAAATGTGGAACACTAATCCATCATGTGAAATGTTGAGTTAATTTAAATAATTACGTATGGGTTGAAATCAAATTAACATTAACATTAGAACTAAAGTCAGTTAAAATTGGACTTGCACGGATCAGAATCTAATCAATACACCATTTTCCCAGCTCTGTAATGAAAAGGATAACAAGCAGGGTGCAAACTTGTCACCTTTCTGCGAAATTCGCAGTTTTGAATCCAAAATAGGTCGTTTGTGTGATTCATGTAGATCTGCAATAAAAAATATTATTGGGGTATGGGGGGTCTGGGAACCGGAGTAATCTGCAGCCGCGAGCTGTTATGTGCCATCATGACACGCACGGTGCTCTTTTATATATACAATGAAGCGCGAGCTGTGTGCTCGAGTCCTCCTGCCTGTCGGCTCTGCTCATGGATGTATAATAAGGCTCTGCTTTTTCGCGAAGATGGTCTAGCTTCAGCAGCCACATTATCTACGGGTGCGTTCGTTAATAGCTGTGTGGTCCGGAGTCACTGTGGCACAGACTGGACCGCTGGTGAACAGCTGTTAGAACGGGCGTTCAGGTGTTCAGAGCAGAGCTCCCTGTCGGAGCGGCAGAGCGTGATGTGAACTTAAAAGTTTTTCTGTCGCAATATTATTTAAGGAATCGTTGAGCTAGCTAACTAGCATACATTGTCACTATCTGCTAACGTCAGCTTTAGTACTCAGATCTTGTACTTGAGTAAAAGTAGAAGTACCAGAGCGTAGGAATACTATGTTACAGTAAAAGTACTGCATTCAAAATGTTACTCAAGTAAAAGTATAAAAGTATTCATCAAAATATAGTGGAAATAGCGACAATAAAAGAAATCATTGTGCAGATTGGTTCATTTCAGAATAATATATAAGATACGTTTTATAATGATTGATCATGAAAGTGTTCTCAAAGCTGGTAAAGGTGCAGCCAGTCTGAATGACTTTGTATACTGCAGGGTAGCTTGTGGATTTACTCCAGGTGGAACTAAAGTCTGATTTAACACTTGGTTATATTTCACATCATTCATCCACATCTGTAAAGTAACTAAAGGTATTAAATACATGTAGTGGAGTAGAAATACACCATGTAGGCTACCTCTGAACTGTAGTGGAGTAGAAGAACGTAGCAAAACATTTAAATACTTAAATAAAGTACAAGTATCTCAAAATTGTACCCAAGTATAGTACTAGTTGAGTTTATGAACTTAGTTACTTAACAGCACTGGTTATACAGATAGAAAGACTAAGCCTTGCACAGAGGCATGAAAATACATTTTTTTTTCTCAAAATGCTCAACAGTGCTGCCAAAATTATAAACTGACTGCTACACAATTAAAATGAATGGTTTATATATTTCTATTAAATGTGACTCTGTAGCGTTTCTGTTATTATTACCACTGCTGCTTTAGTTGTTCTGACTGCTAAAATCATCTGTTATTCCTCATTTTAAAGCCGATATTCCGTGGGGTCGGGGGCTCGGATCCTTGTCACCTTTTTCATACCTGATGAGTTTGCATCCCTGACAAGACTAGGTACATTACAGGAGTGTTAAAACACCCAAACATGCACACGTATCTTATTTTATAGAGATGAGAGGACAAGGTCTAATGTTGTGAACGAAATGATCAAGTCAAAGCTTCAGTATTTTATCTTATGTAGCACATTCAATTCAATAATTAATCCTGAATTACTAATAACTCTAAAGAGGCAAAAAGTGGATAAGGCAAATACTCATCCAAAGTGTGTGTGTGTGTGTGTGTGTGTGGTGTGTGTGTGTGTGTGTGTGTGTGTGTGTGTGTGTGTGTGTGTGTGTGTGTGTGTGTGTGTGTGTGTGTGTGGTGTGTGTGTGTGTGTGTGTGTGTGTGTGTGTGTGGTGTGTGTGTGTGTGTGTGTGTGTGTGTGTGTGTGTGTGTGTGGGTGGGTGTGTGTGTGTGTGTGTGAGCAGCTTGTCTGCTCAAGGTTAAAACCAGCAGTGCGAATGTTTATGAGAAACAATTCGTAGCTTAGACTGAACTCGAAGGAAACTAGACTGGAATTTTTTAAGAAATCAAAACAGCTGGGTGAATACTCTCTTTATGGTATTTAAATTGGGCCAAGTAGAACCCCTTCATGGATTTGTGATACTGATCTCCGTCTGTTCGGATTTGGAAGTCTCATGATTTATGGGCCTGTGAAGGAGAGGCCCAGGGAAAACAACATCTATCTTGGAACTGCAATTACTTATCCTAAAGAGATTGCAACATTATACTCCTTTAAAAATTGCTCAATTCATTTAACACATTTATTATGCACATAATAAAAACCTCAACAAATATATTGATCCTGGCTTAACCAGCGACCTTTACTCTATTGTTCATAAGCTCAGTAGTTTAACAACTATTAGAATTGTAGTAATGTCTGTAGACCAATTGTACTAGAAATAATTTGAAACAGTTTAATAAAGAATGTTAAACTATATTTAAAAACTGTAATTGAACTTCAACTTATATTATCTGATTCCAGTGGCCAGTTGGAACAGACAATCAATAAGTTTCCATTTGCAGCAACAGCGCAAAAAGGTTTCAACCACAATTAGTATTATGTCTGAGTCTAGTTCTGTCTTATCTGCTTTGTTTCGGAATGTGTTCAATACATTACATTTTTTTCATTCATATTACCATACAATACATAGATTAAGAATAAATGAAACAAATAATACAACATTAACCCAATTGAGCAGACAGATTTTTTTTAAACCCTGATCTCCTCAGGCCGGTATTTATGACCAGCAGTCATGCCTCTGAGGGTCTCATGGTGTGAGACAGATGCAGGACATAAAAACACTCTTTTGCTATTTATTTTCATTTTGCGCAGCACTTTATACTATAATATATAATTTTGCTTTACATCTTCACATTATTTATTTTTCTCAAGTCATTTACTTTTGGTGAGATAACTAAAGTTTAGTTCATTTAACCCTGGCTATGGACTGATTCATCATTAGTTGTTACAAAGCATACACAAGACGGCGGGACAAACCAATATAGAAACAATTAGACAAACAAACATGAACTCGCAACACCAGCGTGACAGCAAAAACTCATCCAGCTTAATTTAATCCGAATTAGGGAGATCTCAGCGGGTAGGGAAATATCTGTTTAATATGAGTGCCTTCTTACTCATATATACTTGTACAAGTGCTAAGAACGGAATCTGTTGAAGAGCAATAACTAATTTATTCTCAATCAACAACCACTATGCGAATTTAGTGGTGCTTCGCTCCCCCGTCCGGAGAGCAGACTTTTTTATTTATTTACCCTGTCTTCCAACAACAGCCAAATTCAACAACTCATCTGTTATGAAACACAGCTCTATGTCACATATTCCCGCATACCACCCTTCCCATTTCTCATCGTTTTTGTTTAGTTCCAAAATCGACAAATGGTGTGAGGAAGAGAATATTGTGTCATTCCGTGCTCACCCTCTCTGTGCTGCTGCGCCGCAGGGGGGGGGGTGAAATCTCACACACACACTTGCAGCAGCTGCAGGCAGATCCGAGGAGATGCCTGCTGTTAAATTAACCAGTTAACCGCTGAAATCTCCAGAATTTGGCGATCTGTTTCAATACAGATGCATGACATTTTTTAATGCAGAAGTCCACTTTAGTGATGCTCTCTTTTAAGGTCTCTCCGAATATTTGCTGTGTGTAATTGTCTGGTATTTAATTCCAAAAGCACACACAGAGGAAATCAGTCAAAATCGATATTCCTAGGTTATTATTACCCCCAAATATTCTTATTGTTTTTACATGAGCTGTGTTTGCTTTGAAGGCACATGCCCCAGCAGCATTCACAGGGAAAATCGGCCAGAACAAAAGTTCCCAGACACTGTTTTTTCAGGTTATTATTAAACCCTCAAATGTAAAATAGTAGAGAAACCAAAAAAAATGCAGCCGCTCAGTTTCACAGGTAATTTTATGATACCGTCAATCACAGATTCTGGTAAGGCAATGTCCAAATATAGATTTGAAATTACACTTACCAGTTCTGAAGATCTTTTGGTATCCTGTTTCGTGACGCCAATTTGTGATGGAAACTTCGGAGCAGCAATGCAGAAAGGATGGAAACTGGAATCTTTGTAGTCAAACACTTGGATTTATTGAGAGCAAAACGGCCGGAGAGCTTCACACAGTTTATCACACTTTACATGTGAGCCACCACGCGGAACTCTGAGGACAAAGGAGAAACATGGATCTGTATATTCTGAGAGGAGGGACTTAGAAAGCCCGCCTAATGATTGCCAGACACAGGAACAAAGATCCCTCAGTATGACAACCCTTACCCTGAACCAAACTTCTCCCCTACAGGAAGAAAGAGGACCTTTTGACCTGTGTCCCGGTCAAGTTGCGAGCAAGAGCATATTGCGACTTAACGAGAAGCATATGTTTGTAATAAGACAGGTTCTCAGGAAAGCTGAGAAACTCAATATACAAAGTGATCAGATTAAAATATTCCCTCACACCTAATACTGCGTATTCAACCACTATGGAATATGTATGTGGGCAGACAAAACTGAGTTGTTCTGTGTGTGAAATAACCTCAAGTCACTCCGCAGGCACATTTTGATGCAGACCAGTTTGTCAAGACAAAAAAGGGCAAGACTAGGCTGAGAGCAGAGGCTATACCCACCATCTTCGTGCATCGCCCTGTTGTCAAAAAGAGAAGGGCCCCTGCACCACGATTCACCCCGGGACCTGTATCTACAAAGCCCATAGTTCATGATCACAGCGATAGTGTGAAAGGTGACACAGATATAATAAGTATGAACTCTTAGTAACAAAAGTAATATTTCTTATTTTTAAGTGGAATAATTTTTTAATGTTCGAACATTTACAGTGCCATGTCTTCTACTTACATTAGTCTCAAAGATTGAGGGAAGAAGGGAAGGGATCACTGCCCTCCACCTGCCAGCACCCAGCCAGAGGAGCGCAAACAACAAAAAAACAAGCAAGGTGTCCGTCATGTACCTGGAAGTTTGGGTTGGCAAAATGGAGTAAGAGAGGGACTTGAAAAACCTTGGTGGCTCTCTACTCATGTTGTTACAGTTGTCTTGGTTACAGCTCTCAAGTTTTTTTTTGTGCCATTTCCACATCTTTAGAAAATATGAAAAATTTAAATGAAATCAACCTCTTCTCTGGAGAACAAACTTCGATTTCTCTGTCTTGTGAGTTTGCAGTCTTGCAGTTTTGCTCCTCCACCTGTAACATCACTGCCCCTCCACCTGCCATACAGTAGGTTACTAACAAGATTACTTATATAATACAGTGATAGAATACATGTTTAGTATGCTTACTTATATAAAACAGTAGTATTAAACTTACCTTGTGTTTTCACTCTCACTTAAGTCCCTCTCCCTTTGCCATCAATCCAAAATCAGCTGAGCTGCAACATTATACAGACAGGTAATAATCAACATAATCACAAGGACACAATATGGCTCTGCTAAAAACACTCACTCTTACACGCATCAAAGTTATATTTATCTAATATTTAACTCCCTCCACCCCCGCATACAATCCCGTTTAGAAGCCCCTCTTCTCTAATTCAACAACGTTGGACGAAATGACATTAAGAGAACGGAATTTACAATTAAAAGGCTGTTCAACGTGTGTTGCTAACTTGCTTCGGTATCCTAGCTTAATCTGTTATCTGTAAACGTTCCCTAAATCTACTAATTTAGGGATAATCCACTGACATCCTTTAATACACATGTTAATTTGAATCAGATGTACTGATAATATCCGCAATATAAATCTTTAAACTTCTTCTTACCTTTAAAAGTCCGTCACGAACGGTCTATAATGCTGCAACTCTACAGCTCTGCTAGCCTTGGCGCTAGCTTCCGGGGAACGATTGAGAGGCTCCACGATCCGCCATTGCTGTAAAAAAGTGGTCCATTGGAGTGAACGGAGATGACATAACTCTCAGTCTATATGGCGCTGACTGCACTAAACGAGGTTCTTTGTAGTACTTTCATTTACTGACGATGGGGGTGCTGCATAACTACGCAGCCTCGATTAAAGCAAACAGAAGAAGACAACATTTATCAACAAACCACCACAGCCCGGGCTTGTACGTTGCAGCGGAGGACAGGCGGAGGTATCTAGAGATCTGAGTCCAGCGGGCTGCTTGTGTTTCTGTTCCTCACAGGACATCATAGGACCAGCAGATCCTGTGTGAACGCTCTACGTTAGTCAGTGGACGTCCGACAACATGCACACTAACTTATATTGCAGCTATAGGCTATACTTTGGTTTAAATAGTGTGAATAAACTAGCTAGAGAGCTAACGTTAATTACATTCATCCAATGTCAGAAGGATTACCTTTTAACAAACGTTGTAATGCTTTTCTTTCATTTCAATTTGAGTAAAACATTGAAGATATAATATTGTATTGTTTTCTTTTTACACTGACTCAGCTATAATGAAAAGACGTCAGTCGATGCTCAGCTTTGGTACGGAAGAGACAGGACAGGCAGAGAGAAAGAGAGAGAGAGAAAGTGATGGAAGTCAGGGAGGAACTGCAGGTACAGTCACACAAAATAATGTATGCTTAATAACCCCATCTATCCATCTATCTATCTATCTATAACAATAGTCTTCATTTATAGACAATAGGCATCATTTTAAAACAACATATATCTATTGCAGTTATGATGTCATAATAACATACAATTGAATAAAACACAATTTGCTTACATCTTTGTTTTCTTTTGAGAATCAAACAAAACAGATTTAAATTAAAAAAAAGAATGCAAACAAGTGAAATGAACTGAATTGCTTTTAATTCACTGGCTGGAGCGACAAGTGAGGAGGAACAAACATTTAACAACGAAGAGATTGAACAAAGCGAAAGAGTAGAGGACAGAGAGAGTAATGGAAGAGATGGAAGAGAAGGTGCAGGTTATGGAAATGGAGACTGAGGGAAATAGCACAGGAGACACAAGAGAGACCAAATACCAATACTAGAGTAGACCAGGCCGGAAGAGAGGTGGCAGGAATAGATGAGAGAGAGATGAGGGGTGAGAGAGCTGATAACGGTCAAAGAGAGACAATTCTACATGAATTTGATCCAGCCAAGTATAAAAATAAAGCACTAACTGATGAAGAAAAGTACTGCCTTCTCAAACATAAGTGGTTCAAACATGAACATAATTACCCCAAAACAAAGTTTGGTGAAAAGCAATTACGCTATAACATGAAGTGGGAGGAGAAATATCCTTGGCTAAGATATTCTGTTTCAGAAGATTCCACCTATTGTTCCATTTGTATGTCATTTAGTAAAAAACAAAAAAACACAATCTTCATAAATGACGGATTTCGAGACTGGAAAAATGCCATTGGAGAGAAGCGGGGCATCATTTCTAACCACAGTTGTAGTCCAGCACACCTACATGCCTCGGAGCTGGCTGACCATTTTCTGTCAGTAGCCAAGGGCAACAGAAAAGCATTAATTCTGTTCTGAGTGATGCATATGCAGAGAAGGTTGGAATCAATCGCAAAGCTCTACTTTCCATTATTGTTGTTGTCAACTGTCAATCAACTTATATTGCAGCCCACTGACTTGGTTTGAAATCAATATATTGTCCAATTTCGGACCCCCCACAGGACTTAAAAAGCACCTCACTAGATCATGAAAATTCCAAAAATCTCGGGGTGTATACCCCCGAACCCCCTAGAAGGTTTGGACCTCGGTATTTAGGAAATCCTAGATATGGCCTGCGTACGAACTGCACATGGGTGAGTGGAAATAACTCTCCTTACCAGCAGGTGGCGGTAGTGTGTATTCCTCATTCAAAAGAGGCAACAACCGGAAGACAGACTGCGTGATAACCGAGAGAAGAAGAACAGACTGCGTGATATAAACAAACAACAAATAGCGTGTGCGTTGGTCTTCGGTTTCTTCATTCCAGATCGATTGATAGAAAATAAACTCTTGCGTCCAGCTGAGATGAAAATGAAAAACAATAGCCATCTGTGTGTGCCTTCTTAATCGTTTGTTTGGGTCCCTCACTTCCGTTTTGCTTCTCATGCACTGATTCGCTAGCTGAACAGCCAATCAGAGTGATTTATTTGCCAGGCAGCCTTTGGCCGATTGCCGAGGCGGTGTCACACCAATCTGAGTAGGGCGACACGACGCACATTGACGGCCAGACATCTATCGACGGCCGAAATCGGCCCGGTGTGTCTGGGCCTTAAGATGGACAGAGGAGTTTCAAGAGTTATTTAAAAAGTTTTTCTTCTTCTCGTTTAACGATGAAAGCTAATTTGTAGGAGTTAGAGGAGCAGCTTCAGGCAGATTTTGAACTCTGATTTTCTTTGTGCTGCAGACTCCCGATGCATTAGGTCTCCTCGGTTCTTGTTCTTTTCATCTGTGGTGTCACTTTTTTTTTGTTTCCTGCAGTGTTTCTTTCCCCCGACACCTCCTATTGGTGCCTAATTGCAATTCCTCCGACACTGTTTTAGTCATTTATTAGAGTTAAATATAAACCCTGCAATAAACTTGTGTGACTGTCTCCATCAAACCTGCTAATTGTTGCAGTATTCAATTTTCATTTGTCTTTAAGTGTTATTAGCACCCAGCTTGCATCAATGGGACCCAACATTATTTACACGTTCATTTATGGTGCCAAAAACGTAATATTCACCTTGAAATAACCTGCAGGAATCTCTTTTTTTCCCAACCGTAATCTAACACTTTGCTTCTGCGGTTGAAATTACATATTTAACAAGTTTTTGATACTCCCTCCCGTTGAAACATACCAACGAAGAAGAAGTAGCGGAAAAATCTCATTTGGTGTTAAAAAGTCTGGAGGACCTGCAGAAACACAACAGCGACCTCCTGTTTTATCCTGCACAGGTTTATGTTAATGAGCCAAAGTCACCCCCCTCTCGTTATAACATTAATTAGCACAGTTCTACCTTGCTCAATATTTGTTAACAGAGCCACCGTCGGCGAATGCAGAAATGTGCAGGATTTCACTTTTAATTAGTCGCAGCAGAGCACAGGTGCACTAACGAGCAAAGAAAGGAGATAATTTAAAGAAAATTCATCATTTTCAAATGATGGGTTTTAATTGGCATGCGATGTAAACGTTGATAAGATTTGCCGCTTCCGTTGCAACTATTGCAAATATAAAGTGCAAATATGACATGAAGTTATATATAACATATATTAATAATATTAATAAATAAAGCGAAATAAGCTATGAAGAAACAGAAAAATAAGGGTAATAATAATGAAAGAAGTGAAATTAAATGGGAAATGGATGAATAGGTGAATTAATCAGAAAAGGAAGAGATGTGTGTGTGTATATGTACATATGTGTGCATATATATATATATATGTATTTATTTATTTGACTATTTATCTATTTATTTACCTATTAAACAATGAAGTATACCTATATTGAAGCAAATCATGTATAAATACAACGCCATATGCATACATCAAATGTAACTGACACTGTAATCCCCCTGCCCCCCACCCTTCATGTTATGTCCTGTCCTACTTGTGATGTGTGTGAGCCATGTCCTTTCCGTGTGTCTTTTGAAAATGTTTAATAAAATATAAATGTTAAAAAAAATATATAACATAATATTAATGCC
>CM053244.1:40423487-40599576 GCA_028583405.1 Pogonophryne albipinna | reverse complement strand
CCTGGGCATTGCTGTGGCTCTCCTCGTTGTGCTAGGGGTCGCAACTATTGTGATGGCAGCATCTTTTTATCGGAAACTGAAGCGGCTAAGCTAGCAGCAGCCCATAACACTGGAGACCAGCTAAATGACCTAATGAGAGGGTGACATTCACATACTCTTGGAGACGCATAGTGTATGTATGAAGGCTGTCCTGAATCAAACTATTGATTGGAGCACTCCAATCCTTCACAGTCTGCTAGATGTTATTGAAGGTGAAGTCTGAATAATGCACCTGTCATGATGCACTGCATGGTAAAGAGTAAAGAAAGACATTCAGTTGCTTTCTTAAAGGCATAGTTCCACATTTTGAGAAATACATTAATTTGCTTCCTGCATGAAGTAACTTTCAAAATAACTATTGTGCATTGCAACATAACATTCAACAAAATGAAGAATTTTCAATATTACACTTACATTTCTATATTCACTAAACTAATAGTAGCCTTATAAATAGGGAACTTTAGAGGTGCTGGTAGGTAATCTGTTACCTTTTAACCGAACCAATCTAACTTCTCCCCTCTGTTTTCAGGCTTCATGCTAAGCTAAGCTAACTGGCTGCAGGCTTGAGCTACATGTTGAGTTAGCCTCAATATTTTCATCTAACTCTCGGCAAGATGGCATATAAGTGTAACAGGAAGGCAATACATTTGAATTATAGCATAATATATCACATTTAATTTAATTTACTGCCATTGACTAAATGCTCTCTTTTTCAAGTACTCAGACATCTTGTTTATAAATGAATATCTACATCTGTCCATGTCATGAATTATGAATGAAACCCGAAGCTCTAAATTACTTTGATGGTTTTAAAGCCATACAATAGCTGACATGTGTTTATGTTATATGTAAAAATGCATGGGTAATTAGATGCAAAGTGAGTGTGCTATTACCCCTTTTATAACCAAATACAAAGTTTTCACTTACAATAAATGAAACCATGAGCCGGTAAATGCAGTTATGTATGTGTTCATTTTAATTATTAATTGAAGCCTGTGTTGTACCCAGGGAAATGTACTTTGTTTTACTTGTAACGATGTATAGTCTGCTGTTTGTGCCATTTCTCTATGTTACACATGCATTATTATGACAATTAAATTAAGCAAGACATTAAGTAAGAGGTTGTGTCTTCCAACTGCAGACCCTCAACTGAAGTTTACTCTGCATGGCATGAACTGCAAGATAGTGTGCATTTTACAGTAGGCCTACACTTGAAAACAATTCCTGACATACAGGAAGGTTTTCTTCAGCGCACTCTGGGAATTTAAAGGAACTGAAAAGGATTCATTCATCAAACTGAGTATAACTGGCACACATGCCTCTATGCTGTTTTATAACAGGAATAATGTAGATCCTATAAAAAAAAGAGCTGTTCAATATGAATATTGTGTTTCGAATTCATACTTTCAGGAGTTTCCCCCAGTTTGAGGTTTGATGTGCTTGGCTTTGACAGCTCAAGGGATAAAATAAAGTTTGTGTTGGGGTTTGTGGAGGGAGTTTTTGTATTGATCCTCCACTAGAGGGTGTCTAATCACCATGTTCTCCTTTTATTTTTTTGACGGCTTGTAGAGGTTTTCACTCTAACCTGGCCACAGTTTCATTAGTTAAGACAATGTGAAGAGAGTATAGCTACCAGAAATATCTAAAACAATACCTTAGAACATTTAAGTCAACCAAGATTAGATGTGTTTTCTTGCTCGCAAGCCACAATCTTGTTTATCTTCATGTTAGCTTTCTGAAGGGTTGGGAAGTTCACAAGCGGCCTATATTTCCAGTTTATGTGGTCGTAGGAACGTAAGATCAATGATTTGAGTGACCCCATGAAAAAGTGCGATGTGCTCTTCCGTATACCATAAAAAGAACAAACAGAGCAATCAGATGGCTTGACAAATGATCTAATTACGAGTTTCTGTGTTGTTAAGTAGGCCATGACAAACTCCAAGACAAGACGACCCACTTTGAAACGTGAGCTGGGCTGGGAGGCAGTGCTCCATTAGGACTGCAGCATGTATGTTCGGGATAAATCCCCCTTTATGAGTTTGCTGTAATTTAATTAAACCAACAGGGATAAATGCATGCTCTGTCGCTCTCTAATGGTGTGGACATTAACCTTTGAATCCAGCTGCTTTGCCCTCCATAATGTTAATAGCCACGGAGAAAACCAAGTGAAAAGCAGCTACAGATTATGTCATATACTTTGATGCTTGTGTTTCTCTTCTTGACAGTGCATATTTTCCTTTATCTTAAAGTCAACTCTGAATATCATAAATCTTTGTCAGCAAGATTTGTATAGCTGCCATTAAAACTGTTTATTTTAGACTCATACCTGCACAAGACATAACATCTCTGTCTGTGAAGCCTTATCATTTTGGCCAGTTTTGTCCTCAGCTGAAAGAATAATTGTGCTGTCATCTCCATTCTAATTAGTATGCATATGAGTCTGTCTGTAGGCTATACATAAGGTTTAGTAGACAGCACAATCCTGAAAAATTGATAGGCCAGTTGTAATTTAGGGATGGCACATGAACATGAAGACTCATGGAATATGATGACTTTGAATAAACAGTGTCAGAGTCATGCTAATGGGATAATGTGATGCGCTAATGAAGAAATAAAGCTGGGATGGGTTCAAGACAGGTAAATGTGGAAAACAAAGGTAGGACTCAGCTGGACTGCTTAACAGCAGAGTCACGATGGAAGGTCCAGCTGTTCCATTAACCTTTAGTAATGAGACAGTGAAGCTGAGAAACTGTGGGCAAAGTGTAATGTTATGTTCACATCATATCAGAGGAAGCAGAAAAACAGGCAAGGGTACAACTTATTTGCCACAGTCTGTAGCTACTTTTACCAGAATAGTTTAACAATGGAAAACATTGTTCACATACTTATTTGATTATTAAAATGTAAACCGATCTTTTGAAGTGCACCAGATTGAAGCATTTTACTTTAAGGCGAGACACCCCAGGTGAATAGGGTACTTTTTTTAACTTAAAGGTATCAGCTAGAAATTTCTCCAGTTAATTACTTACAATAAGGCAATTGTCTTTTGTATTACAAGTTTTCTGAAATAGCATGTTTAAATATGCAAATTGTCATTATCTCATTAAATATGCACATATTTTAACACATTTCAGGAATCGAAATCTAAACTTTGGATAAAGCCAGGTTCAAAATTCTTGTTTCATTTTGTAGTCATATTAGTATCTAAGGCTTTTACAGAAGGGATATTGGATATCTCTTTTCATCACTCCATAAATCAGAAAATACTGTCAACAGCCCTAAAATATCCATTTTCGCCATGTTTTAGGTATACAATGTTGTATAATTCAGGCTATGAATGATATATGAACAAACCCTTCTGTAAAAGCCTTCATAATATTGATAGGAATATAACTGGAAGATTTGGTGTCTACCTGTTACTGAAGTTGACATTTCGAACTCAGAGTAGGAGAAAAAACTCATTTTGAGAAAACGACCTTTAAAGATTGCAGTGAGGCGCTAGCTAAACCCTCCTGTTCTTTGGATGATAGCTTGCGCATCGACGCACTCCGTCAAGGTATTTCATGTTCGGGGTCATTTGTTTTTTGTATAAACTTGCTTCGTGCAAGTGACAATTGTTGTCGTCTTCTCTGTGAAAGTTTTTTTCGCCGTTCTTTTGCCATTTTGAGATTTCAATTTCTAGCGGAAAGCTAACCAGTAAGTGTTTTAGAACACCACGTGAAGCATCTGAACGAATCACGTTGTCAGAAATTGACACCAGCCAATGAGATTTCGTTTCTTGGTTTAAGACCCCTTTGTGCTTTCACGATTGGTTGCTGATACAAAGGACATGACCATATTTGGATCCAATGAGATTGTGCAGGAGAGACACAGCTTTCCAACGATATCTCTGTTGACATGGTGCACACAGCGGTCGCGGTACTTTATGTTACGTTAGAATGCTAACTTTTGGTGAATTTAGGAGAAATCTACAGACGAACTATAGTAAAATAAACACTTAAATGTGTATTTTGTACGTCTTTTCTTCCAAAAGCCTGAAAGAAAACATGTTATAGAATCAAAATAGTACAAAATCTCAAAATTGACCAGTACTTGAAAAACGATGTTTTTGCCTGCCGTGTCTCGCCTTAAAATGTTCAAACATTTCTTCCCGGGGGGGCATACCCCCGGACACCCCTAGAGGATGTGATGTCCACCCCCCAATTCAAACATGTTCATACAATACTGAATACATTTGAAGCCTTTTTTATGTATACTACCTATGTCAATAAGTTTCTGTTTTTGTAGTGTATTTGTCTTCTGCAGAGATTTTTCATTTATTCTTTATATATATATATATATATATATATTCAATAGGGGGGGGCACCAGCAAAAATATCGCCTAGGGCATCAAATTGGCTAGAGCCGGCCCTGCTTTCATGTCATGTGATACCTTGCGTGGTGAGCGAACCGTTTAATCAACCTGTACTGCACTGTAGCTAGCAGCAGCAAGTTCGGCAGCATTATAAAAAATGTAATAGCTTGCATTTATAATGTACAGCAAACCAAAGCACAAGAGTGGCGCTAAAAAGAGAAAGGACAAGAGAGCAGGCTTGGATTTTCATCACCATTTGGCCTTTGGTGTCACACATTTTTTCAGCCTGCAAAGGCCACATGCCAGGGCACAAAGGCCATTGATGATACGCAGAGTGAAGCAGGTAGGACCCAAACGCAGATAGCACTTGATAACACCTTTATTTCAAGGACTTAATTATACTTGGACAGACAAAACACTCTACGGTGAACTAGGTCACAAACAAAAGAAGCACCAACACTGAACACAGGAAGAGACAAGACTAAATACAGGGAGGGGTAATCACAAGACGAGAAACAGCCGGGCAGGGGAGGAGAAACACAAGGGCCACAGGTGAACACAATCAGATAACTAGACACATAAGGGAAACTAACGACAGGAGGAAAAACACAGGGCAAAGGACCAGACAATAAACCAGGAGAAAACATGACCGGGAGAACAGCAAAACACCCAAACCTAGACATAGAAATGTGACATGACATGATAATCGTGACAGAACCCCCTCCTCAAGGGACGGATTCTAGACGTCCCTAAAAACCAAAAACCCAACAACGTCCAGCAGGGTGGGTGGAGGGGGTCCGGAGGACGGGCCTTGGCTGACAGCCCAGGGCAAGGCAGAGTTCGAAGAGGGGGTCTCGGGCGGACGGCCCGGGGGCAAGGCAGAGTTCGAGGAGGGGGTCTCGGGCGGACGGCCCGGGGGCAAGGCAGAGTTCGAGGAGGGGGTCTCGGGCGGACGGCCCGGGGGCAAGGCAGAGTTCGAGAGGGGGTCTCGGGCGGATGGCCCGGGGGCAAGGCAGAGTTCGAGGAGGGGGTCTCGCGCGGACGGCCCGGGGGCAAGGCAGAGTTCGAGGAGGGGCGAAGACCACAGCGGGCGAACTCAGGGGACCGGGCTCGAGGGCGAAGACCGGACAGCTCCGGAGGCCGGGCAGGAGCCGGTGTCGACCGGACAGGATCCGGAGCCGTTGGGACAGGTGTCGGCAAGATTCCCCACGGAAGAGGACACAGGGCCGGCAGGAGAGCAGTCGGCGGAACCTCCAATGGCACAGGACATGGGGTTGGCAGGACCCCCGGCAGAAGAGTAGTCTGCGGGACCTCCAACGGCACAGGACATGGGGTTGGCAGTGCCCCCAGCGGAACCTCCAACGGCACAGGACATAGGGTTGGCAGGACCCCCGGCAGAAGAGCAGTCTGCGGGACCTCCAACGGCACAGGACATAGGGTTGGCAGGACCCCGGCAGAAGAGCAGTCTGCGGGACCTCCAACGGCACAGGACATGGAGTTGGCAGGACCCCCGGCAGAAGAGCAGTCTGCGGGACCTCCAACGGCACAGGACATAGGGTTGGCAGGACCCCCGGTAGAAGAGCAGTCTGCGGGACCTCCAACGGCACAGGACATAGGGTTGGCAGGACCCCCGGCAGAAGATCTGTCTGCGGGACCTCCAACGGCTCAGGACATGGAGTTGGCAGGACCCCCAGCGGAACCTCCAACGGCACTTGAGTAGGGACGTGAGTGGGGACTCGAGAGAGCGCGAGAGGGAACTCGAGAGGAAACTTGAGAGGTGACGAGAGGGATCTCGAGAGGTGACTTGAGCGGGATCTCGAGAGGGAACTTGAACGGAGACTCGAGAGGAGACTGGAGAGGAGACTCGAGAGGGGACTCGAGAGGGGACTCGAGAAGAGACTTGAGACGGGACCTGAGAAGAGACTTGAGAGGGGACTCGAGAAGAGACTCTAGAAGAGACTCGCGAGGGGACTCGAGAGGGGACTCGAGAGAGGGCTTGAGAAGGAACTCGAGAGGAGACTTGAGAGGTATCTCGAGAGGGAACTTGAGAGGGAGCTCGAGAGGGGACTTGAGAGGGGACTTGAGAGGGAACTCGAGAGGGATCTCGAGAGGAGACTTGAGAGGGGACTCGAGAGGAGACTCGAGAGGGAACTGGAGAGGAGACTTGAGAGGAGACTTGAGACGGAAGTCGAGAGGGGACTTGAGATGGGTCTTGAGATGGGTCTTGAGAAGGGTCTTGAGATGGGTCTTGAGAAGGGTCTTGAGAGGGGACTCAAGAAGAAACTCGAGAGGGGACTAGAGAGGAAAGTTGAGAGGGGACTCGTGTCGGTCGGTACGCCGACAGGACACGGGGAGCCGGCGTTGGCCGGTACACCGACAGGACTCGGGGAGCTGGCGTCGGCTGGAGAGCCAACAGGAGTCGAGGTGCTGGAGTCGGCCGGTACGCCGACAGGACTCGGGGAGCTGGCGTCGGCTGAACAGCCAACTGGAGACGAGGAGCTGGAGTCGGCCGGTATGCTGACAGGACTCGGGGAGCTGGCGTCGGCTGAACAGCCACTTGGAGACGAGGAGCTGGAGTCGGCCGGTATGCTGACAGGACTCGGGGAGCTGGCGTTGGCCGGTACGCCGACAGGACTCGGGGAGCTGGCGTTGCCCGGTAAGCCGGTCCTGCAGCCGAAACTGGAGTCGGGACCATGGGTACTGGAGCCGGTACTGGAGCCAGAACCATGGCTGCTGGGGCCGGAACTGGGGCCGGAACCATGGCTGTGTGGGCCGGTTCCGTAGCCGGAACCATGGCTGCTAGGCACGGAACCGGAACACGGGACCATGGCTGTGTGGGATGGTACTGGAGCACGAAACCATGGCTGTGTGGGCCGATACTGGAGCATGGAGCCATGGCTGCTGGGGCCTGTACTGGGGCTGGAGCCATGGCTCTTGGGGCTCGGGCTGCTAGCTTGGCCTTGCGACTCCTTCTCTTAGCAGCCGCTTGAATACTTCTTGGACCTCCATAAGCCAGACGAGTTCCAGAATACGACTCCTGGACAGGAGCAGGAACTGGGGCAGAAGCATGGGTTGACTTCAGACGGAACCCAGCGAGGCGTATGGTACCAGGTTGGGAATTGGGAGACAGGGAGCTAGCATGCCTGGGGCTAGCAGGCCGGGAATCACACACCGGGAGGATCTTTGAAATCCAGCCAGGTAAGAACTTCACCAAACCTGGTTTCTCTCTAGCCATCTGGCGCGCCTCCGACAACACAGCCTCTCGCTGCTGAACTCCGGGTGCTCTCTTCCATCGATCCGAGCAGTTAGCCAAAAAAAAGGAAAAATTCAATAATTCCAGCTCGAACGGATCTGCTGGGCCCATTTCTTGGTTGGTGCTTTCTGATACGCAGAGTGAAGCAGGTAGGACCCAAACGCAGATAGCACTTGATAACACCTTTATTTCAAGGACTTAATTATACTTGGACAGACAAAACACTCTACGGTGAACTAGGTCACAAACAAAAGAAGCACCAACACTGAACACAGGAAGAGACAAGACTAAATACAGGGAGGGGTAATCACAAGACGAGAAACAGCCGGGCACGGGAGGAGAAACACAAGGGCCACAGGTGAACACAATCAGATAACTAGACACACCAGGGAAACTAACGACAGGAGGAAAAACACAGGGAAAAGGACCAGACAATAAACCAGGAGAAAACATGACAGGGAGAACAGCAAAACACCCAAACCTAGACATAGAAATGTGACATGACATGATAATCGTGACAATTGAGGAAAAAATTAGGATTTGGAGCTTACAAATAAATAACTTCACTTTCTAATGACAAAAAACAAATCACTTTTTTAATATCAATAATCGTATCATCATATAGGCCTATGCCTCCTTAGTATTACCGTATATAAAATGAAATACTTTACATTGAATAATTAGTGTTTGGTATGTTTTCCATCTACTACTTCTCCCATTCACAAATCCGAAATGAAATCTAAAAATCTAAAATTCTATTAATATGTAACAAATATATTCCATTTCAGAGCAGAAGAAACAGCATTCAAGGGTCAAACTCTGCACATACATCATTCAGCAGTGCACAGTGAAGCTCCAACATCCAACTGTATGAACAAGCAATACTTTGAAATGCAAAAGTGTGTGGTGGTGTGTGTGTGTGTGTGTGTGTGTGTGTGTGTGTGTGTGTGTGTGTGTGTGTGTGTGTGTGTGTGTGTGTGTGTGTGTGTGTGTGTGTGTGTGTGTCTCTTTAATCAACTCCTCACAGCTCATCATATCTGTTAAGAAACTAGACAAAAGTTAAACAAGTACAAACCACAGACTGTCTCTGTCATGACGAATACAGTCGCTGCTTTAATTCTGTCTTTAGGACGTTGTGTGAGTGTGGACGGAGCAGCTACAACGTTAGTTTAGCCTGATCGATCCAATCTCCATTCACAAAACGCGCATTTTAAAAGGTTTTGCATGCCGTCTTGTCTGCACACTTGTCAAAGCATTAAAGCATGGTTTTTACTAACCGTTATCAGTATTTAGTTACTTCGGCATCATTTTGAAACGTGTATTACAATTAAATCACGGTAACATAGGTTAATTTGGTCGTAGTTGGTTTCCACCACAGTATTTACATGGATATAAGCCCACCCCACCCCCTTTCCAGCGCGTCCTGTTTGAATGACAGGAGTAAACACAGCTGACAGCCGCGGTGAAACTCCAGCGGTTAGAGCAATGCGAATATTCGCATCGCGTCCGTTGTGAACGCAGCATAATGCAGTTCAGAAACCACTGTTCTGACGCTTTTAAAGCAACTTTTAACAGTGTGAGGGGCCCAAAGGCCATGGTGGCCGTAGGACGTACAATTATTTGTGGGGCATAACGGCCAGACCGAGGGGCTACGACGGCCATGGCCGCCGTGAAAATCCCACCCTGCAAGAGAGAGTGTATGTCCATGCATGTGTGAGTGCATCAGCGTGCGCTTATTTTTGGGGCGATGGGGAGGGGGGGCAAAACAATATTTGCACCGGGGCCAATCACAACCTTGTTACGCCACTGGAGGTGCTGGTAGGTGGATTTTGTTTCCTCTAAAAAGAGCCATGCCGGCTATTTCCCCTGTCCAATATTTTCTGCTAAGCTAAGATAAACTGAGCTAACTGTCCCCTAACTCTCTGAAAGAGAGCAACATGATTTATAAGTGAGCTCTAGAGGTCTTAGTAGATTGTATTTTATCTTTGGACAGAGCCAGGATAGTTCAGGTCAGTAGCCTAAGCTGAACTTGCTATTTCCTGGCTCCAATCTAACAGTTAGATGAAGTACTAGACACATGTTGTTACCCTTGGAAACAGCCAGCCTGGTTGTGTCCCATTATTTCCATTATGCTAAACTTAGTTGACGGTCTCCTGTCTACAGCTTAGTAGTTAACTCAGCAAATTGACATATATTTGAGTAGTGTTAATCTTATTTATGTAAATCTGAGCAAGAAAGTGAATAAGTGTATGAACCAAAATGTCAAACCACTCACATTAACACTCAAGTCTATATTCGACAAAGTCATATTTCCATTTGGCTCAATGGCACTAATAAGTATATAATGCCTGGTATTCATGGATGTTCGTCAGCCAAAGTCTGTTGATTGATATAAACCTACATTTAATGGCTACAGTGGTATAATGGTACTGTGGCAGGCAAGCTGTTTCCCCCCTTTTGTATACCAATGCTAACCATCTCCTAACTCTAACACTCACCAAGGATGCCATAAGCATATTCCCCAAAATAATAAATTATTCCTAGTGCAGAAAAGGAAGGAAAACAATTTTCATTACTATGATTTCAACAAAGACATGACAAGGTTTCCCCAGTCAGCAGCTGGTGTTTATGAGATATTATATGTATGCAGCATATGCCCATGTGTGTATCAGACTAGTGTGCGAGTTAGTGTTAGTCCATTTAGTGTTGAGAGAGGGAGTGAACAAGGGTGAATGTAAAACACCAGAACATACTGTCAGCCTTCAGGGGGTGTTGTGGGATAAATCCAGCAAAGTATCTATGCTGGTGTCTGCCTGACCGTAAACGTCTCACAAGGGAAGGATATTTCAAACCATAGATCACTGCAAGATGTAGCGAAAACAACGAGAGAAATCAAAGCAAGGGAAGAGAGTCTGGCACTATCATGACAACAGTTTGATTGGCATGTCGCTTAAAGCATAATGTGTGATGTGTGAATATGAAAGCTTGAGCCTCTGATTAGCATTACTTTGCTAGAAAAACTTGACTTGTATGATTTAAGGGATGGAGAATAAACTTAGAGCCAATCGATTGCAGAGGGTTCAGTTCAGTTTAATGCCAAAAATGAAAGTAGTTGTGGACGAATGAGATCAAGAAAATATGTAATCAATACTTAAAACAAGTGGCATAATATATTTTCAATCAATGTTTATTTATATAGCCCAATATCACAAATGTTACATTTGTCTCAGTGGACTTCACAGTTTGTACAGAATATCAGTATGACAATACGACACCCTCTGTCCTTAGACCCTCACGTCGTACAAGGAAAAACTTCCGGAGAAAACCCACAGTTTAAAGGGAAAAATGGGAGAAACCTCAGGGAGAGCAACAGAGGAGGGATCCCTCTCCCAGGACGGACAGACGTGCAATAGATGCCGTGTGTAAATTGAAAAGATAATACATTTGCAACATAGGTAGTCCAAATGTTTGGAAATGCATGTGTGTATAATAGGAAGATGAATCCACGAGGATATCCATCCAGGACCTATTTTCAAAACTTATTTCAATTTGTGGATTTGACAAGCTTATTGGCTCTAAATTAGTACAATCAGGAACTGACTGCCAAATGAGCAAAGATTTTTGGCAGTTGCACAAAGTGCTGATTGTTCATCTCAGCAATATATTTAAGAAAGTGTTCAATTTCATTTTTATTATCCTTGATGCTGCTGTGACAAAAGTTGATGGTTTCTTTTATTTGTGAAACTAAATACAATCTGATTGCCTCGTGTATATTAAGACTTATGCGCTATGAAAAATATCAATTACACACATTTGACATAAAACACTTAAATTATAGTGTTTATATTTAAAATATAGTGCCATTATTCCTTTTATAAAACAAATCCCATTAGAACACTAAACCCAAATCTAAATTGATCCTATTAACAAGTTATGTCAGTGTAGCTAAAGTCTGATATCTCTTATTCCTGTAGTGCTATGGGCCATTTACATTAAAAACACATCAATGAGCCACACACATTTTGTCCTTTACCATAAACATGGGTTCTGTAGTTAATGTTGAGTCAGTCCTACAAAAACCCTCCTGCTGCTGTAAATACTCGTTCTTATACCAAATAAGTCTTAGTCCATGGCTTAAAATAGTCCCAGACAAATGCGTTTGAGTTAGGGTTACTCCTCATGTAATTTTTACTTAAAAAACTACAATGCCCATCTGTTAAATTAAAACAGATTAAAGTTAAAACAGATTAAAGTTAAAAATTAAAGTTATATTGATTATCTGTTTTTAAAGATTTTCACTTCAGTAAGACCCACTGGGCTTAAGGCAAAATGCAACATTGAAGTTGAAGATTTTGTAAAGTGTAAAGAGATGAACACAGGGCCGTCCCTCCCTACACGCAGATCACGCAGACTGTGTCGGGCCTCACCTCGCGGAGGGGGCCTCATCTTGGCTCCACTAGCATCCCCCGTCCCCCGTCGACGCTCACGACACAGAGGGCCTCATCATATAACTTTGCGTGGGGCCACAAATTGGCCAGGGACGGCCCTGGACACAAGCGCATTATCCTTCGGTTTTATAGCCTGCGTTAACAGATGGTTTTGGCCACTGGGGGCAGTACAACAAGCTGTAAAGCAACAGATACGGAGCAACTTTAGCATTGATTGAAAGACACATGTCTTAAGCTCTGTTTTTGGTTTCAAGTTTCTGTACAAATATGTGAGAGAAAAACTCACAAAGGAGCTTCACAAAGTAGCTGCTGATTTGTCAGGTCTTTTTTTCTGAAATTGTACTGCACAATCAAACAAAGCTGATGCTTGTTAAGAGTGAAAAAGGCTAGTAAAGTATTGGCCCGTAAACCCAAACCAATAAACTAAAAGATGATAAAAATGCTACTTGGAGCTCAGGGACAATAAAGAAATGGGTCATAGTTCTCGTTCTGCATTCACATTACACATTGTCAGGGACTGTGCGGACCAGCTTGCCCATGTCCTCACAGACATCTTCAACACCTCGCTGGACCAGGCCATTGTTCCATCATGTTTTAAGACGTCAGCCATTGTACCTGTGCCAAAGAAATCCTCAGTGACCTGCCTGAATGATTACCGGCCTGTGGCACTCACCCCCATCATTATGAAGTGTTTTGAGAGGCTGGTAAAGAACCATATCGTCTCCATACTTCCCCCCACACTTGACCCGTTCCAGTTTGCTTACCGCCCTAACCGCTCTACAGAGGACGCTATCTCCTCTGCGCTCCATGTGAGCCTGGCCCACCTGGAGGAGAAGAACACCCATCTGCGAATGCTGTTCCTGGATTTCAGCTCAGCGTTCAACACAATGATCCCCCAGCATCTGGTAAACAAACTGGGACCCCTGGGACTCAACACACCGCTGTGTAACTGGCTGTTGGATTTCCTATTAGAGAGATCCCAGTATGTTCGGGTCGGTAACAACACCTCCAGCACCATCACCTTAAACACCGGCTCCCCGCAGGGCTGCGTTCTGAGTCCACTGCTTTTCACCCTGATGACCCACGACTGCTGCTCCAGGTTCAGTACCAACCACATCATAAAGTATGCGGACGATACAACAGTGGTGGGACTCATCAGGGACAACAACGAACAGGCCTACAGGGAGGAGGTGAAACATCTGACACAGACTGGTGTAACACCAACAACCTGATCCTGAATGTCGATAAAACAAAAGAGATCATTGTCGACTTCAGGAACAAAAAGCACTGTCACCCACCACTCCACATCAACGGCACAGCAGTGAAGACTACAGACAGCACCAAGTTCCTGGGGGTGCATATCACAAGCAGTCTGACCTGGTCCACTCACACTACATCACTATTTAAGAAGGCACAGCAGCGCCTACACTTCCTGCGCAGGTTGAGAAGAGTACAGCTCCCCCCTCCCATCCTCACCACATTCTACAGAGGAACCATAGAGAGCGTTCTGACCAGCGGCATCTCCATCTGGTCGAGAGACTGCAACGCCAAAGACTGGAAGTCTCTGCAGAGAGTGGTTAGGACAGCAGAGAAGATCATCATAGTTTGTCTCCCTCCCATCAGAGACACCGCTCAGAAACGCTCCCTGACAAAAGCCCAGAACATTTTTAAAGACCCCACTCATCCTCACCATGCTGTGTTCTCCATGCTGCCCTCTGGCAAGAGGTTCTGCAGCATTAAGAGCAACACAGCTAGATTCTGCAATAGCTTTTTCCCCCATGCCATCAGACTGCTAAACAGCAAGTAGACCAGTAACATAAAGATTACATTACGCTGTGTAAAGAGCACATCTTTTTTATATAGTATGTCTATTTTATTTATATGTATAGTAAGTCTTTATATTTTAAACGCACATTTTATCTTTAATTTTATCAGCACCACGTCACTATTATTTATTTATATGTACAATTTTAGCAAGTTTTTATATTGTCCTGTTCCTGTAAGCCAGTACAACGAAATTTCGTTTTAATAGTACACTGTCTTGTTGAAATGACAATAAAGTATGTCTATGTCTATGTCATTTGATCCATTGAACATTAAATACTGTTTTTTTTTTCTTTGAGCACATGATAGCTTAACTCATCAGGTAAAATTACAAGTAGATAGTTTGTTGACTGAGGATAAATAGAGGTTTTGGCCCTAAGCAAACTTTTGTCAGAATAAAGACGGCTAAAGAGTCAAATCCCTCCAAAAGGGGGAATAATCCTATCCTGGATGAATGGCTTCAGTCCTTCTCTGAACCTGCAGTGAAAATCCTCTCAAAGGTTTTCTCAGGACTTCTAGATTATCAGAGTGGGCGTCCCTTACACCTGGGTGAGTACAAAAAAAAATAAAAAATGGAATTTCTCTAAGAAGAGCTGGCCACCCATTAGGGGAGTATTAAGTGTCATCTGTGCCCAAGCTCTTCAGACCCCCTCAACGCATCGGCAAAATTCACTCTGCGAGTTCAGTTTAGTCAAGATAAAATCTCTCTGCAGAACCCATTATCCACAATTTTTTCTACTCTTAAAGCATTTTTATTCAGGATAATTCAACTGTCTGCGTTTGGATATTCTATTGTTGTATCTTGAATACATTGCCTGAAGAGTGAAAAAGACCAACATCACCTTCATCTTAACTTATTTGTCAAGCTGCCCATCATCCTTTCAACAGGGGGCTACTTGTTAATGATTGATGCACCACCTCTTAATGTGATGGATGAATCTGCTGCAGCAGGATGGGATGGGGGTGAGTCACACACCCCTGCTCCCCTCCCCCACAACTACTCTATGTAGGGGAGACACGCTCGTTGTGTCCATCGATGGAGGAACAAAGCCGTGTTAGATTTAGGCCCCATCAATAATGTACAGCTGAGGAAGCCTTTTGCTAAAGGAGCCCTGTAGAAACCGGGGCATTGTTGTGGTATAGAAATGGGTTTTGACTGGTTTATGATCTCCGGATCTTTTAACTGAGACATATACTGTATAGTATCATCTTTTTATTCATTATTGCGAGGCAGCGTCACTGTGATGTCTGAGAGCCCTATTTAGTTGCTTTGTCTCCCTAGAGGCCGCAGCGCGGGCGCTCAAAATATGTCAAAAGCAAGATAAAGAGCATGCCTTAGTTTTGATTTATCACCCATGTCATACGTTTTCACACATTGTCTATAAAAAAGTATCTCAGCCTTAAGTAGAAGTCGGACAGATGCAGAACCGTCTATGTCATCGGAAATGTTGAACATTGTTTTTTTAAATACATTTATATAAAAACTCTTAATGATAGCACAGGAGTAGGTAATTAATGCAAATATGCAGAGAGAAAGAAAATGCAATCATGCATCACTCAACTATCTAGAGAAGTAATACAACAACAACACAAGTATATAATTACTATATTTAAATATAAGATTTAGACATGATAAAATACTTAATACTTATCTTCTGCCAATTCAATATGTTTATTGATCAGATTACAGGTCAGGGTCTAAGCTTGAGGATACATTCAAGTGTGCTTTAAAAGGAATCAATGCATAGGAAGAGAAACACTACCAATGATTGCATGGTTGGGTATGATGTTATCAGATTACCAGTAAGAACCTTGTCATACAAACATGTTGCACAATAGAAAAAGAACGGAAAGCTGACGTGATATAAATGGGCTGTCCTAAGCAAGAAAAACACATATTGGTTTTGGCAGATAAAATGCTTTAATGATTCTAAATTTGGAAGTGCTTTGTCTAAGAAAATGCACATGCAACAAATGCTGTCAGAGTTTTAAAATAACACTAGGAGTCTTTCTATATCGCGGCTCTGTGAGTCTGTAAGGCACGATAGGCTTAATGCTTACTTCACCATGCTAACTTGCTCACAATGCTAATGGTAACATGCAGATGTTAATCAAGTTAAATGCTCGCCATCTTCAGTTTGCATATTAGCACGCTAACATTAGCTGCTTAGCACTGGGCAGCTAAAGCGGAGGGAAATGTCGTTGCCTGTGGTTTTGAGGGTCATAAACCGAATTATTGGAAAATGAAATGTTTAACCTGATGGGGGCAGTAGAGATTTCAAAACATGGCTGTCTGATCAAGACACATGCTTGGGATGTGGTATTACTGCCTTCAGAAGTGTTCATCCAAATCACCTTCACACTCAACTTGACACTTCAACTGCACTTCCTTAGCGAGCTGTACCCAGCATGCTATACGTTGTAACAGTAAATAGGGGTCCTTTCAGAATACACTGTACTATGCACGCAGATAGCTCACTCTTAACAAATGTTTCCCTTGTATCTGAGGAGTTTACACACGACGATGTGCAATGTACCTGTTTTGTTCCTCAGCAACACACCTGCAAAGTGAAAAGACATTTGGATAAAGGTTATTTGGGAAATCAAACGAGAGACAGAGTTACATTTATCCTCTGAGCATTATGGATGTTTGTTCATATCAATCCGTTCAATAGTTGTTATAATTTCAGTCTTGACAAAAACTGACATTTCTGTTCCTAAGTCCTTATCACTGTGGCTAAAAATAGGAGAAAACATTGTGTGAGATCATCGGTCCAAACTGTCTGGCATTTGTGACAATCACATTATTGTGTCCTGCAATGTGGAGCTCACATTTGTTTAAGCGTTGACATTTCATTTCAAAGGTCAAGAAGACAGTGAATAAGAGTTTAGACTATGCCTCTGTTTCATGGAACAGAAGATACAGCTGCATTACCCCCTTAACAGGTGAGTCAAGGGGCTCATGGGTAGCATATCACAAAAAGAGACCTAAAGGGGAAAAACCAGAGCCCCTTTAACTGAAAGGGATATACAATTCAAGTGCTAAAAGATAAAGTCATGTTGCCTTAAAGCTGTTTTCTGGCAGCACAGTGTGTAAGGCTGTCAGGCAGAATCATATGATCAGTGTTTCCAAAGCCACAGAAAGATCTAGAAGGATAAAACTGTGTGATTTTCTTCTGTTGGCTGCTAAAAGACAACCACTTAGATCTTCAATGATAGTCAGACAATACAAACGCCCTTTGACATCACTGACTGAGATGGGCAGCTTTGCCCCCGTTCCATCTGTGGCCCCTAGGGAGCATGTGGGGATAATGGTTCATAATTCATAAAAGGAGACAGACATCCGGAGCGAGACAACAACAGGCAGACGCTTTTCATTATGCATTGGATCTCTGACTCCAATATTTAGAAAGCAAAAGCTGGATGCTCCCGTTTTTTTTTTATATCTGTGAATTTGGGTTATTAGCTTAGTCACATGTTCTCACAGTCACACTCGCAGGACTGAAAGGATATGCAGAATATACTGTAATTGCATAAATTCCTATTTGAAGTAGACTCCACTTGGAGTTTGCATAGGTCAGTGATTAAGCTGGATGAGCTGGAGAACTCCAGGGACATAAAGTAGTGACAAACATGAATGCACTAAAGGTTTTGATAAATCCTGTTAGTGAAGGCAGGCTCCCACTTCTCAGTTAAATCCTGCTGAGAAGCTCTCTCAAAAGTTAAAGAGATGAGAAATGCTAATAGGAGGCACGGGCCAGAATTAAATTACTCTATTTTCAGCTAAGTCATGTCTTAGTCGATTTAATTGTTCTTTTACATGTTGCCTCTAATATTCCATGTCATTTTATGCTGCAAAGGTGTGTTGTAAGACACTACAGTGGACAATAGACCTGCTTTTTAAAATGATATTACGTTTTCGCCCCTCTCCCAAATACAGTAACATAGTTTTGGAGAGAGCCCCACCAGCCCCTGTCAAAGTATTCTGCCTCTTTTTAGTTTGAGCCAAAATGATTGTCTAAAGCTTCAGGCTAAAGTTGGTTTTGATAAATGCTAAATATGAATCATTAAAAATGTCTCTCCTTTTCTCTCTCACTGTACTTATTGTTTGTTTATAATGTGTTGAAAGTACAATGATAAGTAGGAACAGGAAAATAGGGCATGTAGTCAATGTGAAAGGTACTGAAATAGTTATGGAGGAAATAAAGCAACATATAGCTTCCTGTGTCAGGATGGGTTTTAGTCTCATACTTGTTAGTTCTATGGGTTGTGGGTATTTTAAAGCTGCAATACTTTTATTTTCTAATAAATTATTCTGTATAATATAGTGACAAAGCCACAAAGAATTATCGCCCAATCAAACTGTTCCTCCATTAGCGCCTTTTAGCGGTTTGGGATGGAAGGTATGCTATTTTAATGTTTTGGTTCACTCTCAACACTCATCTGTTTCATTTTCTGACAAAGCAAGAAGATGGTTTTTTAGAAACAGTAAAAGCCCACACTTCCTGCTTGTGCTTACCACCAAATGGCAGGTGGACAGAGTGGTTGAACATAATGGAGCATTTAGCAGCTAGAGACAGATATTTCTCTGTGGTAGCGATAAGAAACTAAGCCAATAGAGAATGAATATATGACAAATATTTAACAGGTGGACAGAAATACTATCTCCCTATGAATTACAATGTTTCTGCTCTCTGTTTGCTTGATAAGTAAATAAATAATCCAGTGTTTTCAATCAACATCAACTTTAAAAAGTGATTATAAGTCTATATTGTCTTTATAGCTGTCGAAGTGATCAAACATCAATTTTTGCAGGTTAAAGGTCTTTAAATAATTCCAGATCAACATCATAACCAAGACAAGGGTGCCTGCCTGATGCTCACATTGCACTTTTACATCCATGTGCATAAAGTAATACACAAATGTTCTAGTGGGACCAATGAGATATCACATTATCATTTCATTGCTTTAAATAATTTAATGTTATGTGAAGCTGTTTGTATCCGGTTGACATTTCCTCCGCGCTTCTATCGATTGATTGATCAATTTCAATGTCTTTGATGTTTTGTCTGAATAAAGGTTGTTGTGATATATGAGGAAAGACAGACACAATGATGCTGTTAATATTCTTGCGTCCATCACTGACAACAATAAAGATATAACCAGCAGACATAATAGCTGATAATATATTTCCATTATGGTCCATGGATTGACAAAGTAGGAATGTTTGCTCGTCTGGAAATCACACACTCCTTAACTCTCTCACACATTAAAATGTTTGATTCCACCTTTGGTCGAGCAGAATGATGAATTGCGATTTATGCAGCTCTTTTGTCTTCATCAGCATTTTTTAAACATCCTCTCATTTTTCTCTCTGATAGAGTGTGAAAGAAGGATTTCTTACTTTGGGATGCAAATGTTAATTCACAATTTTTCTTGCAGTGCTTGTCTCCCTTTGTCTTGCTTTGATTATGTATTTTTGTTCAGTGTTGTATAGTTTGAAATATTTTTAACTAATTATGCATGCTTCTCTTTTGTGTTTATACTGCTTACTGGTTGGTCCATGTACATGACCTTTAACTTGTTCATATGTTCTGTGCACACATGCATGCATATAATGGCCTGTGTTTGCCATGTATTCTTTCCTTTCATCGTTGTTATATGTGCATGTCTGATCCTCTGAGTCCGTGTGCATATCATTTTTTCAGTAGAACACAACCTCTTTGAAGTCATTGTAAATGATGACCTATTATACTGTATGTGTAAGCAGATGAGTGTGTGGCAGAATATTTGCAAAGATGTTCTATTAGTACTTGCAATAATTGTAATGGCACCAGCATTTACATCAACAGGAAAGAATACTGACTATGTTCCTGCCTCTTAGAACCCTTTAGAGCTCCATGAACCCTCCGTAATGTGTCTAAGTGCCTCTGCTTTGCTAAAATACTTTCCCATGATGAATGTCTTTTCAGTGCTTTGAAACACTTGAACATAGCAACTCACATGCTTCTGCATTTGTCACAGAAACTCAGGAAGAAACCATAGCTACAGTCCAATGAACCCCGTGGTTATACTTTGCTGCCATTAACGTGTTTCATTCATAAATAATAACTTCCGTTTCAGCTGTAATGTATGGCTTGCAAGCAGCACTTATCGTAACATCTATAAAGAACTGTCAAATCGGCTAGAATCCAAACTACTGGAGTAAGGAGACTTATGTCCTATGATTAGCACAGGAAGTGATACATGTAGATTGTCATTAAATAAATAAGTTTGAAATGTTTACTTGAAACAGCACATCTGTATTGGACCTTGGTATGGAAGTATCACATCTGTTTGCTACTTATTATAAATCCTACATTTCTGGTGTTGTTTTCCTATATAGCTCATGCTCAATCTGCTGTTAACATAATAAACAATCTCACTTTTGCATGTTTATATGAGGACTGTTTTAGATATTTAACTGGAGGCAAAATGATTAAATATGAGCTTCACTTCCTCCTGTTCCTTACCCTTTTTAAAATGCTGAAATAGTGCAGCGTCCCTGTGGGAGTTTCTGAGGAGGGAACTAGAAACACAGCAGCTTCAGTGCAAAGAGAGCCGCTCCCTTGACACATTTGTACTGGAGAAGGGGATTTATCCTGTTTTGGGGGAAGCAAGATCTGAGATCTCAGCATCTGCTCTCCAGCTTGGCAC
Organism: Pogonophryne albipinna; assembly: GCA_028583405.1. Lineage (NCBI taxonomy): Eukaryota > Metazoa > Chordata > Actinopteri > Perciformes > Artedidraconidae > Pogonophryne > Pogonophryne albipinna. The sequence goes on along the minus strand of CM053244.1, from coordinate 40,578,962 downwards.
TGCGAGAGCTGCAGGCAAGGCACATCACCACCGTTTGATTAAAGATTTATACCCTTTCAGACATGTTTTCTCTCATTTTTAGCAAACCATATCTCCCGTGTTTTTCTCAGAGCTGTTAAAGGTGAGGGAGTGGTTCTTGTCTCAAATGTTTTGCTACTGTTTTTCAGCATCTAGAATCTTGTGGATTTTAATAAATGTATTCAGTTTTGACGAGGTGAACATCCAGTAATAAATGATGTATATTAGGGGTATTTACAGTTGCAAACATATCCAAACAGAAAGAAAATCATTGCAGCTTTAAATTCTAATAATTTTCAGGTTTGGAGTATTTCCACGTAATGCATGACTGGGCTAAAGTTGAATGCCATTCATTTGCTATTCTAAACATATGTGTGGAAGCCTGCATTCGCCACATTTGCATTTGAATTGGAGATGGCTCAGCACTGTCTGTTAATCACAGTCCACTATTGTAGTTGTGCTACATGTGGACTTTTTCGCCTCAAACTCATTCAATAAACAGACACTTTTAATCAAGAAACATCCTGAAGCGCAATGTCATATTCTGTGAGATGGTATTCAAAAACACATAAAGGTCAACAATAACGAGCAGAATCCCAAACCTTTAAGGCATGTTTATGGATTGGAGTCCTGGATACATTGTGTTGGTTATTTCTCTGATAATATCAGATAAAAGACAAAAGGATAGCCAGTTGCTGTTAACAACATTTGTTTGTGAATTTGGTGTACCAATAGTATAGATGTACTGGGCACCAACTAGCAGCTACATGGATGAGGTACAGGCAGTAGTGTGGTACCTAATTTGCATTTAGAAGGGCCCTACTGCCGAAATAAAATTACAGACTAAGTACTTTTTTAATTAACCAGCACATATTAAGCAATTACAGCAAACAGAGGACTAACAGGCTTACTTATGTCTTTTTAAAAGTATACCTTCTTTTCCAAGCAGACATTTGGACTAAGAAAAGCACAGAGGTTACTGATAACATGTACACTTGCTCTTTCTTTAAGTGTCCAATTAAGTCATGACAATGTGACAGTCATGCAAAATACCAGGACCCTGAAACTAAAGCAGCTAATTGGCATTCAGCCATCATTCACTTTATCAGTTTCACCTGCACTTTAACATCTCTGAAGCTACATCTATGGCACCGTTTTGGTTGCCATACGGGAAAACTGCCCAAATGTTTCCTTAAATGTGTCACTATTTAAAAAATAGCCACATGACTATTTAGCAGCTATAGCATTGACGGTGGACCCTTCTACCGATTTTATTAAAGTATGCGCACTGAGGCAACAATGGATGGTTGTTCTGTCTCACTTATGGTCTCAGGCTTTGTAAACAAGTATCTCCATGGTTTGTTGTCCAAATGATTTTGAAGCTGGTGTTGTTACAAAGTGTTTCTGCAAAGAGATTTATTAAGGCACTTGACACCTAAAATGAACTCCATGTAATTACCCTCATTCTAGTTTCGATGGTTGCCATGGTCACACAGTTTAAAAGTTGAACCATCGCAAATTGTTGTTCCCTACTGAGTTTTCTTCTTCCCTTACATTTTTGTGCAGAAAAATGTTCCTACTAGTATGTACCAAATAATTACACAGTAACTTGAGGTCTGTAATTGTATGTTACTGGATGCTCTGCAGACACAAGCCATGCTGTGCTTTTAAAAAGGATCGCACAGTTTTTTTCCATCCAACTGGAAAAACTTGTTCTCTTGAGATTACCTGCCATGAACTGCCCTTTTGTTATTGCTCTACTGTACATGTACATGCAACAAGTCTGGGCGAATTCTCTTCCATGTTAGAAGTATTTCTGGGAAACATTACCTGAGGTTAAAATGAAGAGAGGCAGGATGAGGTAAAGAGAAAACATCAAATGCAAATTATAGCTCCGGATCACAATTGACCTCTTAGAAATCATTAAACATCACAGTCTAATTATACATGAGAGGAGTAACTTTGCTTTAGTTCATGTCCACCTGAGGGTGTCAGTCTGTCTGTGCCCTGCAGCCTTGGACAACACCAGTGACTTTTAATTGGTCTTTCTGTCAGAGAATCAAATGCAAATCCTGCTCTCAGCCCTTTAATTATCCAGTGGTTTGCAGGAGTAAGAGCTAAAAGAAGTACAACTTTTTTTATATAAAGTCAGAAGTTCAAATTACCAAGTCCAGGATATATGTCTCGTATCAAAAATAATATTATTTGAAGTAAAATTGCATTTGGTGAGGATTTGCTGAAAGGTCAGAGATCGGGCTGAACAAACTTATATAATCTTTAATAAATAGTTTATTTAATTTCTCCATCAACATTTCCTCAATATCAACACAGAGAGCACCATCTCAGCATTCTTATGACATGTTTTTTTGCAGTTCATCACAAGTGAGTGTGAGATGAATGTGGAATCGGTGGATGGTGATTCATTACTCGGGACACTTGATGGACTTGCTCACAAGCACATCATTATTGCTCTGAAGCCTCTGGAAATAAGAGGTCTCCTCTCTGAATTACAGAGGGTACTGACTGTCAGGACTCAGAGAAGGCCGGGGGTCTGACCTCTGACCTCTGTCTGAGGAATGTGGCCAGTGTCGGGAAGAGGCCCTTGTTTGGAGGGAAAAGAAAAGTGGCAGGCCATGCGGGGCCTCAGCAGTTAAACCCCCCCTGCAAGCAGAGACACCTCCCTGGGCCAGAGGTGGGAGGAGTACTCAGATCTTGTTCTTGTAAAAGTAGAAGGACCAGAGTGTAGGAATACTCTGTTACAAGTAAAAGTCCTGCATTCAAAATGTTACTCAAGTAAAAGTACAAAAGTATCAGTTACTTTGTATGCTGCAGGGTAGCTTGTGAATTTACTCCAGGTGTAACTAAAGGCTTATTTAAGTGTTGATTATATTTCACATCATTAATCCAAATCTGTAAAGTAAATAAAGGTATTAAATGAATGTAGTGAAGTAAAAGTACACGATATATCTCTGAATTGTAGTAGTCGAAGTACAAAGTAGCATAACATGGAAATACAAAAGAACAGTAAATGTACTTAGTTACTTCCCACCTCTGCCCTGGGCATCGTTTACTGGAGACAATATAACATGACATTCAGCGATACTATGTCTTGTTGCAGCCTATATCATTGTTGTAGTCTTGGCCATGATTCCTTCAAGGTACCAATACAAATGTACTCACAAAAATACTTTATACAGCATTAACACTTTAATATGGAGACCAGTAAGAAGCATGGTCTCCCAAAAATAAGATCCCAAACAACATAAATGCGTTGCTAATTACGGTTCATAGGTTTACTTTTCTTTTGGATGTATCACAAATACGCTTCTGATTAACGTCCACAGAAATCATTATCAGCAGGATGTTGAGGTGAAGGGTTGGGTAAACAAAACACAGGACTTTGGCCCAGGCGATCTGTGTTTGTATAATGTTTGGTGAAAATGGTGTAATGCCCCTTTAAAGATTGGTGATGGGTTTACAACTTGCCTAATCATCCATGATGATGTTAGCATTGAAGTTGTTGGAATTGTGAATTATTTCCAAAATGAAGCTAGCAAAGAGTGAAAGTATAACTCAGGTTTTACAAAGTGATGCATTTTTATCAACTCATAAAAAAATGTGAACATGATAGCTCAAAGCCTATTTAAGATCAAAGCAATGTAAATATGTGCATAACTGTAGCAGGTGCTGCATACAGAGAAATTATAGTACAAGCAATCAAATAATAATATTAAATATCACATTATTTTCACTACATTAGTGAAAAGACGAATACAGACCATGTTTTGGTAGTTTGGATAATATCCCACATTAGAAATGATCAAGCGCATAGGCAGTTGAAGGTGCTTTCAGGAATGCGTAGAGGCCAATATGCCGTCCACGTATCAACCAGATTAATGGTTTGTTGTCAAGGCTGCTGGAAGATGAAGGAGATGTGACTTGTTTCTGTAGAAGTCCTTCTTTGTGTACTGAAATGCTCAATAAAGGACTTTTAAAGCTGTCTAATTAGAGATAGAGATAGGCAGTCCTACTCATTATCAATCCATACAGACACACAACTTGAAACAGGCTTGACAATGGAGAGTATTTGCATTATTCCTCACCCCTATCTTCCATGTACTGCAGCAGTGTGCAATAGGTGAGCAATTCCCCCACAAGAGCTGGACATGATGTAGAGCACTTCAACGTGAGAAGCACAGGGTGTTTTTCAGCTACTTGTAGCTATCACATTACCTTTTTTCAAAGCACTGTTTTGGATATTAGAATATGTTTTATTACATTTGCAATAATCTTTATTTTATTTTTCATTATAAAAGAGGATGTGATAGTCACAGTCTGAGAGTTGTTGTTTCACATTCAGGGCGGAAATGCATTAAAGAGCTGTTTGACAATCAAATCAGATTATGATTGTGATTTTTGCATAATTGTTGTTAACATTTTTTTTAAATAAAGGCTGATTGATTTTCTGTTTAGCCTACTAACCTATTAATCAACTAGTAGACTACCACTTGAAATAAATGTAACATTGGCTATCACAAGCTGCAAGTAGTTCACAGAGATGGATTACATATCTTGAGCAAGTTTCAGAACTCGGCAAGCTCATTTAAATCGTGCACTGGAGTGAATGGAAATAGCTGGCTGGAGGATAGGAAATCAATCTGCAATCTTATGGTTTGCTCTAGAAAATATCCAGTAATGCAAAGTATACATGATTAGTAGGTAATGGGATGGAAGATACAAAACTACCATTACGATCCTTTAAAGGCCACTAGGATAATAGGGTGTTTGAAGGAGAATCTCATTTAGCTGCAGTATCATTAGCCCTGATGTTAAATATTTTTGCAGTGTGCATGCATGAAGGAGTGGCAGGTTCACAGGATGTGTAAGAGCCCATTATGCATGGGAGCAGCCCAACCTCACTAGAGACGGCTAATCTTGTTTTAGTTTGCAAATGCATTTGGTTGCACTTAATTGCAGCAGCAAGCCGTCTCTGAAGGGATCAAAATACAAATTTGAGCAGTTGTTTGGACTGTTTTTGACCTCTCATACATTTTAGGGTTAATCTGGTTAAATTACTGACTAGTTAATTACATTTAGAAAATTTGACAAACACCAGTGGGGACAAAGAAGAGAAAGGTTTACTTAAGATAGTTGTAATGGGCATTGCAAAGTGGGGCTTCAATGGATACCTCAAAATGCTATCCTTCACGCCAATGACTTTTAAAAATAAGACTGTTCAAAGGTTTTTTTAATAGACGAATGATTTGCTTATGATGACTTTGATATTTGAATGGCTGACTCAGACACCGCAGAAACTTTTTCTGCAGTGCATGATAAGCTGCACCTGATTCCGCCTGACAGCAGCCCGACAAGCTAATAATGGTTCAGCGAGACACCAAATGCTTTCCATTTCAGTAATAAGGCCTGTTTTGGAATGGCAAGTGCTGAATGCATCAGTCTTGCTGAAGTAAAGATAGAGCTTTGCTCTGTGCGACAGCATATAGGAAAACATTGTCAATAGACTTATAGGTGCTCTATTTAATATATTTGTATTATTTGTATTAGTTCAAATGGTTCGTTATTGTGAAAGGTGCCGCTCATGGTGAGGATCACACAGAGTCTATTCCCTTTGATTATATTGTTTTGGTCTTTCGATCAACAAATGTTATGTTGTATAGTTTCACCTCATCAATATAGTTGCATTAAGCTGCTCTGTGCAAAGCTGCTCATCGCCAAACGATAGACAGGCAAAGTCAGAGGAAGTTGCTTAGAAACAGCAAACCAAATTATTAAGAATGATGGTCCATGTGTGCTAGATGTGTAAAACCAAAATGTTTTTCGAATCAGTTCACCAAAATAACTTAATAAGATGATGTGCTAATGTTGTGTCCAAAGTATGCAGTTCCCAAGTAGCAAAACGATCAGTGTGTTATTAAACCAAAGAAACATTTGATTGTCTTCTAAACGCAGAAAAAATAGTTAATCTGGATTTTCTGCTTTATCGTTCCAGTTTGAGGTGCACAAAACCCTTACATCTCTGAAAACCCACTTCAGTACTGGGTATTTCAAATAAATAAGGGTTTAAGTGGTCAGTTAAGGTGACAATAGTTTCACTAATAAGTAAATTGTGAAACGTGTGAACTCTGTGTGAAAGGACATCCAATCAGTGGTTGCTCATCAAACATGTTTTTTTGTTTATACTGGCTAAATTACGGGTTATAAATGACTGGCATGTATTGAAGCCAACAAAAAGTTTCTATAATAAACACCTTCTGTGTTAATAATGACCATGTCTTGGGGCCACTTGATTTCCTGAAAGGTTATTTAAAAGAAATCAGCCTCAGTAATAGGAAGTCATGAAATTCAGAGCTCTCTTGCCAAAGCAGGTTTGGGTTGAATGGCACAGCTAGCTAATCTCCATATGAAATACACACAACAAAAGAGAAAATTAGCTGAACAGAACAATTGTTTAGAGCGAGGCATGAAGAAAGTGAGCACGAGAAAGTGAAGGCAGCAGGGCAGGGACACCTCAGGTTCACTCAAGAAATAAACAGAGTCCCCGCTTAAATCAAAACGTTGATTTACAAGAATTTCCAGTAAATTACAGACTTTGCGTTTCACTCACAAATCTGTCGAGCACGACAGTAAAAAGTGTTCACTTTACGATAACTGACCCACACCACCTGCTTTAAGTAAATACTTAAACGTCATTTATTAAAAGTGCACATACAACAAATATACCATAATGCTGTGGGGGAAACTTCTGAAGCAATAGGAGTCAGGACTCAGAGAGACACGAGGAGAGCTGGAGCTTTGATGGCAAACACTGACGGTTTATTTGGAGCTTGGGCCGGAGACATGTCACGGGCCACGGGTTGACCACACGGGTGAGATGCCACAATCAATTCTGAAGAGCCGTCCTGTAGCTCCAGGTTTTAACTCGTTCAGAGTAATAATCAACATTCTTCAATAGACTAAACAGCTGAGGGACACTGAATCACATTTGTTGTCGCTTATGGCTCGGGGTCATCTACACCCCGATAAGGATGTGTTCCAGGTGTCCCACAACACTAATGGCGCGTTTCCACTGCAGGCCTCGCTCGGTTTGGTTAGGCCTTATTAGGCCCGGCTCACTTTAATGCTGCGCTTCCATTACAGTTTAGGAACTGTGGTAGTTACTATAGTAACGCAGTGTAGGCGGAGCCGTGACGTCATCGTCAATGAGAGCCCCAGAAAAACAACACAGCCGTTAGCTCTTAGCACTCAGAGCTCACAGCTCTTCTTATCTGTTCAGAAACTAGACAAAAGTTAAACAAGTACAAACCACAGACTGTCTGTGTCATGGAGAATACAGTCGCTGGTTTATTTATGTCTGTAGGCCGTTGTTGTGAGTGTGGACGGTCGGAGCATATATAAACGTTAGCTTAGCAAGCTCCATTTAGAAAACACGCATTTTAAAAGGGTTTTTCCGCCTGCCGTCTGTCTGCAGACTTGTCAAAGCATTAATTCATGGTTTTTACTAACCGGTATCAGTATGTTGTTACTTCAGCATCATTTTGAAACGTGTATTACAATTAAATCACGGTCAAATATGTTCATCTTGTTGTAGTTGTAGCCCCTTGCCAGTGATTCTCTCTCTAGTTTAGCATACTCAGCCCGACTCAGCCTGGTTGTTCCTGGCTCTAGAACCACGATTTAGTCGGGCCAGAAAAAAGGTGAAAAAGTAGCCCGGGCCAAAACTAGGCCAAGTGGAAACGCAACAAAAAACGGGCCCCGCACGGCTCGGCACGCTTAAAGCGAGCTACCCGCTGCAGTGGAAACGCGCCATAACTATCTGACCGAGAGTTGGCCGGTCACAAACTGACAACAACGACTTGCTAAGGCAGCCCCTCCTTAAGGGAGATAACGGCTGCTCAGCTGCGTCAGAGGGCGAAGGAGGAAATGATTCCCCAACAATTGCAATTATATATGGTTTAATTTTTGTAAAGCACTTTATAGCTGCATCTCTAAAGGTGGAGAAAAACCTGACCCATAAATGATGCAACAATTCTACAAAATATAATATATAAGTTATTATTCTTTCCATTTCCATTTTACTCCTCGAAATTTGAAGCTTTAATTTCTGAAATGCCCCAAAAAATGGCACTTTATTTTGTTCTCAAAATTGCGACTTCATTCTGGAAGTTCATGAAAAATGTTTAATTTATATATGTATTACACCTGGCACTATGCAAAGTCCAAGTGGTACATTCTTTCCTTCCTTCCTTGGTTCCTTCTTTTGGTTCATTCTTCCTTTCTTCCTTTCGTAGTTTGCTGCTTCTTTCCTTCCTTCCTACTCTATTGGTTTGTTTCTTCCTCCTTTATTTTCTTTCTTGTTTCCTACCTTCCTCTTGTTTCTTTGTTCATTCCTACCTTCCCTTGCTTGCTCCCTTCTTTCTTTCCTTCCTATATGTCTCTCTTGGTTCTTCCTTTCCTTTTTGTCTCCTCTCCTTCCTTTTTATCCTGTTTCTTACCGTCTGTCCTTCCTTCCTTCCTTTCATCAATCCTTCCTTTGTTGGTTTGTTCTTGTCTTTCTTGCTTCCTTCATTCCTTTCCTTCTTTCTTTCCTTCCTATATGTCTCTCTTGGTTCTTCCTTTCCTTTTTGTCTCCTCTCCTTCCTTTTATCCTGTTTCTTACCGTCTGTCCCTTCCTTTTGTTTGTTCTTATCTTTCTTCCTTCCTTCCATCTTTCATTCCTTGCTTCCTTTTTTGAGGTTTGTTCTTACTTTCCTGTCATCCTTCCCTTCCTACTTTAGTTGGTTTGTTTCTTCTTTATTTTCTTTCTTGTTTCCTACCTTCCTCTTGTTTCTTTGTTCATTCCTACCTTCCTTGCTTGATCCCTTCTTTCTTTCCTTTCCTATATGTCTCTCTTGGTTCTTCCTTTTCCTTTTTGTCTCCTCTCCTTCCTTTTTATCCTGTTTCTTACCATCTGTCCTTCCTTCCTTCCTTTCATCAATCGTTCCTTTGTTGGTTTGTTCTTGTCTTTCTTGCTTCCTTCATTCCCTTCCTTCTTTCTTTCCTTCCTATATGTCTCTCTTGGTTCTTCCTTTCCTTTTTGTCTCCTCTCCTTCCTTTTTATCCTGTTTCTTACCGTCTGTCCTTCCTTGTTTGTTCTTATCTTTCTTCCTTCTTCCATCTTTCATTCCTTGCTTCCTTTTTGAGGTTTGTTCTTACTTTCCTGTCATCCTTCCTTCCTACTTTAGTTGGTTTGTTTCTTCTTTATTTTCTTTCTTGTTTCCTACCTTCCTATAGTTTCTTTGTTCATTCCTACCTTCCTTGCTTGGTCCCTTCTTTCTTTCCTTCCTATATGTATCTCTTGGTTCTTCCTGTCCTTTTTGTCTCCTCTCCTTCATTTGTTCCTGCTTCTTACTGTCTTTCCTTCCTTTCTTTTATCAATCCTTCCTTTGTTGGTTTGTTTCTTCTTATCTTTCTTTCTTCGTTCCTTCTTTCCATCTTTCATTCCTTTTTGAGGTTTGTTCTTATCATTCCTTCCTTCCTACTCTAGTTGTTTACTTCCCTAAATGTTAAGAAATCCTTGCGCTACGAAAACGTTGACTCTATCCTCAATATTATTTTTAAATGCAAAGAAATATATACTTTTTTCATAATTGTTCTGGCCCGAATGATCTTCCGTAGGATATTCCATCCTTCAGAATGAGCTATTTTACTTTAGCTAGTTAGTTTTGGTGGTAATATGTTTTAATATGTGTCAAACTCAAGGCCCGGGGGCCAAATCAGGCCCTTGGTGGATTTAATTTCGGCCCGCAGGATATGTTTAATTACTATTAGATCTGGCCCGCCGGTATATTGCACACACACCTTCACTCCATCCTGAGGGTCTCCTCCGCTCAGAGCCTGAGCCCAAACATTGATGACCCCAAGATGAGATGCCAAGTATCTGAACTAGCATCAGAGCAGCAACCTGAGTTCAATGGATGTTTCCTTCTGCACTTTCTCTCTTGAGACAACAGGGCATGTTTGGTTTTCTCTTTGAGGGAAATTGTTTAATTGTAGCTGCTGTTGGCCTGTGGTGCCTAATTTTTTTGTGGGCAATAATTTAAGCTGTGTAGTTCCAGGTTTAATATGTGCAATAAGTTCATTTCAATACGTTCTGCAATAAACTTTGAACCAGTCCGGCCCTCGACTAGTACCCATTTTTTAATTTCGGCCCACTGTGTATTTGAGTTTGACACCCCTGTTTTAATCCTTCATTAAATGTTGAAACTGACGAGTATTTCTACACTGTAGTATTGTTTTACTTCTACTTGACTCCTTCTTCCTCCTCTGAAATCGACTTACAGTACGTGCTGCTTGTTTAAAAACTCTCCTTGTTACTTCACTCGCCTCACTGACAGCAAATTACCTCCAAAATACTTCAGAGGGTTCAGATCTGTCGACACTTCGCTCATTTCCTCTCTGAGCAGAATCACAAACGCTGAGTGAGTGTCAGAGAATCGTCTTCAGATCTGAGGAAGCTCTCGTTCGGACAGACGTCCTGTAATGTCTTCACGAGAGTTTCCTGAATGTCGTCCGACTGCGTTTCTGTCGTCAAAAACTATCTGGGTAATAACAGGCAGTCAAAGTGAAGCATGCAAATACTACTTTTAAAACCTTCCTGTTTCTCATTCCTTATAGAAATACGTGGAACAAGGAGAGTTTGAGCTTTACTACCAAGGATACAGAGCATCAACCCTCCTTTCCTTACAACCTTAATGAGTTTTTTCTGTTTGTAAATTCTTTATTTGTTCTACCCTTCCTTGGTACTTTCTTTCTTCCTACCTACCTTGTTCAGTCCTTCCTTCCCTAGTTCCTTCTTTGTTGTGTTCTTCCATTCATTCCTTTATGCTTGTGTTATTTATTTCCTTCCTTGGTTCCTTCCCTGGTTCGTTCTTTTTTCCTTCCTACCATCTTAAGTTCTTTGTTCCTTCCTTCTTTGGTATTTTCTTCCCATCCTTTCCACCTTGGCTCGTTCTTTCTTCCTTCCATCTTTCCTTCCTTCCTGCCATGGTCCCTTCTTAACTTCCTGCCTTTCTTATTTATATTCTTCCTTCCTTCCTTTTTGAAGTCCATTCTTTCTTTCTGTCCATCCTTCCTTCCTTTTGTTAGAGGGTTTCTTCCTTTCTTCCTAGTTTCTTTGGTTGTTCTTTCCTCATAGGGTTGGTCTTCCCTTTCTTCCTTCCTTCTCTTCTTCCTTTCATATTTCCTCCCTTCCTCCCTTTTTGAGGGTTGTTCTTTCTTTTCCTACCTGCTTTCCTTCCTTCCTTGGTTCTTCTCGGTTTGCTCCCTTGATTTCTTTCCTGTCCTGTTTCTTAATTTCTTCTTTCTATCCTTCCTTCATTCCTTCCCTGTTAGTAGTGCTCTTTCTTTCCTCCCATCCATCCTTCCTACCTTAGTGGTTTTGTTTCTTCCTTCTTCCTTGGTTTCTTGCTTCCTACCTTGCTAGTTTTCTTCTTAAGTCTGGTTGTTCTATCCTTCCCGCCTTCCTTGGTTCTTCCCTTCCTTTCTTTTTATCTTCATTCGTCATTTCCCTCCTTCCTACTGTCCGCCTATCCTTCCTTCCTTCCATCCTTCCTTTCTACCTTAGTGGGATGTTTCTTTCTTCCTTCTTTCTTGCTTCCTTACTTCCTAGTTTCTTTCTTCCTTCCTAACTCCTATGTTTTTATCTTTCCTTCCTTCTTTGGTCCCTTTTTTCTTTCTTATTTCTTCCTTTCTACTTCCTTTCCTTCCTCTCTTTTTCCTTTCCATCCTTTCTTTCTTTACTGTTTCTTCCTATCTGCTTCCTTTCCTTCTGTCTTCCCTTCTTTCTTTAATTTCTTCCTTCCTTCTTTCTGTACATCCTTGGCTGGTTTGTTATTTTCTTTCTTTCCTTCCATCTTCCTTTCCTTGCCCCTTCTTCCTTTTGATAAATGCTTAGAAGTAATGAACACTATTAGGTTATATAACCACTTTACTTTAAAACTCTGAATCTATTTCCTCTTTAACCCGTCCTTTTCTTTCACTAAAACAAAGAGTGTTTAAATATGTTTCCTCACTAAAGTGTCCCACTGTTGAATGTCTCTGTGTGTAAAGTCCTCACAACCTACTCTCTGTCAAATAAGAAAATATGACTGCATTATAGAATAACACCTCCTAATGAATATTATATCCGCGCGGCCGGACACTCAGCTGGTGTTTACGGGGTCTCTGATGCACGATGTGTCTCGGCAGGACCCTGAACGCCACACGGATCAACGTGAAAATGACCTCCTCGTCTTTGCGCTAAAAAACGAAAATTTCAATATGTAGCTGAGGTTTTTACAGACAAGCCCACAGACGTCCATGAGTCAAAATAAAGATTATAACAGGCTTTTGTTCCATTTTTCTTGCGATTAAATCCACATTTTTTAATATTATCCAAAAATGCATGTCAGTTTGAACATTTTTATTTTTGAATTTCGTTGCATTTTTTTGTTTATTTGTATTCAAATTTACACTTAAATTAATAATTTACTTAAATCAAAGAGAAACATCTATCTAAAAGAAGATTACTTAAATAGAAGATCATGTGTTTGTACATTTATTATTTTTTAAACGTATACATTAAAGTGATAAATGCATTAATAATGATCTTATATTGTAATTATATAATGAATCTTCTGCTTAAAAGTATTTGTTCAATGAGTACTTTAAGCAGATTTGATTCACATACTTTTGAACTTCAAATCAAGTATATTTTGAAGCTGGCAAGTATTTCTACACTTATGTATTCCTACATTTAATTAAGTCAAATATATTTTTCTTCTGCTGCAATTTCTTTACACTACTTGCCTATTATCTTATAGCAATGACCTTTATCATGAAAACAGGGAAAGCACTTTCAACAGACTGAAATGTGGACGGTGGTAACGTAAGTGACGCACATGCATTAAGTTGAAGATGCTGATGGATGGTGCCGTCAACAAAACTTGTTTTTCCTTTTGTTTTTCCTCTATTCTTTCCCGTGTATCCGGACGTTGCTGCACGGTTAAACACGTATACGGACAAAAAAAAGCAAAAACATGGCAGACAGGTAAACAAACAGCAGCGAGCAGGGAGGCGTTTAGCAGCTAATTGTCTTCACTGGGGAGCTGTTATGGCCTCAGTTAAAGCCTGTAAGGTCCCCAGGCCTTTCAGGGGGGGTGGAAACTTACGCTGCTACAGGAAGAGCCCATGGGCATACCCAACACACACACACACACACACCTTTACCTGCACACACACATTTGGGCAATCATGTGAGAGCAGAGCAACACACTGATGTAGAAATGAGAAGAAATGCATGAATGTCCCTCAGCAACACACACACCTGGAGACAAAGGGAGTGTCTATCACCAACACACACACACACCTCCTCATGATACCTGTCAACACTTTAAGTGAGGAATAAACATCCTCGGAGCAGGTAAGATCAGTGGATCAAAGAGAAAGCTGACAGGTCAGATCTCAGATCAGCTTCCAGACCAGAGCAAGCGATGGACGAGGTCAGATTAGATCAGATGCTAAACCAACAGCCAGTTTAAGGGCTCAGCGCGCTTCTTACAAAGGGTCTTAAGGATTATCTATCAGGAAGTATTCAGATCTATTACCGCAATGTAAAAACTTCTCCAGCAGGCGGCAACAATCTGAAGTCTGATTGTATAGAAGTCTATGAAAAAATTACCCTAATTCTCACTTGATTTATTACCTCTGTAAACATTTTCCTGATCAGTTTATGACCTCAATCTCTTAGTGTCAAGTCCTTGATACAGAATAAAGTCCATTTAATAAATAACAAAGGAATTTCCCATATATAAAGTATCTATCTATCTGAGTACTTCTACTTTTACTCAAGTACAAGATCTGAGTACTTCTACTTTTACTCAAGTACTAGATCTGAGTACTTCTACTTTTACTCAAGTACAAGATCTGAGTACTTATACTTGTACTCAAGTCCAAGATTTGAATACTTCTACTTTTACTCAAGTGCAAGATCTGAGTACTTCTACTTGTACTCAAGTGCAAGATTTGAGTACTTCTACTTTTACTCAAGTGCAAGATTTGAGTACTTCTACTTTTACTCAAGTGCAAGATTTGAGTACTTCTACTTTTACTCAAGTGCAAGATCTGAGTACTTCTACTTGTACTCAAGTGCAAGATTTGAGTACTTCTACTTTTACTCAAGTGCAAGATTTGAGTACTTCTACTTTTACTCAAGTGCACGATTTGAGTACTTCTACTTTTACTCAAGTGCAAGATTTGAGTACTTCTACTTTTACTCAAGTGCAAGATCTAAGTACTTCTACTTTTACTCAAGTGCAAAATTTGAGTACTTCTACTTTTACTCAAGTGCAAGATTTGAGTACTTCTACTTTTACTCAAGTGCAAGATTTGAGTACTTCTACTTTTACTCAAGTGCAAGATTTGAGTACTTCTACTTTTACTGAAGTACAAGATCTAATTACTTCTACTCTTACTCAAGTACTAGTTCTGAGTACTTTTAGTATACGGGATTTTGATAGCGCTTGTGATGTTTGTTTAGTTCAAACCTCAACATTATCACTAATACAATAACTCCATTATCAATTATTTGAATTGTCGCCAAGTACTTTAAAAATGTAAAATAACGCTTTGACGTATAAATTGGTCCCTATTGAAAGAACACTGGAACTACACAATACAAATCGTGAATCCAAACCAAACAATGGACAAGGTTAGATGATATGAAGGTTGATGCTTCTGCTTATTAAAACCAATGGTATTAATTTGGCCTCCAGTGAGACTGTAAGGAATCTTGGTGTTATATTTGATCAGGATTTATCCTTTAACGCCACATAAAATCAATTTCAAGGACCGCCTACTTCCATCTACGTAACATTGCAAAAATCAGGCATATCTTGCCTCAAAACGATGCAGAGAAACTAGTCCATGCATTTGTTACTTCAAGGCTGGATTATTGTAACTCTTTATTATCAGGGTGTACCAAGAAGTCAGTCAAGTCGCTTCAGCTGATTCAAAATGCTGCAGCTCGTGTACTAACCAGAGTTAGGAAAAGGGACCACATTACTTCTGTTCTGGCTGCCTTACACTGGCTCCCTATAGAACACAGGATAGAATTTAAAATTCTTCTTCTCGCCTACAAAGCCCTTAATGGGCAGGCGCCATCTTACCTTAAAGAACTCATTATACCCTACTGTCCTACTAGGGCATTGCGTTCCAAGAATGCAGGGTTGTTGGTTGTTCCTCGAGTCTCTAAAAGTACAATGGGAGCCAGAGCCTTTTCTTATCAAGCTCCACATTTGTGGAATCAGCTTCCAGTTTGTGTTCGGGCGGCAGACACCCTATCCGTTTTTAAGAGTGCGCTTAGGCAAGGCAAGGCAAGTTTATTTATATAGCACTTTTCAACACAAGGCAATTCAAAGTGCTTTACAAAAAATGAAAGACATTAAGAAAATGGCATTTAAAATCAGTCATTAAGACCTTCCTTTTTGATAAAGCTTATAGTTAGGGCTGATTAGATTCAGTCCCTAGTTTTTGCTGATATAGGCTTAGTTTTGTCGGGGGACATCTTACTTCTTCCTTCTCTCTGTCTATACCTGTGTACTCTCATGTTCCGATTAACCCAGCTTCCCCAAATGTCTTTCTTTTTGGTGTCTATATACGCTGGGATCCGGAGTCATGGATGATCCTGCGGTCCTGTGTCCTGCATCGCGAGCCCTGGATCTTGAGTCGTGGCTGTGGTCCTGGATCATAAGTCCTGGATGGATATCCTCGTGGATTCATCTTCCTATTATACACACATGCATTTCCAAACATTTGGACTACCTATGTTGCAAATGTATTATCTTTTCAATTTACACACGGCATCTATTGCACGTCTGTCCGTCCTGGGAGAGGGATCCCTCCTCTGTTGCTCTCCCTGAGGTTTCTCCCATGTTCCCTTTAAACTGTGGGTTTTCTCTGGAAGTTTTTCCTTGTACGATGTGAGGGTCTAAGGACAGAGGGTGTCGTATTGTCATACTGATATTCTGTACACACTGTGAAGTCCACTGAGACAAATGTAACATTTGTGATATTGGGCTATATAAATAAACATTGATTGATTGATTGATTGATCAAAACACCAGTATAGCCAGAAAATCTTAGAAACATCAAAAAGGCTGCACTATATTTTGCATCACCGCGTCTCGATTTTCCTTTTTTTTTTGTGATTAAACACTTCAAATGTCAAGGTATTTCCGTTCAGATAGAAAAATGTACATTTAGCGAATGTAAAAAATGTTGAAGTTTTTACATCTGATTGTAATCAAACCCATAATGTACTTAAATATTGTCCAAATTTGATACAAGGTGCATTGAAAATGTGATTACAAATCCTTCCCTGTGTCTGCCTGCAAGATATTTAAAGTTTACAAGACACCATTAATTAAAACAGACTTTTGTAGAATGTATTGGATCACATTGGATATTGTTTTACAATACACTAAAGCTGTGTGTTTATTCCTGTAGACTGTTTTTTATATATAACAAGCCACAAGTAGGCAGCAAAGTGTTAAAATGATTAAACACTGGATATATATTGGATAATCCCAGCTGTGCAACGGAGCAACAAGCTGAAGTGATTCATGAGAATTAGCAGGAAGAAGCAGTAATAGTCAAACTTAATTAGATTTACTAACTTTGTGCAGTTGTTTTGACTTCCTCTCGTCTTTTCTTTCTCTCTCTCATCTTTCTTGATTTTGAACCTGATCACCTTCGCTCTCTGAAACTCATCCTCGTTAAATCTCCTCGTTTCAGGGCTCCATAAATAAAAGGCGTTCCCTCCTGTCGGCTTCACTTCCTGCCTGCAGTTGTCTGAAAGCCCACCTCCAACACTAAACCTGAGGGGGGGGGGGGGTTACGGCTACTTAGGTGGTAATATATCGTCCTGGATGCCACAGGTGTCTTTCTAAAGTGGTCTGGATCAGATAAGATCCGACCCTCCTCCCCTTTCCCACCTCCCACACTTCAGCCTCCCTGCCCCACTCCCCCCAAATACACTCTGAAACGCCCGTTAGTAAGAATCAGAACCAGAATCAAGTGTATTGCCAGGTAGTTTACACACACAAGGAATTTGCTTTTGTATATGGTGGGGCAAATGTAAACAACATAAGAGAATAAGGTCAACACTATAAGGATGATACAAAGAAAGTATTTTTAACCAACTATTTAGCACAAATGTAAACATACAAGACCTAAAGAGCTAAAAAATGTAGGACAATAAGTAAAAAACAATATATGGCAAACTACAGTGCATTATATTTTAAAGTGGAGGGCTGTAAATAAATGTACAAAATATATTCTGTATAAAGCTGAGTGTTAGGGAATCATTTGCTTAGGTATTCAACCTTCGACACAGTTCATCATGTTCTCCTCTCACTGTCTCCTTTCCCACGGCATAGGTCTACGGCCTTGGGTATTGCTGCTATCTCTCTTAAGGAGGAGCAGCTTGGGCGCATTGCTCTTTCCAGTCTATGACAGAGCACAAGCCGCCATGAGGTAGTTTACTGTTCAGGGACGTAGGTTCCCTGACGCACATTCTTTCCCATGGACGAGAGCTCTAGTTAGATTCAGGGTCCATATTGCTTTAGTCTCACTGATAAAGAATGTTGATTATTACACTCCGAACTAGTTAAAATCTCAAGCTGCAGAAGAGTTCTTCAGAATTGGTTTGGTAACCGCTGTGTCAACTCATGACCCGTGACATGTCGTGTGAATTCTCCGGCTGAAGCTCCAAATTAACCGTCAGTGTTTGCCATCAAAGCTCCAGCTCTCCTCGTGTCTCTCTTGCCCCTTTCACGCCAACGCGTTTTCAGCTCCGGCTCGGAGCTGGAGCCTGAAAAGTACCGGTTTCTCCTGTTCACACCGCAGAGGCGCCGCCTCTTAGCTCCGGAATCCGGTTCACTTCCAGCTCCAAAAAATTGTCGGTCTAGAGGCAA
The DNA here is from genome assembly GCA_028583405.1 of Pogonophryne albipinna. NCBI lineage: Eukaryota > Metazoa > Chordata > Actinopteri > Perciformes > Artedidraconidae > Pogonophryne > Pogonophryne albipinna. The sequence continues at coordinate 40,560,933 of CM053244.1, read as the reverse complement.
GAGCTTCGGAGCCAAGCGGCGGCGTCGCTTACGTCTCTCTTACGTCGAGGCGGGGGCAGATTCGTCGTTGAAGTAGATGCTGAAGACCACAAAGAAGTCTTGCATTTCGCATGTGATGTTTGTAAAGTTCCAAGTAAAGTCGTCCCTTGTAAAGTCGTCCGGTGCCTTCCATTTCGTTTCGTAAGAGGATAACCAAAGCGAACAGCGCTTCAATACAATCGGTCATTATTGTTGTTGTTGTCGATGTGAGGGATTTCCGCGCGGTTTGGATTTTATGAAGCAGGCACGTAAACGGTGACGTCATGACGCAGCAGCGGGCGGTGTGAACAGAGCGGGAGCAGAAGAGGGAAACCGGAGCTGAACCAGAAAAGCTCCCGCTCGGAGCTAGAAAGGGAAAAGCGCTGGTGTGAAAGCCGCATCTGAGTCCTGACTCTCCATTGCTACAGAAGTTTCCCCCACACTGAGCATGAACATGACTCACAGTACACAATGTGAACTTGATGTGCATTAAAGTAAAACAGCAGCGACCCTCTACTTCATGTGTATAAGGTTGAGTTGCATATTAAACTCGGCCTACAAATACATAAAAGGGCATAAAATACAATGCTATTCAAATGATCATAGAGCTAGCTTACTCATACACAGTCATTAGGCATAGCTAGCTTTGCATGACGATTCATGGGTAGTAGTTGGACAAGCATGCATGTTGTGTAAACGCAGTGGCGGCCGGCCCATAGGGGCGCTAGGGGCGCCGCCCCACCTCTTCCCACATACAATTAAAAAAAAAAAAGAATTGGTATCAGTAAAATGTATAATCTACAATAAAATCTCGTTTAAAATTGTGTTACGATGTCCAAAGTTACTGATAAGTCACATGTTTCCTGCCTGGCCTTGCCCGTGGCATTAGTTTATCATTACCGGGCGGAGCCCCCGAGCCAAACAGCAGCAACCAGCACGTTGCAAAAGTCTCAATAGTAAACTGTGCCGCCGAAACATAATTTCAGCCAATCAGCGGCGTCAAATATTTTGGTCACGAGAGCGCCCACGTTGGCGCCCACGTTGCTTACGTGCGTTGACGTGAGTTGTTTTTTAGACTCGTGAGTAACCAAGGTGACGCAGTAATTGGATGAGAATGGCTTCGTGTGCAGGTGGAGTCGCCGGACCTCGGTCCGCACCCAATTCCGTGCAAGAGCTACTCTCCAATCCTTTCGAAAGGAGAAGTTTGGACCGGACCAACCCGATTTGTATATATCGCAGCAAGCTCGGGAAAAAGACAAAACGTATCAACGAGGCTTCTCACGTAGCTGGTACACCAGAAAGGCATGGCTAGCTGGATGCAAACCTGATGCAAAGAGGTAAGTGCTGTCTTTTGTTTCCCATGCTTGCTCTTCAAACAGCCGGGGACAGATACGATGTGCCCGTGGACTGTGACGGGGTTAAACGATATGAAGCATTTGTCCGAAAAAATTAAAAAGCATGAGTGCACGAAGTTACATATGACAAGTACCTTCAAGCTAGCCATGCTAGGCAAAGCTAACATAGCATAACAACACAGCCGTTAGCTCTTACCACTCAGAGCTCACAGCTCTTCATATCTGTTCAGAAACTAGACAAAAGTTAAACAAGTACAAACCACAGACTGTCTGTGTCATGGCGAATACAGTCGCTGGTTTATTTATGTCTGTATAGGCCGTTGTTGTGAGTGTGGACGGTCGGAGCATATATAACGTTAGCTTAGCCAAGCTCCATTAAGAAAACACGCATTTTAAAAGGGTTTTTCACCTGCCGTCTGTCTGCAGACTTGTCAAAGCATTAATTCATGGTTTTTACTAACCGGTATCAGTATGTTGTTACTTCGGCATCATTTTGAAACGTGTATTACAATTAAATCACGGTCAAATATGTTCATCTTGTTGTAGCCCCCTTGCCAGCGATTCTCTCTCTAGTTTAGCATACTCAGCCCGACTCAGCCTGGTTGTTCCTGGCTCTAGAACCACGATTTTATGGCCGGTACTAGGCCAAGTGGAAACGCAACCAAAAACGGGCCCCGCACGGCTCGGCACGCTTAAAGCGAGCTCCGCGCTGCAGTGGAAACGCGCCATTACATCACCAGAAGTCCTAATTTAAGGGTCATTTCTCCCAAAAAAAATGTTTTTACTCACTATATCAACAGCCCCACCAAAAATATTTTCCACCAGCCGCCACTGTGTAAACGTATGTTCTTTGAGTATAATACTAAGCTATACAAAAGCTGTAGCTACTCAGTGATTAAGCATAGCATAGCTAGCTCACTTGATTTGCACGAGGATTCAGAATCAGAAATAATTGACAGTAACAGTTGGGGATAGTGTGTGTGTGTGTGTGTGTGTGTGTGTGTGTATATAAGTTGGCAAACTCAAAAATATTTTCACACAGCTACCAATTAAACAAATTCCTATCAGGGACATTTTCATATATCACAAACAAGTTTAAGGCGGGCCAACATTACACTGTGTTTGGTGGCATGTAACAAATCCTCCTTGTATTCTTCAAAGTGTGGCGCAGACCCCGTTCAGGAAGGAAATGTGAAAATAATGATATATTTAGGCAGACAGACGAGGCCTGGTAGTAAACTTACAGACAGATGAGACGGTACACCTCGAGCTAGTACAGCACGGTGGGATGTTTGCACTCTTTTGAAAGATGGAAATTAGGTAAGGTGTGCGAGGAGGGAAACTGGGTTGTAGGTCTTCATACCTGTTGAGGATAATAACAGGTATTTTAGCTGCTAGATGAGTCGATGATTGTAGCAGAAGGCATTTTCTTTCTCAGACCGAGGGGAGGGAGGCTCTGGCATTTGGAAGTGTAAACTAGTCGTGACAAGTGGCCATAAATTACAGTTTGAAACACCCATTAAAACTCATCTAACACAAATAGTCACTGATGCCATCTATCAACATACCTGAGTGACAGTGACGGTGTGGCTGCCGTGATGAATGTGGCAGCTTGTGGACGTGACAGAAATGGAAGTCGGAGAACACATTCAGTGATTCAGTCTATAGATTAATGTTGTAAATGAAGCAACGATTACAAAACCACTCAACACACCCGCATCGTAAACCTGCCCAGATGGAAGGAGGATTAAATACAGTAGGAACAATAGAGGCAGCATGTAGATATAATCAATTGTTGCAGAAGGAACCTCAGATTTTGCTTTTTACAAACACCTTTTTTCAAATGTGATACTTTGAGCTGATGCTTTTGTCCAAAGAAACTTTTTAAAAACAAAGGGTAATCAACCACAAAGAAACAAGCTTGAAACAGCAGCAATCCTGCAAGGACATTGACTATAAGTAACCCAAACCATGTAAGGGCTACATACAGATTTATTTTTTACTTTAATGGTGAAAGGGCAGTCAAAAATGTTGGATTTACAGTCTGCAACAGAAGATGTCTCTCACTTCAAAATGGGTTGCCACTGTCAAGAAAGCCCATTAAATCACAAACAGTGTGTATTGACTCCTGTGTTTCAACAACTTTTAAATAAAATAGTTGTATGTATAGGCTCTTTGTTATCCCAAAATCCTGCACTGTACGAGAGCTACAGTTCGATTACTGTGTAGCCTACTAGCTAGCTGTGAAGCTAATGGTCACATTTACGTCTAACCAGCTACAATAACACACAAAGTTGCTATTTAACTGCCAATTAAATAAGATGACACAATCTGTATGTCTTGACACGTTCATTTGCTTTTGAAATGTAGCCTATTATTTTCCTGAAAAGTTGCAAGAGATGCTGTAGCTGGCAAGCTAACGGTAATATTAGCGTGCAGCAAGACTGAATAACCCACCAACTTTGCTTTTAACAGTCATGAAATGTGTTTATTCATGATACATCTACACTATGTATTAAGTCCTGATTCACAATTAAGCTCATATTAAATAATTGCATGGATCATTTAATTTGAATAATCCATTTAGGCTCCGAAAAGTCTGCACTGTCATGAGCTACTATACCTAGCATGCTAACGCTAACTAATAGCCAACCTGCTTGAGGATGCAAGTTACCTCTTTGTCGTCACGTAAAACACACTATTTTTGTCATTGTGTGTATAATCTTGTTAGCAGAGGAAGCTACATTCCAAATGTCAATCATGTATTCGTGATGTAAACACTGACTGCACACACCTTGTTTGTTCTGGACCAGACACAGCAGTGTATGTGTGTGTGTGTGTGTGTGTGTGTGTGTGTGTGTGTGTGTGTGTGTGTGTGTGTGTGTGTGACAGTGCATTATAATGAACTAGGGTGTGACTTTCATTATATGCCTGTCCATCAGCGCGTTAAAGAATTTTAATTGCATGCTAAGCTAACCCCTAATGTCCTCTATTGTGAGTAAAACGCAGCCCTCGTCTACAAATTGTCATAGTTTTCTGAGAGAGTCTGGGTGCAGCACTTTTATTTTACTTTTACAACAAAAGACCTACTAATTGCCTATATTTTCAAGGTTGCACAAGTTAAATGTAGCTTTGTCTTTTATGACGAGCAATTAAGGTGTAATTTACCTTTATTTGCAATGCTTGACAACCAAATAATCACATCTTGGATAAAATGGAAATCTGTGTAATTGCATGTTGTGGTGTTGTATGCATGTTTGCTCAGACAAGTCCAGATAAGTATTCACAATAAGAATACTAATACCAGAGTCTGAATATACTACACCTAAAAGCCCTGCATGAAAACAATTGGTTTAGTAAAAAGATATACTAATTGTTGAGAAATGTCTTCGGAGAGCAACAATACAATTAGCTTAAAAGCTCACGGCACAATTTTGAACTTGTACCTTAAAATCGTGTTTATGTACTTTTCTTCACTTACTATTATACATTTTTGAAGCAGACTATATGGGATTTTTGAGGCAAATGTCGAGATTTTAGAAATTCAAATACAAAATATCATCCTTTTTACATTTTTTTTAAAAATAATCCTGAGCCAGACATGTGCATCTGTGAAAAATGTGTGTGCAACTCCACGTCTGTGGTTAAAAATATGTATTCAAATCTGTGTATTTGTGTGTGTGTGTTTTGTGTGTGTGTGTGTGTGTGTGTGTGTGTGTGTGTCACAGCCAGCTTCATGCAGTCTGCATCACAGATGGGCGAGCGACTTGATACCCTCCTTAACTCCAGACGTGTCAGAGAGAGAACAAAAAGAACGAAAGTGAGAAAGAAGGTGTGTGTGTGTGTGTGTGTGTGTGTGTGTGTGTGTGTGTGTGTGTGTGTGTGTGTGTGTGTGTGTGTGTGTGTGTGTGTGTGGTGTGTGTGTGTGTGTGTGTGTGTGTGTGTGTGTGTGTGGTGTGTGTGTGTGTGTGTTGAAAGAAAGCACAGCTTTTGCCGGTTTACCTCCTTATGAATATTGCAGCAGCAGACACCAGGGTAGGACAGGATTTGTGTGTGTGTGTGTGTGTGTGTGTGTGTGTGTGTGTTATACATGATGTTGAGGGGGGTGCACCGCCTTCGGCCGTTGGAGGTGAGAAGAGCTAATCCTGAATTAAATGATCTGGCACTTTAAAATACACGACAATTACACAGATAATTATACTAAGACTTCACACAGAGCCCACAGGTCACAATTAACACACACGTACACACACATGCACACACACATACACACACACATACACACACCTACTGCTGAGGTGAAGTGTGTGCTGATTAGTATGCATGTATACACACTGTGATTGTGTGCAGAGGTAAATAAAAAGTTTACACAAAGTGATTGACAGTAAAGACGTTTGTAAAGTAAGAGCGCTCACACACACATGTCTGTTCTCAAGATAATCAGAGCAGAGCAAAAACCCTTTTCCATGGAAACAGCTTAATACGAATTTCTCAGTTTTACACATTTAAGGCAATTATCGATTATTTTGTTGTGTAGAAGTAAATACAGATATTGTTTGTTTTATCAGAGGGACTTCAAGTGGTGACTTGAGATGCACTGATGATGACGTCAGCCGATTCCCCTGAGCTAACGGCTAACTAGCTCCGTTCAGGCCTCACACATACAGGGAGGTGTGTGTGTGTGTGTGTGTGTGTGTGTGTGTGTGTGTGTGTGTGTGTGTGTGTGTGTGTGTGTGTGTGTGTGTGTGTGTGTGTGTGGGTGTGTGGGTGTGGGTGTGTGGTAACTGTCTCCTCTCGCCCATCTGTACCTGCAGCTTCGTTTCCATCATTAACAAAACAACCGACAGAAGCTGCTCACACACACACACACACACACACACACACACAATGTCAGGTAATAATAAGTCATATGATACTCGACTCTGCACCAACGGATAACCGGCTTAATTATTTTATTGTAAATACTCACAAATAAATGTCAGGTCTTACTTAAACTTATTAAATAATTATTCATATGGATCTGTAAGGTAACTAAAGCTGTTAAATACATTAAATGCAGTAAAAAGGACATATTTACCTCTGAAATGTGGTTAGTTAATACTCGAGTAAAGTAGTTAAAGCCATATTATGCTTTCCTGTAGTGTGTAGTGTGTAGCAGGAGAGGACTCTTTAAAGTAGAGACACTACATACTGATATACACCTGAACATCAGCAGGAGAGGACTCTTTAAAGTAGAGACACTACATACTGATATACACCTGAACATCAGCAGGAGAGGACTCTTTAAAGTAGAGACACTACATACTGATATACACCTGAACATCAGCAGGAGAGGACTCTTTAAAGTAGAGACACTACATACTGATATACACCTGAACATCAGCAGGAGAGGACTCTTTAAAGTAGAGACACTACATACTGATATACACCTGAACATCAGCAGGAGAGGACTCTTTAAAGTAGAGACACTACATACTGATATACACCTGAACATCAGCAGGAGAGGACTCTTTAAAGTAGAGACACTACATACTGATATACACCTGAACATCAGCAGGAGAGGACTCTTTAAAGTAGAGACACTAATACTGATATTCACCTGAACATCAGCTGGAGAGGACTCTTTAAAGTAGAGACACTACATACTGATATACACCTGAACATCAGCAGGAGAGGACTCTTTAAAGTAGAGACACTACATACTGATATACACCTGAACATCAGCAGGAGAGGACTCTTTAAAGTAGAGACACTACATACTGATATCACCTGAACATCAGCAGGAGAGGACTCTTTAAAGTAGAGACACTACATACTGATATACACCTGAACATCAGCAGGAGAGGACTCTTTAAAGTAGAGACACTACATACTGATATACACCTGACCATCAGCAGGAGAGGACTCTTTAAAGTAGAGACACTACATACTGATATACACCTGAACATCAGCAGGAGAGGACTCTTTAAAGTAGAGACACTACATACTGATATACACCTGAACATCAGCAGGAGAGGACTCTTTAAAGTAGAGACACTACATACTGATATACACCTGAACATCAGCAGGAGAGGACTCTTTAAAGTAGAGACACTACATACTGATATACACCTGAACATCAGCAGGAGAGGACTCTTTAAAGTAGAGACACTACATACTGATATACACCTGAACATCAGCAGGAGAGGACTCTTTAAAGTAGAGACACTAAATACTGATATTCACCTGAACATCAGCTGGAGAGGACTCTTTAAAGTAGAGACACTACATACTGATATACACCTGAACATCAGCAGGAGAGGACTCTTTAAAGTAGAGACACTACATACTGATATACACCTGAACATCAGCAGGAGAGGACTCTTTAAAGTAGAGACACTACATACTGATATACACCTGAACATCAGCAGGAGAGGACTCTTTAAAGTAGAGACACTACATACTGATATACACCTGAACATCAGCAGGAGAGGACTCTTTAAAGTAGAGACACTACATACTGATATACACCTGAACATCAGCAGGAGAGGACTCTTTAAAGTAGAGACACTACATACTGATATACACCTGAACATCAGCAGGAGAGGACTCTTTAAAGTAGAGACACTACATACTGATATACACCTGAACATCAGCAGGAGAGGACTCTTTAAAGTAGAGACACTAAATACTGATATTCACCTGAACATCAGCTGGAGAGGACTCTTTAAAGTAGAGACACTACATACTGATATACACCTGAACATCAGCAGGAGAGGACTCTTTAAAGTAGAGACACTACATACTGATATACACCTGAACATCAGCAGGAGAGGACTCTTTAAAGTAGAGACACTACATACTGATATACACCTGAACATCAGCAGGAGAGGACTCTTTAAAGTAGAGACACTAGTACATACTGATATACACCTGAACATCAGCAGGAGAGGACTCTTTAAAGTGGAGACACTACATACTGATATACACCTGAACATCAGCAGGAGAGGACTCTTTAAAGTAGAGACACTACATACTGATATACACCTGAACATCAGCAGGAGAGGACTCTTTAAAGTAGATACACTACATACTGATATACACCTGAACATCAGCAGGAGAGGACTCTTTAAAGTAGATACACTACATACTGATATACACCTGAACATCAGCAGGAGAGGACTCTTTAAAGTACAGACACTACATACTGATATACACCTGAACATCAGCAGGAGAGGACTCTTTAAAGTAGAGACACTACATACTGATATACACCTGAACATTAGCAGGAGAGGACTCTTTAAAGTAGAGACACTACATACTGATATACACCTGAACATCAGCAGGAGAGGACTCTGTAAAGTACAGACACTACATACTGATATACACCTGAACATCAGCAGGAGAGGACTCTTTAAAGTAGAGACACTACATACTGATATACACCTGAACATCAGCAGGAGAGGACTCTTTAAAGTAGAGACACTACATACTGATATACACCTGAACATCAGCAGGAGAGGACTCTTTAAAGTAGAGACACTACATACTGATATACACCTGAACATCAGCAGGAGAGGACTCTTTAAAGTAGAGACACTACATACTGATATACACCTGAACATCAGCAGGAGAGGACTCTTTAAAGTAGAGACACTACATACTGATATACACCTGAACATCAGCAGGAGAGGACTCTTTAAAGTAGAGACACTACATACTGATATACACCTGAACATCAACAGGAGAGAAACACACAAATCCAAATTTAGAATGAATGCTTTGCAGGGATGAAGGACAGATTTAAAAACAGTTGAATATGTTTGTGAGCGTATGTCATGTGTGGCACGCTGTTACAGTCTGATATGTAATTGGGCCTAAATATGACAGCGAGTGTAACAGCATGTGTGTGTGGAGACAGCTTTTTTAATTTTTGTGCATCACATGTGATACATTTGCAGTTTACTCTCTTACTGTGAGAACCGGAGGCGTCGGCTCCACTTCCCCAACATGTTGCCGCAACATATTTCACGGCGCAGTCGAGCCAAACTCGCCTCGACGCACAATGTCGGCCATTGTTTTCCGACGCTGTGTCTTCACAGCGATGTTGTTGTTGTTGTTGTTGTTGTTGTTGTTGTTTTCTGATGAAAGTTATTTGCAGGACTTCTCGTGAATAACCGGACATATGCTGATGAACACCATTGTTGTTTCAGGCTACAAAGAAACTGGGACGGGATAAAAGAGGTACTTTTATTGGAATTCTTTGGGGATACTTTCTGAGATTAAAGTGGTACATTAATGATAAAAAATGCAAATATTATACAAGATAACATTGGTAAATGAATAAGAAAAAAACATGAATGTTCTTTAAAATTAAATTGGTAATTTTGAAAGAAAAACATTCATATTCTCTGAGATTAAAGTATATTTACGAGAAATAGTCACAAATTTACAAGAAACCATCTGAATATTGCCTGAGATAAAAAAGTTATACATTTGAGTGAAAAAATACGTTTAATTTAATTTAATAATGTATTTATTTGTATCGTGAAGTGGTTAATCTGAAAGAGGAACGTCTATGTTCTCCTAATTGAAGGGGTAAACTCCCAATTTGTGGGAAAATTCCAAATGTACATACATTTTTAACAAAAATTGGATATTCTCAGAGATTAAAAAAGTAAATCTACTACTAGGACAAAAATCCTAAATAAAAAAGGATACAATGAACCTTGTTTCACCCCAGATTTGTGTAGAAACCCCTTTGAAACCACCCATTCAGGTCCCAAACTACAAAATAAAATCCAGGTTAAAACGAAACAGCACAATGTCCCTTTAACTGTAAGATAGCCAGAGGCAGACGTGTCGCTGGCGTTGCTTTCGACGCTAATGAGTCTCCATATCACCTAATTGTCCGACAAACTGTTCCTTTAATATCCGCCAGTGTGTTTTGCAAAGTGTGTTTTTTTTAATTTATGCAGGAAAATACAAGACGCCTTCTGCTGAGCTGCTTCACAATAACACACATCTTCCCTCCGCCGCCTTCTCTTTCTTTCTTTCACTTCCACCTTCTGTTCTCCTCCTCCTCCCTCATTTCCTCTCACTTTTCCTCCCCCTCTTCTCCCCTCTCAGACAACTGTGACTGTTTTAATTCTGACCGCTGATTAGCTCGAATCAATTAAGTCCTCCACGCCGTGTCCAACAGCAGAGCAGCATGGGGTATTTAGAGTACTTAGGCTCCCATTCATCGGCTCCAGCCTCTTAATCACCCTTTAATTACAGACTGCGTCTACGGGGGCTCAAGTGGGACATTAGACCGAAGGTGGGAAATGAGCCGGACGCGGGAACGAATCAGGCGAGTCGCTCTCGAGTCGTTTCTCAAGTCGTGGCTTCGGTGGCGTCCCGTTGGCTGATTGCACACATAATCTCCCCGTGTGTTGTGAAGAAATCAGAAGTCAATTATAGTATTTTAACCGTAAACAGGGACGTTTAAATGTAATGTGTAATTTAGGACAGCGATATGAGGGCCATTCAAGGTAATAAAATAATTAATAAAGTTTGTACGTTGCTTTACTCGGTTTTTCGATAAAAAGACAAACATGTTGGTATCAGAGAAACTTAAATATTCACATGGATGTAATGTAAGACAGCATATCAGAGCCATTATAGGAGAAAAACTAACATTTTATAACAAATTGGACTAAGGGGATAATATTCCAAGCAAACACTCGTAATTTTGGGAGAAAATAATGGATATCCAAGTTTTTGATTCTGATAATGTATGACTTATTAATGTCCGAGATAATTCTTGGTTTTCTTGTGCATTTGGAAATGTTTTCCCATACATTTCTACTTTAATGTCAGAGAGAGTTGATTTGGAAATGTTATGACCTTAATATAGTAGGTTAAAAAACCGATTAAATGTCACGTGGCCCGAATGCTCTTCCCCTAATATCCAAGTATTTGAAAATGTTAAAAACTTAAACCCTGTTACTATCCTTTACTTATTCTCAATCTCCAGAGGTAATGTCCTGTTCACATATATACTGTCAAATTCTGAATAATAGGTTCCTAGCGTGCATTTAACCTGATCCCTGTCTGTCCACGATCCATTCCCTAAATATCTTAACTTAAACTCTAAGAAACGTCCGCAGAGGAAGTTAAACTCTCGTCTTTTGTCCTCGCAGCTATCAGCGTTACTAATCCTTTTTGTGTTTCTCTTGTTCTGCTGTTCAAAGCGACGGCAGGGATAACATCACTTCATTGACAATCCCCCGTTTGTCAATTAGGACCTTGTAGTCCCTTAATCTCCCGCGGCACTGCTCGGGGTTTCCAGGCGTAAGAAGGGAGAGAAAAGCGGAGAGCTTTAATGCCGTCTAATGACGTTATGAGAGGAATAGCCCCATGCCGCTGGGAACCTGATAATCCCACTTTGTTCCTTTAGGATTTGTGCAGAAAAGTCTCCTGTTGCTGATCCCCCTTCGTGTTGCGTCGACACAAAAGGGCCCCCCGTCCACCTCTCGTTCTAAAACACCTCTCTCTTTTGTCGGACCGCGCACTGTATTATCAGATCCTCAATTAGCAGGAAAGGCTTGTGTTGATCACTTCCTGTGCGGAGGTGAGCACGCATTCCTCGTGATTCATTTCATAGAGTAGTGTGGGGATCATACTTGCCAACCTTGAGACCCCAGAAATCGGGAGCATTTCCAAAGCCACCGCGGGGGGGGGGGGGGGGGGGGGGTGCTAGTGGATCGCCGAAGCTGTATTAGATCAACATTAACATGCATTGTAGTTGTAAGTGCAATGCCTTGCTGCCTGTTGCACCATCCTTGATGGAGCATATGTGTGGGCTGGAAAGGAGTGAGCAGAGGGTCGAGTTGTCGATTCTTGTTCTGTTTTCTGTGACTATCTTCCTCACCCTCTCAGACTTTCAGTTGCGTGCTACTAAAGAGACGCGCTACCATGGAAACCAAAACAATGTGTAGCTGTATTAAAGTCCGAGTGGAAACAGTCGTGAGTAAATCTGATTTTGTCAGAAATCGGGAGAAATGCGGGAGAAATATGACCCCGGGAGGAAACCGGGAGAGGGCATTGAAATCGGGAGTCTCCCGCGAAAATCGGGAGGGTTGGCAAGTATGGTGGGGATTACGTATTACTGTAGTCGACCCTGAAGGTAGCATCTCCTTGGATGTTGCCACTAGAAGACAATTGGATTTTTACATTGGGTTTTGCTGATTTTCTCAGCAACACTGGTCACAACAATGTTGGATTGTGAGCTATTCTTACGAAGCCGCATTGAACTAAAGAACGACTTGCCCAACTTTTTTTCAAACGCTTCTCCCGACTTATTTTTTTGGTTCAGCGGCATTAGCCAACCGCTGGAGTTGTGCGTTAACATTAGGCCTATCGTTTACTAACGGTAGCTGCTGGTGAAACGTAGAAATGTGCTACAAATAACATCCCTTGATGCATATTTACCCATAAGTGAACCATTTTCAGTTTTCAGTCATTGATAATGTTTTGCAACATAACGCCAAGCATAATGTTAGCATAGACACTGAAGCCAGTTTGACTATCTTGACCAATATCATTGCATCATAAGCTGTTTTCGACTGGCATATTTAACCGTTGTATTTTCAATATGATCCAAGAGAAAAACTGCTAATGCTGCTTAAACATAAAAGTGATAATCAATAATACCAAACAGGTGGTCATTGAATGTAATAAAAAGTAGGTTTGCATGGTTTAGGTTGCGTGGCGTTTATATGTGTCTGTTGTCGAGTTGTAGTCACTTTGAAGTCTCATCACCACTGCTTTAAACAACTCTCTACTCTTCAGTATTCACCATGAGCTGTTATTGCTTAGGTTACACCAGCCAGCAGGTTTTTGGCTCCAAATGGAAACCAGTTTTTGCTGCTTTGTCGGCAAAGTTTTTACATTTATCTTGAGTATTTGAACATGTAGGGAAGTGAGTTTGTGTATAAAGATGTGTCTGAGTGGAGGTCGAGAATGCAGATCATTACGGACAACGAAACACGGATGTCATTAACAACAACGAGGAAGAAAACTGTTAATTTGGGCCAAAAGAAAACCACCAACTGTCGCCTCAAACCTGCACAGAAAGCCCCGATGAGAGTTTCATGTCACGTCCTTACGACGAGGGGGGGGGGCCCTCCAGAGCGCCTCCCACCTCTTTCAGCCTCATTATGGCGTCTCCTGTTCAACGGAGAGAGCCTTTGATGAACCTGTCCTCCCATTTCCGCTGGACTAAACTCTGCCAAATCCTCGAAATCCCACTCCCCTCTCAGTGGTGTCAGAGAGCTGAAGGGGGGAGGAAAGGTGAGAGAGCCAGGATCAGAGAATCACTGTAGCTCACAGAGTCTTAAACTGACAAAGAAAGTCATAAAAAACAAAGCTGGAGAACTGACGAAACTTTGAGCGGCAGAAAACTATAGATATGAAACAATTACAAATTCTTACACAAACTAATGCAATGATTCGTTGATGCCAATACTTTTGTACTTTTACTTGAGTAGCATTTTGTATGCAGGACTTCTATTGGAACAGAGTATTTTTCTACAATTTAATATTGCTAATTTTAGTAGTATGTTATTCATAACAATTTGGTCAAGTAGAAATGACTGGATAAAACTCTTGATAGTCGGAAGTAAACCGGAGTCACTCCTACCAATAGCAAAACGATATGATCCGTTTACAAACTCTTGCACAATGGAGAAAGGTCTTGATACATTTGAACTTCAACGCCCATTTAAACAAAGTGACCAAAATAGCTTTCTTTCATCTAAGAAACATAGCGAAGGTAAGACCATTCATAAATCAAAATGATGCAGAGAAGCTAATTCATGCTTTTATATCTAGCCGACTAGACTACTGCAATGCACTATTCACTGGTCTCCCCAAGAAAGCTATTGGAAGACTCCAGCTCATTCAAAACTCTGCTGCTAGACTAACGAATACCAAAAGGAGGGAACACATTAGTCCTGTCTTAGCTACTCTACACTGGCTTCCTGTAACTTTCAGAATTGATTTTAAGGTGCTTCTCCTCACATACAAAGCTCTAAATGGACAAGGACCCAGCTACATTGCTGACTCTCTAATGAACTACACACCCGCCAGAACACTGCGCTCATCCGATGCAGGTCTATTAGAGGTCACCAGAAAGAGTCATAAGAAGATCGGTGAAGCAGCCTTTGTAAACTACGCCCCAAAACTGTGGAACACGTTACCCAACAATATTAGGGAAGCCAATACGTTTAAAAGGCAGCTTAACACCTTAAAAATCTCTTTACCAAAGCATTTGACTGATGTTACACTATTATACTGCACTATTCTCTGTGATTGACATTGCACTATTTCTCCATGTTTTTATTTTTAATGATTTTATCCCACTTTATGCTTTTCTCTTGCTGCTTGTTTTACACTGATTTGATGTCTTATTTCTTACTGATGGAAAGCACTTTGAACTGCAATCCCCTGTATGAAAAGTGCTATACAAATACAGTTATTATTATTATTATTTGGGGGCGGGGGCTTTGTATCATTAACCAGAAAACAATATTTTGAATTGATCATGTTTAAGGTAAAGCATACTCATGTTATCAATAATTGTTTCAATTTATAGTTATCATATGATCGTGATATTATTACCATACATCAGGGGGTTTTCTATAAAGATACAGTATGAGGTGATACTGTGGCGCTGATCTTGTGTATAAGATATATAAATTCTCGCAAGAACATGACGGCGTATACAAGATGGCGCCGCGGACGTAAACAAAACCGTGAAGTCGGAGCTCCGTAAAAACAAATCTGTCTCTGCCGTCTGACGTTCTATTTCACACCATTTTCATATTTTTGGACTAATTATACAGTTTCTGACGAACGGAAATATTGTTTTCTGGCATCACTTTAAATTGTACAGGGACAATTGGTGTTTTAGTATGAGGGCGCAGGCCGAGAGTAAGAGGGCGCATATCTGCAGTCAAATTAACACAAATGTCTAAATTAATAATCAATTTGGATGCATTTTAGTCACATTTTCCATTGTATTTCTATAATTCTGTTAGTTAGTGTGCTCCATTTACCCCCTAAACTTAATTCTATAAACTAACTTTAATAATTTGTATGCATGCTTCTTGGTTAATATTAAGCTGTATTTGGGTCTTAACAAATGCTAATTTCCCTTCTGTGTGACGAATAAAGGTATTCTGATTCTGATATACTGTATACATTATATAATATAAATATATCATTCTTGTCATTCCCCTATCAGTGGCGATCCTACAGTCTGTGGGGGCCCCTAGGCAAACATTCACTGGGGGCCCCTCGAACCAGCTCTTCCCCCCCCCCCCCGGAGCGGAGCAGTGCAACTGAAATCATGAGCTTTTGACGGCGCGCTATGCATGGGGCCGCCTTGAGGGGGATACCCGACATGTCGTTGCAGTAAATTAAAGGGTGTTTCATGTTGTCGTTGCTGTGGACCTTCTACCTTCTTTGGGGGCCCCCTTCTGGTCCGGGGGCCCCAAGCAGTTGCCTGTTCTCAAGGTGCGCCCCTGTCCCCTATCATAGTACGTTTACATCTGTGATATTTTCATGCTTCTCTTTCTTGCATTTTCACCAGATGAGCAGTTATCATTTCCTGCTCTTTAGAGACTCTATTGTCTTGGCGTGTCAAGGAAAAGGGTGCCAAGAAAAAATTCAGAGAAGAAGAAACACAGATGGCAGCTCGGCTTTTAAAACCATTCCTCTGTGGCTTTTGAAGAAGTCTCCGAGCGTCCGCGGTTCTGTCGCAGTCGCAGATGCAGCTACATATGTTTTTTTGCGAGGGGTCGGAGGTCAGTTTGATCCCTGAAGGTCTGCCCACTCTGATCTGTGGGTTTGCTTGGATGACACTTGTGAATATGTACTTATCCGTGGTTTTTCTAATGAGGAATTAAAGCCATATATGCTCTCTTCAAAGTCACCAGACTCCATTGAGAAATACTATTCAAGATTCAAAGGTTTTATTGTCATATGCACAAAGCTACAGTGTAGCAATGGCAATTCAATTATTCTGAGCTCCTCCAACAATGCAACAAAAAGTAGTGCAAAAAGTCTATATACATGTCAATAGAATAGAATATATTATATTCACACAGAAAACAGGAGTTGGTTGTCGACCACTCCATTGGACTCCTTTGTCCACCTCCTTCTTTTTAAGCTCTTTAGTTTTTGAAACTGTAAATGTAAATAAACTAACTTTTGTTTTTTTCTCTTTCTCCATGTCTCTCTTTTCTTTCCTCTTTCTCATCTCAGACACCTGCAGCGCCTCGGGGCCGATCTGTCGTCCAGCGCTAACTCCAAACACACCGACCTGTCACACACACACACACGCACGCACACACACACGCACACACACACACACACAAACAGGAGGAAGTGAAGACGTATGACACCTCAAGTGTTTTTCCTAAAGGTCAAAGCATCTCAAAAGATTCCTCTTCTCCGCCAGGTAGAGTTTTACCCATCAGCCCCTCCCTCATGCACTTATGCCGAGTGTACATTACAAGAGTTTTCCCCCTAATTCTCTACTCGCCGACAGTTTTAGAAGATTGCCAATAAAACCTGAAATCACAGGAACATTTGTGAGAAAAACTATTGCTAAATTCAAGTAATGTTGAAATTCAAGAAGAAGGAACGAGTATTTATATTACTTTAACTTTTAAAGCCCATATATATATATGTATATATATGTGTATATATGTATAGGGCTATAAACAAAGAAAGTAAAGTCAAAATGTATTGTATACCAAAAATATATGTGATAAGGCTTTAATATAAATATGTATTTTTTAAAGCCTTCATTTGAATTATACATACATTTACATTTTGTATATTTTAACTTCAATATATTTAACTATCTCACATTTTCTTTGACGTACATATAGTTGCATAACAGGCACAGCTGATCCTTGCATTTCTTACATATTTAAATAAAATGTATGTTAAGTAATTAATGATTAGGGCGATACTGTATGATAAGACATATAATTAGGGATTTGCAGAAAAAAGTGAATATTTATATATACGTTGTATATACATTTTTATAATTGGATCTGGTTTAAGTAATCATGTTTCACACATTTCATGTATTTCTTATTAATATATATTGGAAATCAATAGTGGTTGTTGGTTTGTGTGTGTTTTGTGTGTGTGTCCACTCCCAACTGGTCTAGTGATGGTGGGAACAGAGCCCAACCCATTTACCCACAATCCCCCACACCTCCATCACCACCACCCTCCTCCCCGTTTAGCTTTGACACCTCAGCTGTTCTGCAGGCTGCAGAGAGGAAAGTGTGTGTGTGTGGTGGGGGCAGGGTGGAGAGAGAGAGAGAGAGAGAGAGAGAGAGAGAGAGAGAGAGGATAATGAAGGTAGCATGTTGTCACCACAGATTGTTGCTCAGGTTCTTCCATGATTGCATGTTAGTGTGCTCCATTTATCCCCAAAACACACACTAATACTCACACGTACCACAATTATGACTCAAATCTACATACACACACACACACACACACACACACACACATTTATGACCGTGTATTCACAACGTTGGAGATAAATACACTCACATGACAATTTTATTATGCATTTTTTACATCTCAGAAGCTAATTTATTTACAGCTTAGGTTACTTTGCATATTCTGTTTAAAGTGGCCCTATTATGATTTTGGGGGTTTTCTTTTTCCTGTAGTGTGTTGTATAGGTTTTGGTGCATGTAAATGGTCCTCAAAGGCTAAAATCCCTGTGTTTCAGATGTATAATTATAGATTCAAACAAAACATGGAGTCCAGATTTTCTAGGAATAGAGGTAAAAGATGTGGTATTTCATGCTGTGGTATTTTAACCTACTCACACTTGTCACACACACACACACACACACACACACAGGTATTTCCAGCCTCACCACTCCGTCATCGCACACACCTCCTGATCAGTTACGTCTCAGTGGAAATGATGATTGATCAGTTGCATGACGTAATGAACCAAACTTGTTTTCCTGTGAGTTGGTTTAACTGTAAACTCATTTTTATATTTTTACTGAGAAATCAGTTTTTGTTCATGTTTTTTTGGAGGATTGCTCTAAGAACTACAATACCCATGATCCTCAGCTGCCAACAGCTGCTAAAACTACTGAAGTAATCTCACATCAGACAATGAATTGTTTTAAACTGATAAGTGTTTTTTAATGAGGACTCAACGTCTAACTTTCATAATCTAAAGCTCTCTGATTGGATGTTTCTTACTGAAATGCACCCTGGGAGTTGTAGTTTACTTCACAAGTTTTGATATACACAAGCTTTTACTTAGTTGTTGTGTGTGTGTGCATTAAAGGAATATCAAATGTCACACTAGAGCAGCAACGTTTTCGGTATTTGTATCATCCTCCTCAGCTGTTGGTGTGTGTGTGTGTGTGTGTGTGTGTGTGTGTGTGTGTGTGTGTGTGTGGGTGTGTGTGTGTGTGTGTGTGTTGCAGGTGAAAGAGAGGAAGTGGAGGTGTTGGTGGTCGACGTGACAGATGGGTGTGTATTACAGGATGTATATTTGTGCGTGTGTGCACATTCATTAGCTGATTTTTGTTGAGTGTTTTTGCACATATCATCAGTGTGTAATAATGTGTGTTTTTTGTGTTTACGTGTGTGTTTCAAACTGCTGTAGTCAGCAGCTGAGGTGGCAGCAAGGCATTAACACCTAATTTGGTCACTGGTTCAATTCCCAAAGGGGTCACCTGTCACAGATATCTTGAATCGGTGGATAGCCCCCTTTTAGCTCCTTGTTGTAGCACACTTCCTCTTTGGTTCAGGTTCAGCTGTTTTTCAAAATCAAAGCCCTGATAAACTCACTGACTGGTGTTTCTCAATGTCGAGGACGCTTGCTTGGTAGCACATGTACCTCCGAGTCGCTTGCTTCAGAAGCGAGGCAAGAATCCTTCCTAGCCTCGGAAAACGAAGAATGGTGGAACAGGCTAACGGGTGTGCGTCATATGCGAGGCCCCGCCTTAAATGGAGCGCGATTTCCGCCAAAGATTTGGAAATTGGTCCGTGCGCAAAGCATTGTGGGGATTTTAAGACCGCGGAGTCTACACATGTGCAGCCTCGAAATTTCTCGCCACGAAGTACGCCGGCCTCGGTAGAATTCCAAGTATGATGGACATTGGAACTGTCCTTCGGCGGCACTCGATGACGTAGTATGCTTGAAATAGTGGCTCTGGAGCATCCTTCCTCAACATTGAGAAACTGGCACAATAAGAGACAGGTGAACAAAATGGAGCAGCAGTGGTGTCATCAAAGGACTACATTTCTGTTTCTTATAAATATCCTAATACATTAAGCTTTTCATTAATTTACATCTAATATAATTTATTTTATACATAATTGTTATATTTTTGATAATTATATTTTAACTATTTTATATTTTATTTTAGACATACATGTTATATTTGCAATCCTTTCTTTATTATGTATTATATTTATGAATGTGCTGCACCCTGTAAAAGTGATTACTGGTTGATTACAGGAGAAACAAATGGAAATAGTCTAAAATAAATTTTATAGATCACTTTAAAGTAGAAAATATATGTTTGTGCGATAACGTTTACGAGTTATATAAATACACAAAAGAGAATATGACAATTGCTGGTCACGAAAAATGTGCAGTGTATCTGAATTTAAAAGAGAAATCTGCAGTTTTACATAGCGGTGAAAAGTGCAGAACAGTCAGAGGAATATGCAAAGTAAACATGAAGATGTCCACGCTTCGTGCTCATTAGTAAACACTGATTCATATGTTCATAAGTTGAGATGACAAATCATATTAATATCCCTCCCTCCTAAAAAAAAAACTTGCTAATGATAGAAAACATGCTCCGCTTGGCTGCAGATCTGCAGTCGTTTGCCACCATCGTACTATCTCTCTCTGAAAGTGAGAAGTTGATTGGCTGTCAACAACTTTTTCACATTTCTCTCTTTTTAACATCCACACTCTTTTCCTGAAGCCTAATTAACACTAAATGTGCCACCGGGCAAAATGCATGGCAATATTTGATTACATGAACGATAAATTACCATCAACAACACATTGGAAAATAGTGACAATGATAATTATGTACAGTCAAAACCACAGTGTCAGAGGGGGCGGGGGGGGGGGACAGGTAGAGATGTAACACCGCGCACTGATCTCATAATCACCGCTAACGAGGAATCTGTGCACCGGCCAATTATATACGTCAACAACACCTGATGATAACACTTTATTATACCGTGTTAACTCCACATATTAGAGGATGTTCAGGGGGAGAGGATGACGGGTATGAGGTTAAATGGTGTCTACATGTATATGGCATTTAATTAAGCTAAGGGAGAGCAGCATTTTTAATGTAATAGTAAATAATTAGTTTAGCTAAAGGTGGCAGGTCCCAGACAGTGGTGGACTGCAAGTCATTTAACTTGCACATAGGCATATTTATATATATTTAGCATAATCGTTATTATTCATACCGTATTTAGCATTCTTAAAGACATCTTCTATTCAATTAGACATCTCCTATTGTATTTCTGTGTAAGTAAATAGGCCAAATGTCCTATCTGGGTTCAGTATAAAAACTGTTTTCTTCAGTTAGCCGTTGAGATGTAAAAGCTGTTGAAGAACAGTAAGCTATTTTATAGTTTTTTAATCTAACAGGTGTTTTAAAATCATGAGCTGTTTCATCTGTTATAAGCTGTGTAAATATCTGTACATTTTGTTGTGTTTAAATTATTGTGCCATCATTTCATTGCTTAATGAACGCCAGGAACCATCATTTAGGCTACTGTAGCTCTTAACAAATGAAACATTAAAAGCTTGCTGTGAAAACACGCGGGTTACGGTCCTTTTGAGTTGTTAGTGGCCACAGTTGCTTTCATTAACAAAATGATGAAATGTGCCTCAAATGTTGTTTGTAACATTTGGCTAAGCTAACTAATGCTAACAGCAGTGAGCCAAACGAACGTAAGCTTTATTGTTTATCTTATCTTATGTTAATTATGTACATTTTCTTAAGTACTAGATTCTGTGTATTTGGCATTCCTCTAAGTATTTCTGTTTAAGTAAATAGGCCAAAGCTTCTATCTGCAGTAGGTTTAGGATACAAACTGTGTTCTTCTGTTAGCCGTTGAGATGTAAAGTAAACCGCTAGCTAATGTATCGTTTCATTAATCTAACAGGTGTGTAAAAATCATGAGCAGTTTCATCTGTTGTTAGCCGTGTAAATATCTGTACACTAAATGATTGTGCGATAATCTAATTGCTTAATGATAGCGTTAGAAACAGTCAACCATCATTTAGTCAATGTATCCCTCTAGGTTTTTAACAAATGAAAGTTGTTAGTCGTCAAACTTGACTTCATTCATAAAATTATGAAATGTACCTCAATTGTTGTTTGTAACATTTGGCTAAGCTAACGAATGCTAACGGCAGTGAGCCAAAGGAAAGTACAAGCTGTATTGATTATCTTATTTTATGTTAATTATGTACATTTTCTTAAGTTCTGTGTTTACATACTACTACTTTTATTCTCTTAATATTACAATTTATTCTCCAAAATATTAGTATTTTTCCGTAGATTAATGCAATTTGTTGTCGTTGTTCTGGTTTCAAATCGAGCTCGTGGAACGCTGCTATGACGGACAGGTGTTTAGCTGCTAAACGGCGATAAATGTGACATGTTGTAGACACGACAATGACATATTTGTCTCTTTGATTCTCGTCATTCCTGTCTTCACTTTATATTTGTCAACATATTCTCTTCATTTACGCCTCTCATTCGATTCTTCTCTTCTTCCTCTCCTTCGTCTATTTATGCAGTGTCCTCCTCTTTCTCTCTTTCCTCACCTCTCTTTCTATTTTTATCGTTCTTCCTCCACACTCTCACCCTCCGTCTCTCTCCGACGCTTCCTCTTTCCTTTTCATTATCGACACATTTTGCCTCCTTTATTTCTTCAATGTCTCTTTTTTCGTGCCCAAACGTCTCGTGTTTTTTGTGTTTCAATCTCCTTATTCATTTCTCACATCCCTTCTTCTTTTTCCTCCAATCAATTCCCACATTTGCTCTTCCATCATATCACATTTTCGTTGTATGTATCCCCATTTTCCCTTCCTCCCTCTTTTCCTCATGCTCCTCCAACAGTGCAACATGCAATATATTCAATACATCAAATGGAATACAGAATGAAACAGTGCTAGTGGCATCATGATAATGGTGCAAGTAAAACGCAGGAATAAGCAGCAATATGTGACATTTAAAGTGGACAAATATAAAACCCAATGCTCATTGTCCTTTTTTCTTGCCACCATCTGCATTTTCTGTCCCTAAAATATGACTTCCGGTCTTCATTTTTGTTATTTTTTTCAAATTCTTAATCACTACGTCTTACCTATTTCCTGTAGTGCACATTCCTTTTCACATTGTTTACTTACACAATACACTTACACAATGCTAGCAACAAGCTAACGTGATTTTAAGCTAACGTTGTTTTGGGCTAGTTATTTTGTCCCTAAACGGTTCGCGATTTTCCTGTTTCAATATTCTAGTTAATTTCTCATATTGTTGTATTCAATTTCCAGCTCTTTCTTTGTCACTTTAGAAAGGGACAAGCTGATGGTATATCAAGCTAACGTTACTAAAACACAGATGCACTTCACAATCACCTTTTAAATAATTTCCATCCACTGTGTTGAATCTGAAAGTGCTTTCTCACATTATCACTCTTCACAGATTGTTGTGTGTTATCTGTTCAGTAAAGCTTGTTGGCGTTAGGATAGAGAACAACGAGTCTTGATTACTGATTCACTGGTTAGCTACGTTAGCTATCTAGCTTACAGCAGATCTGCAATAACATAAGAAGGAAACATCGGGCACCTAGTTAGGATGCCACCTGGGCGCCTCCCTAGGGAGGTGTTCCAGGCACGTCCAGCTGGGAAGAGACCAAGGGGTAGACCTAGGACCAGGTGGAGGGATTATATCTCTTCGCTGGCCTGGGAGCGCCTTGGGATCCCCCAGTCAGAGCTGGTTGATGTGGCCAGGGAAAGGAACGTTTGGGGCTCTCTGCTGGAACTGCTACCCCCGAGACCCGACCACAGATAAGCGGGAGAAGATGGATGGATGGATGGAAACATCTGATCATATTGTTAAAGACAGCTGACAAAACTGACATTTTAGGAAAGTGTACAGTGACATCAACTTTATAATCCCTCAACGTAAATAAGGGCTCCAGTCCCAGTTGCGTGCGTCACTTTTTAGTGTCCCCGTTTCCATTGTGTTTTTATATTCCTGCACCTTTTGTTGTTTGTATTGTTGGGTTTAGCATTTTCTGTAAACGCTACGCGTGTTTCGTCAGGTTGGGAAAGATGTTTCTTTGTTTGCATGTGTTTTGGCACATTTGAGATTTCATAGTTGCATCATTTTTTAAACTTCTGTGCATTTCTCTCAATGGAAGTGTTTTGAGCCGTTGCAATATCAGCCAGCGTAGAAGTACATTGTGCAAAACAAAAATTCAACCTTCAAAGATGTATATTACAATAAATAGTAATGTATAAATATAGTAAATTATATCAATGCCGGAAAATAGATTTGTGTTCATAATCTACGGTGTAATACATTATATGTGGTGTGAGTATTGCACAGGTTAAACAGCATAAGTATACAACGCCTGTCTTATTCTTACTCTCTTCTTCCAACACATTTTTAATTCTTCTCAGTCTCTCTCTCTCTTCTGACACATTTTTGCCTTCCCTCTCTTTTCTGTAATGACACACACACATACACACACACACACACACACACACACACACACACACAGCAGAGGTGAAGTGGAGTGGCTTAGCGTGCCATCTGTCCTCGCCGCTGACGTTGGCTCTAATTACTGCGTCTCCGCTGGCTAATGCCGCCTCATTAGGCCGCCGGAGCATGTGCAGCCGACACAAGCGCCGCCGAGAATTTGCACCGAGAAAAGCGAGCTCGAGCCATTATGGGATCATGAAATCTGTCTGGTGCGACAGGCAATTCACACCAGCGGCTAAACGCTCATTTTGCTTTTCTCTCCGACTCTCTCTTTGGAAGGCCTGCGTCCAAAACACCAAAACAAAGGAGTCAAGTTGGAGTCGTGCTCCAACTGAGAGACTCATTATTCACGAGAAAGAAAAGTCGTTATATCTTTAGAAAAAACTTAGAATTTTTTTGCGGGAATATTTGTAGAAGAAAGGTTGTTATATCATGAGAAAATAAGTTTGAATAAACTACGAAAAAATTAAATTAAAAAAAGGAACGTTTGTTGGTGAAATGTTTCACGAAAAAAAGTCTTGGTATTTGGGAAAAAAATGAAGATATCGTATTTGGAGGAAAAAGTCAGAATAGTTCAAGAAAAGGTTTTGAATATTTGGGTAAAATATGTGTTACACTTGGAGTAAAATATTCACATTTGGTGAGAAAAAGTTGTTATATTTTCAGTAATAAGTTAAAATAAAAACAATTTTTTAAGATTTTGGGGAAAAAGACACATTTTTAAATCAAAATAGAATCTCTAAAAAAAGTTAATACTTTGAGAAGAAATGTTGTAAATATTTTGTTTAAAAGTTGTAATATATTCACCCCCCCAAAAAAACATATAAGCACTTTAGTAAATAATGGCATAAGATGGAAAATGCTGAATAAGCTCTGTATACCACATGATACGTGTTTGTTGGGTTGGGTGTGTGTCACTTTAAATGTCACAGCCTCAAGGAATTGTGGGTATCCGGGTGAATGTAACTTTATTGATTTATTATCTCCTTCAACGTAGAGAAAGTAGTAATTACAATCAATAATTTAAAACATGTGAAAATGCATGCAGGCTTGCTCTACGGGTAATCAATCAAACACCTGCCAATAATGCTGTTTATTCAACCTTTTTCTATTTTAAAAATCCACTTTTCATGTGTTTGTTTGCACCGCTTCAAGTCCCTGCAGCTCTTCGCCATGAATCATCTGACAATCTGCGAGATAGAGATCTTTCTGTTTGCGGTTTCCTCGCTCTGACAGCAGTAAATCTGCCGAGGAGGATCTATAATTGCAGTTAAAGAGCGACAGACGTTTGGTGTCAGTTACTGTAAACTGAAGTCTTTGTTTATCCGAGATGTTCATCAGATACTGGTTAATCAGGACACAACCAGACAGCAGGTGAGATTTCAGATCAGGTGATAATGCAAACAGATGCTAAGATATTCAACATGCCGTGAGGTTGCATGTTTAAAGATTAATTCAGTTGGCACTTTTTTTAAACAATTAAAATGTCTTTATGTTGTGGGTTAGTCATGTTAGACTTTAAAACAAACTCCTACGCAACCTTCCCTTTGGTGAGGTTTATTTCATATCCTCCATATGTTCATTATTACTCATGAAGAACTAATGGAGGCACTTCTCTCAGTGCCAACTATGCTTTACTGCAGTATCTATATACACTTATGGCGCTTTTCCACTGCAGGGCCTCGCTCGGCTTAGTACGGTATGGCTAGGCCTTGGTAGGCCAGGCTCGCTTTTTGCTACGTTTCCATTACAGTTTAGGAACTGGGGTAGTAACTATAGTAACGCAGTGTAGGCGGAGCCATGACGTCATCTTCAATGAGAAGCACAAAACCAACATCAGCCGTTAGCTGTTAGCACTCAGAGCTCACAGCTCCTCATATCTGTTCAGAAACTAGACAAAAGTTAAACAAGTACAAACAGACTGTCTGTGTCATGGAGAATACAGTCGCTGGTTTATTTATGTCTGTATAGGCCGTTGTTGTGAGTGTGGACGGTCGGAGCATACACTGCGTTAGCTTAGCCGATCTCCATTCAGAAAACAAGCATTTTAAAAGGTTTTTCACCTGCCGTCTGTCTGCAGACTTGTCAAAGCATTAATTCATGGTTTTTACTAACAGGTATCAGTATGTTGTTACTTCGGCATCATTTAGAAACGTGTATTACAATTAAATCACGGTCAAATATGTTCATTTTGTTGAAGTTGCCAGCGATTCTCTCACTAGTTTAGCATACTCAGCCCGACTCAGCCCGGTTGTTGGCCCGGAAAGAACCTCGATTTTGGAGAGCCAGAAAACTGTGAAAAAGTACCCGCTAGCCGGAACTACGCCGAGTGGAAACGCAACCAAAAACGGGCACGGCACGCTTAAACCGCGCTGTAGTGGAAATGCGCCATAACACTCAAATAAGTCATTTATATGTTATATTTACATTTGTTTATCGTCACTTTATAGTCATTTGGTCAATCATTTTGTGTCTCTGTAGTAATTTTGTGTCTTTTTTGAAGTAATTGTTCCTACTTTTAGTAGTTATTTGTGTCTTTTTGTGGTAATTTTCTTTCTTTAAGGAGTCATTCTGTGGTCATTTTGTGTCTTTTTGTGTCTTTTAGTACTAATT
Organism: Pogonophryne albipinna; assembly: GCA_028583405.1. Classification (NCBI taxonomy): domain Eukaryota; kingdom Metazoa; phylum Chordata; class Actinopteri; order Perciformes; family Artedidraconidae; genus Pogonophryne; species Pogonophryne albipinna. The sequence continues at coordinate 40,534,097 of CM053244.1, read as the reverse complement.
TTGTATCTTTTTTAAGTAATTCTGTGTCTTTCTGTGGTTATTTTCTGTCAGTTTGTGTGTTGTGTCATTATAGTACATTTTGTATCTCATTGTGGTCATTTTGTATTTATCTTTCAATAATGTGTTTCTTTTAATACTTTTGTGTCTCTTCTTAGTCATTTAATCTCTGATTGACACCAAACAACAGTTTCATAGAATAAATACAATTACAGACCAAACGTTCCTCTGTTTGCATATCAATATTCCAATTACTAGACTATTTGCACTATTTCTATTATATTTTATTTTATTTACTTGCACTATTATCTGTTTTATTGTGTTGCACTGTTGGAGCCGCCTGTGACCTAAGACGTTCATTGTCATAACTACACTGTAGCTAAGTACAAATGACAATGGGTTAAAGCCTTGAATCTTGAATCAAAGTTTACAAAGCAAAGCACGTGCAAGACAAAATCTCATCCCAGATCCTCCATGAATCTCTGATCAGCGTCCTCTCTCTGTCCGGAAAGCCCAAATCCGGAGCAACGCCCACGCTGCGACGTCAGATTGATTGTCAGAGTCCAAACTCCATCCTTCAGCCCACGTCCGAGCACATCATCTGGGAGGAAGCCGGGCTCTAGGCGCCGGCGTCTGTTTGGGTCAGGCCTCTCACTCCCACCACGAGAGGAGGGGAGCCACAACCATCCCTCAAAACGCAGCAGAACAATGGACATGTGCCGGTCCAAAAATGTAAAACAAATCAGTGCAGAAACAAAGAGACACCTACTCTTCTTGTGTCAGGATTAAAGGCAGAATAATGAAGGATGATTGTTTTCAAAGAGATATTAGAAGAAAAGGGTGTATGGTAGATGTAAAAGGAAACAAACGTTTCATGATTCCTTTTTTTAGTTTTCTTGTAGCTTTGATGTTGTTTTGTGTTTATTCTTTAATAATTGTGTCTTTTTCATTTTTTTTGTTTCTGCTTTTGTTAATTTTGTGTGTTTTTTGTCTTTTTATAGTCATTTTGTGTCTTTGGGAAACCTTTTGTGTCTCTTACAGTTCCTTTTGGGTCTGTTGATTATTTCTCTTTTCGTCATTTTGTGTGTATTTTTTGTCACTGAAGTCATTTTGTGTGTCTTTTTAGTTATTGTGTGTGTTTCTGTAGTCATTTTGTGTCTTTTTGTAGTTCTTTGATGTCTTTTTTGGTCATATTGTGTGTATTTCGGTTAATTTTGTGTTTTTTTGTAGACAATTAGTGCTTTAGTAGTCCTTTTGTGCTTTTTTATTGTAATAATTGTATGTCTTTGTGTAGTTATTGTGTAGCCTTTTTTGTGTCTCTTTACCGTTATTTGCTTCTCTGCTAAATTGACATCTTAAACGCTCTGATTCATTACTTAAATTCCTTGACAAACAGATATTTCTGATCTATTTTTAGTGGAGATATTCGGAGACAGATGAACGTCTCAGTCTCCTGCAGCAGGTGGAGGGTGAAGTGTCGAGCTTTGTGCAGAAAAGAAGGAAGAAGAGGAAGAAGAAGAAGCACTGACTGGACGTTCGTCATTGTGTTTGCAGCCGGCCGTTGGCGAGCGGGATTCGGTCCAAACATCTTGTGTGGAAATACATTTTCGGACCGGCCATCTGCAACTCCAGGCCTTCGGCAGCCAAACGCAGAAACACTTCAGCTACTGGAGGAAATCAGCAGACAAATGTGAGCGTTACATACTGTGAAGAAAACGGTGTAGTACAGCTAGAAGGAAAGCTTTTCATCAAATGTTCTAATTGTAGGCCTTCATTATAATGAGATACTTTCTCAAATGAATGACTTAGTGCCTCAAGTTATATTCCAAAATACAAAAAATAAATCATTGACCAGTGTTTTGTGAATACATGAGCCAAAACCACTCATGGATCTATTACAAAGAGACACAAAATGACTACAAAAAGATGCTTAATGACCACAAAGAGACACACATTAACTACAAAGAGAAGGAAATGACTACAAAAAGACAGTAAATGACCGCAATGAGACAGAAAGTGAATTCAAAGACATGAAATGGTCAAGAAATGTGTATAAGACACACAAAATGACTGAAAAGAGACACTTAATCACCATAAAAGTCACAAAATGAATAAAAAAAAAATGTAATTGACACAAAACGACTTTAAAGACGCAGAATGACTACAATGACTCACACAACCATCCCTGAGTGTTCCAAGGGGATTCAACATTCAGATCTTCTAATAAAAAATCTGTAATTGAACCAAACAATGAGTGAAAAAACACCTTTCGTGTGAAATTCTTCCATCTTTTTTCCTTGCAGGCTTCAGGTAGCGGTGTGTGTATACGTGTGTGTGTGTGTGTGTGTGTGTGTGTGTGTGTGTGTGTGTGTGTGTGTGTGTGTACGTGTGTGGGCGTTGGTGTTTGTGTTTGTGCAGTTCCTCGGATGTTTAAGCGAAGGTCGACGGTGAATCTCGACACCTGCGGCGGAGCTGACACCTCTCCTTCAGGTGAGAACACTCAAACAATCCCAAACACACAATGAGTAACAATGCTCACACTCATGTTGGTGTTTTTCTGGGTAAATAACGTTTTTGTGCAGAACTCAAACTATCTTTACTGGCTTTAGCTTTAAGGAAGACAAACTCCAACATGATTATATGAATAACATAAAAGGAAAAGGAAGAATTGAAATTGTACAAACACTTCGTGAAATATTGGAGCGAGGGATGCTTACCTTGTTCACACCTCTGATGAAAGAGCATGTGTGTGTGTGTGTGTGTGTGTGTGTGTGTGTGTGTGTGTGTGTGTGTATGTGTGTAAAAGTGAGATAATTGATTTGGACATTTGCCAGAAAGCAGCACCTCCTGATGCCATTAAACAATGTATAGGTAAGTGATCCCAAATATAGTTCATTGTTTACAACGCTGCTAGGGCTAAACCGGAAGAAAACAGACAATTGAGTTTGAACAGGAAGTGGGAAAAGGGGCGGGGCTACACAAGGTAACGAATACCGTCAAAATGCCTAATTCTGTACAATGTTGACCTCAAATTAGACCTCAAGTCCTCAGGTGGGCATAAATCCAGGTCACGTGTTTTGAAGATATTATTATTCGTAATTCCTCATCTACAACAATAGACACTACAAATGTATTGGAAATGTCCTCATTTGAGATTTCAGGACATTTTCATAAGTCAACCTGCCAGTCACTAACAGAGGATGGATGATGTACACACAAATGATCCCATTGTCTATGTCACTACCTGATCTGCCGCCCTGCCCTATCTGCAGTGCGCATGTGCGAGATGGTCCGCCATATTGGACAACTCCGTACGGCAACCCAAGTAGGACACTTGACACAGTGGCTTTTGGCAAAGCACACAAAGAAAACTCGAGAGAGATGAGTTATTGTTATTACAACGTGACTTCACTATTATTACTTCTGTTAGACAGCTATATGCCATACATGTTTGCATACATTCACAGTAAATATGTATTCAGTATGATAGCTGTCTAACAGAAGTTAAATCCATTTCTAAATAATAGTGAAGTCACGTTGTAATAACAATAACTCATCTCTCTCTCGAGTTTTCTTTTTGTGCTTTGCCAAAAGCCACTGTGTCAAGTGTCCTTGGGTTGCCGTATGTAGTTGTCAAATATGGCGGACCATCTCGCACATGCGCACTGCAGATAGGGCAGGGCTGCAGATCGGTTAGTGACAGGGTGTTTCTCAATGTCGAGTACTCTTGCTTGGTAGCACATGTCTTCCGAACGTCTTGCTTCAGAAGCGAGGCAAGAATACTTCCTGGCATTCGGAAAACGAAGAGTGAAACAGGCGAGCAAGTGTGCAGGTGTGCGTCATATGAGAGGCCCCGCCTTACATTTTCCGCCACAGATTTGGGGAAATTGTGGGGATTTTAAGACCGCGGAGTCTACACATGTGCAGCCTCGAAATTTCTCCAAACGAAGTACGCCAGGCTCGGTAGAATTCCAAGTATGCTGGACATTGGAACAGTACTTCGGCGGCATTCGATGACGTAGCATGCTTGAAATAGTGGCTCTGGAGCAGCTTTACTCGCGATTGAGAAACACACCCAGTCTACAACGCTATTAGTGCTAAACCGGAAGAACTAAGACAATTGCGATTGAACAGGAAGTGTGAAAAGGCCGGAGCCACACATGGTAAAAATACCGTCAAAATGCCTAATTCTGTACAATTTTGACCTCAAATTACCATCACAATACCCGGCCTCTCCAGAATAAACCTTGCTTTTCCTCAGGTGGGCATATATCCAGGTTACGTGTTGTGTAGGCGGGGGGCTACACAAGGTAAATATAACCTCTAAATGCCTAACAAAATGTCAAAATGACTAATTCTGTACAATTTTGACCTCAAATTCCCATCAAAACTACCCGTTACGGCCTCTCCGGGATGAACCCTGCTTGTGTGTCTTGTGTTTTCCTCAGGTGGGCATATATCCAGGTCACGTGTTTTGATGTGATTGAACATGTCTCACTTCCCCTCACACAAACGTTAACGGCTGCCGTGTTTTTGTGTGCCGCTGTTTGTTTCCTGCCTCTCTCTCCACCCACCCGCTCGCCTCAGAATCTGTTTCACTCACTAAATTGGCTCCTCAGACACCCTTCCCCATCTCCTCATTTAAAAAGTGAGAAATTATAATTATCTGAATTATGCTTTTAATGATGCGTTAATTAGAGTCATGGAGTGAGATTAGCCTATGAAGTATTACTTGTGAAATCCTTCCAGATTCATGCGAGTGCCTCGTAGACGGGCAAAGGGAGAGAAAATGTTGGTGTGCTCGGTGATTAGCGCACCAATAAATAACACAACAGATTGCCGTGCATATGCTTACGATTACAACTTTTAAACCAACGCTTTAAAACTAACACCGACTGTCTTGTGCTGGCAAGAGGTTTCTGTACTCACAGCCACAGTCAGCTTCCTTCAGAGGCTCTCCGTGCAATTCTCACCAAATGTGAACTATTATTATACCGTGTGAGCAGAGAGATGCAAGCTGAGAGAACGCTGCACATGGAGGTGGATTATAGGATCAGTGTCTCTTAAAAACACTACAGCGGAATAGGGTAACATCTTTAACTTTTAGATATCATCATGAAACTTTCCTTGTTGATTACTAACATTAAAACAATTCTTTTTTGTATTACAAGTTTGCTGTAATGCTGTGTTTGAATATGCAAATTAGGGATTATTTGACTAAATATGTGCCTATTTGCATCCAATTGCAGAACAGAAATGTCAACATCGGATAAATGTTAGATTATATAATATACTTTATTAATCCCAAATTGGGAAATTATTTTGTTCCAGGACCAGTGTGCTCAACATTAAAAAACAAATACTTAAAAAGCGGAAAATAGTCAACAATTAAAAATAAAATGAAAATGAAAAATAGTATATCAAATATAAACATATACACAACTCTGGATGATTAAAACGTTCTTTAGCCCTCCTGTTGTCTTCGGGTCAAATCTGACCGATTTACTGCTTTCATAATAACTTTTTTGTTTTTCATTCGATTGCATTAAGGCTTCATGATATCCTTCACAGTAGACATTTGAACATGTACAATTGCTGATCACCACTTTCATTGCATTTTGGATGATTTAGTCAACTTTGTAACACCCATGATGTTCCCGGTCAAAGATGACCGCCATAAAGAAAAGGAATTAGTAACCATCCGGATCAGATCAAACACACACACACACACACACACACACACACACACACACACACACACACACACACACACACACACACACACACACACACACACACACACACACACACACACACACACACACACACACACACACACACACACACACACACTCTAGATGTGTCGTCCCCCCCTTATGTGCCCATCCCCCCATGTGAATCACACCTGGCACAAGCAATACATGTTCAGTGTCTATTATTTGTATATGTACTGTAGTTGTTCATGTATACCAGTCGTCTGATACAATATCTACAGTTTGAAAGGGTGTTAAATAAAATTTGGTGATGACTAATGGTTTTTGTGTTAATGTAATAGCAGTTAAAACAGGACCGGTCAGATTTGACGGCGAACTCCAAAGTAAGGGGGGGAAACGAAGACAACAGGAGGGTCAAAAATGTCAAAAATGTTGTAGTAGCAGGAATATAGTCTTATAATATACTGTTTATACGTATGATTATGGAGGACAGAACATGACATAAGTATAACAAAATAAATGTGTAAATAAATGTATGAAGAAATACAGGAATAAAGAAATACAGGAATAAAGAAATGCAGGAATAAAGAAATACAGGAATAAATAAATAAATACAGGAATAAATAAATAAATAAATAAATGTGGAAATAAATACACAAATAAATAAATAAAAGAATAAATGCATAAATAAATATGGAAATAAATACATGAATGTATAAATAAATAAATAAAAGTCGAAAATCCATCCATCCATCTTCTTCCGCTTATCCGTGGTCGGGTCTTGGGGGTATCAGTTCCAGCAGAGAGCCCCAAACGTTCCTTCCCCTGGCCACATCAACCAGCTCTGACTGGGGGATCCCAAGGCGCTCCCAGGCCAGCGAAGAGATATAATCCCTCCACCTGGTCCTAGGTCTACCCCTTGGTCTCTTCCCAGCTGGACGTGCCTGGAACACCTCCCGAGGGAGGCGCCCAGGTGGCATCCTAACTAGGTGCCCGAACCACCTCAACTGGCTCCTTTCGACGCGAAGGAGGAGCGGTTCAACTCCGAGTCCCTCCCGGATGACTGAATTTCTCACCTTATCCCTAAGGGAGACACCAGCCACCCTGCGGAGAAAACCCATCTCGACCGCTTGTATCCGCGATCTCGTTCTTTCGGTCACTACAAAAAAAAAGTCGAAAATAACACACGTTATTATATATCTTTAATATATTTCTAAATGTACGGTCACTTACATTTATTTATTTATGTATTTCTGTGTCCATATGCTAATGAAGTGGGCGGTCCTAACCTCAGTCTGAAGCATGATTGGTTACAGGAGTGTGATCATTTCTGGCAGATTGGGCTCTACTTCTAACGCCTGGCTGACAGCGCTGATTCGAATGCAGGAGGAGCATTACTGTTTAGCCCTTATCTTTATACATCCATGGTTTATCCACAGTTGTAATCAAATGTATTCAGGTTTATTTATGGTTATTGGTTTAAGAGCCATTGGAGATCATTAGCGGACCCTTTAGAGAATGGAGAACCAAAAGACCAGTTTCGTGTGGAACGATGTATAGAGGACTTGCCCCCAAATGTTATTGAAGCACACGTTCGTTACTGCGGTCACCTCAGCCGTCTCTCTCGTTTGCTTGGTCAAATCAGCAGCTCTTCATTTTTGAGTGCACGATTTATCGCGCCTTTACGGTAATCGCTGAGACGCGGCTCTGACGCTAGTACAAGGCCCTTTCTCATCTCATCAAATCCCCTTCCTCGACTCCTCGACTCCTTGGTCCTCCGGTAGTGACCCGGAAATGAATTTCAGCGCGCCATGTTGAAGGACATCTCATTTCTCTAACCGCCTGCTGCTTCCCCTCCTGTCTCCTCGGTTCCCCTCCTCGGCTCCTCCGCTCGCATCTCCTGTGGGCGGGACTAAGTATCAAGGATAGGAGTCGAGGAGGGAAGTTAGAGAAATGAGAAAGGGCCCAAGAGTAAAATAATGCATGTTTTTTCTGCTTTCTTTTTCAGAGCGATACAAATAATTTTTACCATTCTTAATAAAACGGACAATGTTGGAGTCAGTCCTAGTTTGACTGCTACCAACAATAAAAGGAAGTACTTTTACTGTGTAGTTTTTGGGTAATACTCTCAAATTCTCCTCCTGAGAGCAAAATCATTCCACTTCTGCTAAACCCAATCTGTCAGAAATGATCACACTCCTGTAACCAATCATGCTTCAGACTGAGGTTAAGACCGCCCACCTCATTAGCATACGGACACAGAAATACATAAATAAATAAATGTAAGTGACCGTAAATGTAGAAATATATTAAATATATATAATAACGTGTGTTCTGTTTTATTTTCAAATTTATTTATTTATTTATACTTTCAAGTATTTATTTCCATATTTATTTATGCATTTATTATTTTATTTATTTATTTGTGTATTTATTTCCTCATTTATCTATTCCTGTATTTATTTCCGTATTTATTTATTCCTGTATTTCTTCATACATTTATTTACACATTTATTTATTTATACTTATGTCCTCCATATTTGATAGTATATAATTTACAGATATGCAGAAGAATTGCAATCAGGAAGGAGAAACTCAACTTTGTTAAATGTTTTTATTTCTTATCACCGGTTTAATGATTTCATCAACACAATCACTTTGTCACAGCAGAATCTCCGCAATGTAAAAGAACATAATGAATCATTCCTCATTGATTAATATGATCATGATATTTACAGATCTATGATATCTCATAACAACAACAACAACAACAACAACAACAACAACAACAACATCACATTGTAATTGAACATGTTTTTAAAAATGCACACAAACAGAGCAAAGTGTCCAGGAAGTAGTTCTGCTAGTTCTTCTCTTAAGACCCTTGCAGTGGAAGAGGGTCAGCAACATAGAAATACATGAAAACCCATTTTTAACAATATTTTAGAGCATAAAGAAATGTAAATATTCATGCATAGAAACGAACATCATCATGAGCAGTGATAGATAAACACACTAAAGAAACTCTAACATTTACAACATACCAACTTAAGACAATATGTCAAAGTACAGCTGAGCCCATAATGTTTGATTGATATCTGAAGAAATGCCACAACAATCAGCTGTCAGCGGCGAGCATTGAGATAATAGAGTTCAAGGGTTAAAGAGGCCTTATTATGCTTTTTGGTGTTTCTCTTTCCTCCAGTTTGTCATATAGGTTTGTGTGCATGTCAATGGTCTGCAGGCAGTTTCTCTTAGTTTGCGCTACTGTTGGCTAGCGCTCCAACACATTATACGTGATAGGCTAAGGGGCGGGACATCTCTACGCAGTTGACCAATCACAACAGAGCTGGCCAGCTAACCAATCAGAGCAGACTGGGCTCTGGTTTCAGACAGAGGGTGAAAAGAGGTGCTGCAGCACAGGCAGTATGAGAAAGATAAAGAGCTTTTTGAACATTAAAGCATGGAGACATGTCCCAGTAAAGGAAACAAATACTAATATGAACCTGAAAATGAAAATGAACAACACATGGCCCATTTAAATGATTATTTGAGTTTGCAGAACTCAGCAGTGTCTCCAATAGAACTGTTATTAAAACATAGCTCCAGCATAGAGCGGCTGAGTGAATGTGGTCCGGACTCTGTGGAGGAAAGTCATGGTTTCAGTGACGCTGTAGAAGGACAGAACGCCTGCGCTGTGATCCAGGTACAGTCCTACTTTCTTGGACTGAGGAACTGCGACGGGAGTTTTGATGTTGTTGTACCAAAAGGTATAACTGTCATTTAAACAATATAACCCCCATGAACTATCATTGAATCCAAACAAACATTCCTCCCATCCCCCTGCTCTGCTGGAGTTCTTGTATGTAACTCCTATACAAATTCCCCTCCCATCCCACTCGGCTTCCCAGTAACAACGACCAGTCACACTCTCTGTACTCAGGGCCTGTCTATAAAAAGTGAATTCGTCTGTGTATTCCTGTATGTTTGTGTTTTGATCAAATTCGAGTTCACAGGAATATGTTAGGAATTCAGCTCTGGTCTTTGGCTCTGGAGGTGGCAGTACGCCTTCCACTTCACTCACCATCAGTGAGGTGTCGTTCAACGTCTTCCTCAGGACGTCCTGTTGTCTATCTCTGATTTCTGACACAGCCGCTGTCACGTCCTCAAAGTAGCGCAGAGGATGGACTTTGATGCTGGATGAGTGTGTAGGTTCACTGAGAGGTAACAGAGAGGGGTAGTTGAGCAGAAACTGGCTGTGATCCTCTGTGTGAGAGATCTTCTGCAGCTCAGCGTCTCTCCTCTTCAGCTCAGAGATCTCCTGCTCCAGCTTCTCCTGACGCTCTTTGACTCGACTCACTTCACTCTTCTGCTGGGATCTGACCTGCTGCTTCAGCTCAGTGAACATCTTCTTACTCTCATCCACTGCTTTATCAGCAGAGCCATTGATGGCCTTTGCTTCCTGCCGAAGCAGCTTCACCTCCTTCTCTCTGTCCTGGATTCCCTGCTGGATGTTTTGTCGACTCCCCTTCATCTGTCTCTGCCTCTCAGTCCTTTCTGCTGCAGCTGACACCGTGTCGTGGCCTTTGTGTTCACCCTTAGTGCAGAGATAACAGATACACTGTTGATCAGTGCGGCAGAACAGCTTCTTCACCTCGTTGTGACGGGAGCAGATGTTCTCCTGGAGCTTCTTGGAGGGCTCCACCAGCTTGTGTTTCTTAAAGGCAGGAGATTCATAATGAGGCTGGAGGTGTTGGTCACAGTATGAGGCCACACACTGCAGACAGGACTTCAACGCTCTCAGTTTTCTCCCAGTGCAGAAATCACATCCCACATCTTCAGCTCCAGCATGGCAGAGATCAGCAGAACCAGTTTCCTTCAGCTCCTCCACTAAAGCTGCTAGCATAGTGTTTTTCACCAGGACAGGCCTTGGTGCAAAGGCCTGTCTACACACAGGGCAGCTGTAGATTAGATTCTCATCCCAGTGGCGTTGAATACAGTTCATGCAGTAGTTGTGTCCACAGGGAATAGTCACCGGTTCCTTCAGTAGATCCAGACAGATCGAACAGCTGATTATTTCTTGTTGCGCCATTTCCTCTCTTAGTGTGTTAGTATGTCAAATACTTTTTCTATCTCTGAACAGATAGTATTTAAGCTCCGAAGGACAACAAATCCCTGCTACATCTGCTCTTGTTCACTTCCTGCAGTGAATGAGGAGTCAGTTTAGAGTCACATGATGTTAGAGGCAGGATGTGTTCACTTCCCTTTTACAACATGCAAATTCGACATTCAGCTGACAGTCTTTTAGTGTTTTTACATGTTTCCAAAGTTAGTTTTCTCTAAGTTTGAACCTCCTCCTTGTCTGAAAACAATTCAGTTTCATTTGTAAAACACGTCCACAGGTTTTATCCATGTCTGCTTATTGCTCTGAATCTTCTTCAATGTGTGTTCAGTGTTGTTTTATGATTAAAATCAGCTGACTTGCAACAGGAAGTTATTAAACTGCTGTTCTTGGGGAAAATCTGATGACTGACATCAGGCGGTTGTCACACTAAACTGCCATAAAATACTTTAACCGTGGTTTAATCATTTTCTCATATATTCAATAATTTGTGGCATTTTCTCAGAGGCATTTGTAACAATTATCTATTCCTCCTTATTTGTATGTCAAAGTACAAGATAGCATGCTTATAATCCTCATTAGGCATGGAAACAGTGCACTGTATTGCAGTAAATTGGCATGTTTCAAGATAATAAAACCCGGGTTATATTAAACTGGGATTTGTATTTAAGTAGCACGCAGCAGGAGAGCAGCTTGAGAGTCAGAAGAAGAATTTGCTCATTATGTCCCTGACAAAATGACAGAAGAAGAAGCATAAAAAGAGCTTGTTGCACATTTTAATATGTGATAATCTGTGTGGGAGCATTTGTTCTGGCAGAGAAGGAAGCGAACACAGAGTGATCATTAGAAATGTTTTGTCTCTGCAGCAGAGAGACAAACCCAAAGCAGTTTACTGCCTCATTGCACTTCATGTAAAACACGTATGCCATTATTACCCTGCCTGTTCCAATCAGATCTTCACATTTACATGAAGGGTAAATCAGCCGGCATGGTAAACGTTGTTAATGCCTCCATTAGTGGTGAGGGTGCTCATATCCTGCAAAGTTAAAATGACTCTGTGTTTTGTTTAGGAATCCATCTTTTTCCTTGTTGTCTTTGCCACCGTAGAAATCATTGCATTCATCTTCTCCTATTATTATCATGCATATAAAACACATGTTTATATAAGATGTATCCTCCTCTCCTCTGATTAAATCCGGTAAAACACTGACTAAACCAGTGTTCCCATAAAAATCTATGTTTTTCCCTGCACTCTGTTTGGAGTGTAGCTAACATTTTCTCAGCTTGTTTCCCCTACTTTTTAAGATGCAGTTGTTCAGGAAGTTTAAACCCTGTGCCAAATTATCCACAGAGGTCTCCTACTTCCCAAAACTAATGTACCCGACTTTTTACACGAAAAAAAACCCTACTAAATAAAGCAGTTTTAGGTTAAAGACAGTATTTCTTCGCTGCAGTTAGCTCAATGGAAAGCTGCTACAAGCTAAAGGCTAACGTTAGCTCAGCTGATTTCTTTCTCATTTTAAGATCCAGACACTCATTATATTTACTGGGAGCGAAATTACCAACGCAGGTTCCCTCCTCTACAACACAAAAATGATGGAAATGCTGAGTTAAACTGATAAAAATATAGCAGTTTTAGTGTACAAAGGTTAGAGTAGCTACGAGCTAATGCTAATGTTTGCTATGCTTCTTTCTCTTAATAACTTATGATGATATATCAATGTTCAGGAGGTTTGTTATGGAATCATAATTATCCACAGAGGTCTTCGAACGGACATGATGAATAAATCAGACAAAAAATGCGAAATATAGCGGTTTGTGGCTCAGAGTGGCTACAAGCTAAATGCTAACGCTGACTCAGCTTGTTTCTGGATGAACCATACATCTTAAATGACTATAGGCTAATGTTAAAATATCGAAGAAAAAACCCCAAATAAGATCTAACCAGATCTAGCTGAGCAGAAAAAGTTCAATTGTTAATTAAATAAATAACGGAAAACGAAAGGGAGAACAACTCTGATAACAATATTCTGATATTGAATTATTTCATGTTTTTAACAAACAAAAAGTTGAATTGGCAATTGTTTTAATTCGTTCTCATATTTCCTCATTTACCTTCTTTTTTTTTTTTTTTTTACATTTCTACAATTTTTACTTTAACTTATTTATTATTTATATTTGTCTTTAGATTTCCACATTGTATTGTTTACTTTTATATCATTTTGTTATTTCTCTTCGTATTCCAAATTTCAACTTATTTATTTTGTATTCCTCACTATATTTATATTACAGTAATGAAGCTCAGCGTAAGTTCAACCAGGAAGACCGTCTTTTCTCATTCATTTACTATTCTCATGTTACTACCATAGACTGTATATATAAATGGACTATTATACTGTATTAACTATAAATGGCTACTCTCTCTCCTAGATCGGGGGCGTCACTCTCCAGCTTAACCAATCACTTCACTCTATTCCCAAGAGCCTATCATAGCGCTCTGCCAAACCTTTTAAATCTGCTCTCCCCCCTGACAGCTGTCATTTCAGGTGACTCTACGCAACCCCCTCCACCCCTTTTCACCTCCTGTCCCTCTGGATCCAGGGTCAAGCTAAGCCCCTCCCCTTCAGACCGGACCCAACTATCCATTCACCACCACCAGTGTCTAGACCCCGGGGGGGTTTCATCGGATCGGTTCTCCCCTCCCGAATGATACTCCTGCACAACGGGGCCTAATCGCCAAAACTCCATTACATTCATTTGTGTATCTCTGCAATAAATATGTATTCTTACATCAAAACCGTCTCTCCTGATTGAAATAATTTTATTCTCTTTCTCTGTATTTCCATATTCTCTAAGATCATCATAAGTAGAAGTAAAAAAAAGTATTTGAGCAAAGTGATTCATTTTATAAATAGCACTGTTACAGATGGCTTACACTGTGATGTACTATATGCGCAAGTGCGGGAAATATGGAGTTGTGAGTTACTGAAATAAAGCTGCAGACTGAAACAAGCACTTCTTGAATCCGTATAGCTTCGAGAAACACATGGAGTGTTTACTCAACTCATGGATCTTTTGCACAGAGGACAAACAGACCGTGCAGTGAACATTTGGGTAATCTCCGCCTGTAAAAACACCGCCTGCAGGGTTTTGAATTGGAGGCTATGTTGGCTGCTGGCGATGAGCCGCGGGGTCTTCTCTGTCCAAACCCCGAGATGGAAATCAGGCGCTAATTTGCAGGATGTGGCGTCCTCCACCCCGGCTTTAATCATGCATGGCTGCAGCTAAACAAGCAGCTTTCATTGTTTTTTAAAAGAGCCGGCTAACGAGGCCTCCTCTTAACCTGCTGCTACCTTTTTAAACAAATGAGCTAATGTCTTTACTGAAACCTGAGGGTGGAAAACACAGAGTCACTTTTAATGCTGCAAGTTCCAGGAAGAATAGCCAATGCTCATGCTATAGTGCTAATGGGGATCCTAATAAAGAATACCAATAAGTTAAAGGTTCAAAGCTACATTAAATATCTGTTTTTCATTTTATTTTAAAGTTTTAACCTCACTACTTTTGTCTGCCTGATTCGAGAATATTAGTATTTTCGAGAAAAGTGAAATATGCACTTTTAATGATAATATCATCTAAAAAATTGCCCTTTTTATTCATTATTTTATCTTAGTTTTTCATTAGTATCTTCCTGAATGAGGATAACTTATTTTTGACATTTGCTTATTGATTAAATGCTGTGTAGTTTAACACTAAAATTGTTGTAAAGTACATTTCTACTTACTATAATATAAAGACGAATTTGGTAAATGGAAATACCATACTTCAGAAAAGGTGAGAATTTGTCCATATATCCATACAATTAAATATGTCTAAATATAAATAAAGAAGTTTTGACAGACAATCATTTGCAATTTCTTAAAATATTTTCCTTTTTTTTATCTATTTAAATTAAACATTAAACATATAATAACACAACACACATTTAAATACTTTACATTCATTTAAACTTGCAGCATGTAAAATAATCACAACCTTTCCTGCGTCTGCTTCTCGTTACCTTACACAGTTTTTAATTTTCTATTAATATTTTACATGTTTTCTTCCAAAGGCTTCAAGTCGAATGAGCACAGCTTCAAGGAACATCTGTAGTCAAATAATAGGTCAGTCGTACAAAAAGAAATCTCATCACATAATCATCTTTGACATCTTATTTCCTAATCCTCAGTCGCTTTATTTTCTATTACATTTAACAGGAATGTTAAATACAGTGATTAATAAATCTCCTGCCATAAATCAATACATCTACGTAGGTGTAATAATAAATCTCTCCTTAGCGCTGCCAGTAAAGTCGTCTGTCATCACTCACCTTACAGTTTAATGATACAAAACGGCAGTTGTGATTGACACAATGTATTTTATGATCCCACATGTGACAACTGGTGGATTACAAAAGCATACGAACGCTGACATTACGACAATAAAACCACTTGATTGATGGAGTAAAATTGCACGGCATCCTAATGAAGAAAAATAAAGACGTTATGACAGCTGTATGGTGAATTTAAGCTATACCCGGTCATAAAGTGAAACATTAGGGACTCTTTCAGTGCATGGACGCACAAAGAAAGCACATAACTGATAGAGAGGTGTAAGAAATTAAAATCAATGTTTAATGACGTAATTTAGTTTAAACATACAGTAATCTTAAAACTGTTTTATTCTGAAAACATTTCGGGTTAGCATTGGCTTGTGGCTAACGTTGTTGCTAAAGGAATGTACAGTTTATTTTGAAAAGCTTTATTGAAAGGCGTCACCGTCACTTCCGGTTTTACACTAACAATGATTACAGCCGTTAAAATGCATTAAATAAAAAGTCATGAATGAGTGTATGAGGAGAAAAGGCGTGTGGAGTTATACAATGAACACACAACGTCTAAATCCTCTGTTATACGCGATATCGGACACAGAAGAACACAAGGAGGGAGGTTCCCTTTTTACGTCAAGAGCGGCCATTGAGAGGAGGAGCCATGCATCAGATATAGACAGAGGTGACGAAATGTGCTCGCTCTCTCTTCACTTCCCCGCCCCCCGACACAGCGCTGTGTTCCTGTATCGTTCTGTTTGTTTCAAAACCACGTTACTTAATTAAAGTACCCATTTGAACCTTTTCCGAAACTACATTGTCTCTTAATTGAACTTCCTCCTGGACGCGAGAACAACGAGCACAAATCAACAGAAGTGTATGTAGATTGTGAAAACAGATATGAAATACCAAAAAATACACAAAAAGTAAATACTATCTAGCTGCTAACAGCAAAAAGCTAACGTTAGCTAGCCATTCTAGCTAATTCCAGGCAGCATAAGGAGCTTTTTTGTTGTCCGTTGTTCACTTCAACAAAGATATAATTCATCAAATCTATTAACCTTAGGAAATACGGAGCTTAAAGATGGACAGAGAAGTTGCAAGAGTTGTTACAAACGTTTTCCCTTTTCTTGTTTAACAATGAACGCCAATTTTGAGGAGTTAGAGTTAGAGGACCTAACGTTAGCTAGCTCTCCTAGCCAATTCTGGGCAGCATAAGGAGCTCTTTGTGCTGTCCGTTGTTCACTTCAACAAAGATATAGTTAATCGAATCTATGAACCTTAGGAAATACGGACCTTTAAAGGCCCAGACACACCAAACTGACACCAAAGAACACGTCCCGACGGAACACGACTGTCGCCTCACGTCTCTGCGTCTTGGCCATGTGTCGCACTGGAACACACCGCAAAGACTTCAGCCGACGGCCAAGTAACACGTACGAACATGGCCGTATCTACCATTGAGGTCACCGAGGTCCGGACCTCGATAATATTTTCCGAGCTGTGTATATAACAAAACTTGTGAAATAACCAGTGTTGTGCTAGTTACTGAAAATCAGTAACTAGTTACCATTACTAGTTACTTCATTTCAAAAGTAACTCAGTTACTTTACTGATTACTTACACCAAAAAGTAATGCGTTACTGTGAAAAGTAACGTTTTCGTGACTTAAAAAAAGGGCTCCCATTAATGCCCTTATAGCCTTCATTTCAGTACTGTTATTGCATTGGAGAATAATACAATCTGTTGATCAACTTGACATGCATTATATGCAATCTGGATTGCATCGATATTAGCTGGCTTTCCATTTTTGTATATTCTTTCTCCAGGTAGTTGGAAAAAGTTTTCCGTCCCATATGCCGTGTGCCGCCCGGACATGGTATCATGCTAACTAGCTCCCTGAAAGCGGGTGACTCCACTGTAGCAATAGCCTGCATGTGTTCTACAACATACCGTGCAATGGCTTTATCGACTTTTCCCTGGCTAGCAGTCCCTTGGTTAAAATCCAGCCGCTGTTGCTTAGGTGGAGGTGGAGTGGCGTCGGCTGAGTCTCTGTGGTCTTAGCTACTAGCTTCGTCCCAGCATGTTGTTTTTGAAGATGTTTTAAGATATTTGAATTACTGGTTTGGGCAGTAGATAGGATCTTCGACCCGCCAAGACACAACTTACATTTAACTAAAACGTTCTTTTCTTTGTGCTCGACAAAAGTGAAATAGTGAGAATATCTCCAGGTGGAGAAACTAGACTTGAGCTCCGCCGCCGCCATGATAGTCTTGTTAGTAAACAACACAAACACGCCCACAGCCCGTCTCCGCATGTGACACAGGAAGTATCTAAGTACATTTACTCAAGTACTGTACTTAAGTACAGTTCTCATCTCTGTTCGCCTGGCTGTTGACTATATAAAAAAACTAACGCAGTAACGGAGTAACGCACCATGTAGTAACGGTAACTGAGTTACTGAATTTAAAAAGTAATGCGTTCGAGTACTAGTTACTGCCAAAAATAACGGCGTTACAGTAACGCGTTACTGTGTAACGCGTTAGTCCCAACACTGGAAATAACTGCACTCAGCGCCATATAGATAGAAGAATTACGACAACGGAAGTCCAAAAACGGTTATCGTCACGTGGTTCATGTAGACGAGGATCGTTCCCCGGAAGTTCATGGCGGGCAATGTGAATGCAATGATAACAGGAGATAGAACTACGATTTTTGGTAATTATTAGTGAATAAAGGTTTTGATTTGCAATATTTATACAACAAATCGATATGTGTATGTATTTACATCAATATGTTTTAAAAAATAAAATGGAATTTGCTAATATTAAGTGATAATATTAGGATTAGTGTGAACAACTATTTTACATGTTAGGCTAACAGTGCCTTGGTTAAAGAGCCTGTTGCTGTTTATTTATAGCTTTGAATTCTTTAAAACCAATATTATCTTCTTAAACCTGTATGGTAGTCAGGAGCATCACTTTCTAATGTTTATTGATATATTTAGAGGGAGGGGATCTAAAGTAATGCTTTAAAATTCAGATTAGATTAATTTCTACCATTTTCTTAAATTCATGGTAGTTTCAGTAATCCCATGGTAAGTGAGGACACAAGTTATCTAAATGACTAATGTCATCTTTATGGCTTTCAGAAAGGACAGGAGACCGACAGGTGACTATCAAAGGACTAGCAGCAGCAGCAGCATGATGATGATGATGTTAAATGTGTTGTTTTAGGAACATCCATTGCAAATACATGGAATTCAATAAACATTGAATAGCATATCATGCAGTTTGTCTGTGCCTTTTCCTCCGTGTTGTCCTGGTTTGCTGTGCTGCCTCCTAGTCGCCACCATGGTTTGCCGTGCTGCCTGGGGATGCTCCAATCGCTCCGAGAAAGGAGTACGAATGTACGGCTTCCCCACTGACACAGAGCGGAGGAAGCAGGAGCAATTTCACGACCAACAGCAAAAAAATATGTGATTTATATACAAACACTGCATTTGCACTTTTTCACAAAACGAAAACCACACCATTGGGAAAGCTTAATGTTTTGTTTAATACAAAAAAACAGGGAAAGACTTGAAAAACACTGAGAGTTGAGACTCAGGGTGCAGGGTGAGGGTCTCAGTGCAGGTATTCAGGCTCCATTGAATCCCCCTCTGGTTCTTGTGCTGAAAGAGGGAGTAACAGACAGGAGAAAGGGTTATACACACCTATATAGCACACCTATTGGATGGGAAATTGCCTTGGGGAGATAAGGTGTGGTCTCTGTTCCCAACTGAAGTTAAGGAACTTTATTATTTGTGAGTTTAACAAAGTATGACAAATGGCATCAGTCACAGATGTGATATGAATTTCTATAAAGTTGTCTCACATTCTTGGTCATATTTTATATATAGTATGTAATGAGTATAACATGTCCAGTAAAGTGTTTCCTAATGTGATGGAAACTTCGGAGCAGCAATGCAGAAAGGATGGAAACTGGAATCTTTGTAGTCAAACACTGGGATTTATTGAGAGCAAAACGGCCGGAGAGCTTCACACAGTTTATCACACTTTACATGTGAGCCACCACGCGGAACTCTGAGGACAAAGGAGAAACATGGATCTGTATATTCTGAGAGGAGGGACTTAGAAAGCCCGCCTAATGATTGCCAGACACAGGAACAAAGATACCTCAGTATGACAACCCTTACCCTGAACCAAACTTCTCCCCCACAGGAAGAAAGAGGACCTTTTGACCTGTGTCCCGGTCAAGTTGCGAGCAAGAGCATATTGCGACTTAACGAGAAGCATATGTTTGTAATAAGACAGGTTCTCAGGAAAGCTGGGAAACTCAATACACAAAGTGATCAGATTAAAATATTCCCTCACAGTTCCATTCTTTTTATCAATCTATTGATAACCAATTAACATTAGTCTAAGAATATTTCAGTCACTACTTAAATCAATAAGCGCCTTCAGAGTTGTGTCGGCTCACATACATCAATTACATCAAAAAGTAGAACAAGATTGAAAACATTTCAATCACAATGATTGAACACAGTCAATCATAATAGAAAAATCATCTCTCCTCAGTGTTTGGCATCATTTGTCAAAAGCACAATAATAAACACACATGAAATACAAAAGTATAATAGCAAAATATATGTTTCAAAAATAAGATCTTTTATCATTTATCACTCAGTTAATCTCATTCATCAAACACAAATTCTAAATCAGCTTACATCTCAAAGATTTACTTCAAGGCAATTACTTATTAAAACACAATTAGAATTTAGGATTATAAGAAATCCAATTGAGGTATAAAATCAGAATCATGAGAGATCCAGCTAAAATTCACAGTTAAGGTATAAATTCACAGTGATGAATAGATCAATCTGTAACCTGCAAAGTTGCAGTGTCCTCAATCTTTAACATTACTTTACGTTTACTTCATTACGCTTTATTCAAGAGTAAGGCACTTAGAAGTACATATATTTCATTCAAATACATTTGTTCAAAATCTGAAAAGGAAAAGTCCGACATTTATTATATAACAACCTGCAAAGAGAAATCAAAACATCTGTTCTTTATTCTGAGTGTCAACTTTAATCATTTATCAATCGCTGAATGGGGGTACCCATGGGGCGGAAACCGCAATGGAGACCCAGGGATCTGGAAGCTCAGCGTCGTACATTAACATTGTCTCACCTACAGTTGAATATCCGACTAGCCTCTGTGGGGCTTGGAGGGCGGTCTTGGCAACCCTGCGTATGGCTAATTTAACTACAGTGATCAAACAGATCACTAGGATTAGCACAACCAAGATAAACACTGAAACAGTAACAACAAATTTAACCAACCCCGCTCCCCAGGATCCAATGGTTCCACTTAAACCCCAAATGTAAATCCATGAGTTTCATGCAATTCTTTTATTCCCCTGGCAGTATCATGGGCCATGTCCATTACTTCCGGTGTAGCGTCAGAGATGAAAGAACAACACTCATACCCAATTACCTTACATGTGCCTCCCTGAGCAGCTAGGAGAAGATCCAGCGCCATACGATTCTGTAGTGCTACTGTCCTAACTTCCTGCAATTCTTTGTGTTCAGCTAACATCGCTGTGTTAGATACATTTAGATGGTGTTCCACTACTTTGGACAGTGCCACTATTTCCTGCTGAGTAACATAAATACCGTACCAAGGCAAAAATAGGCTAGCTATCTGTTGTCCTTGTGTAATGGACCTGCTGTTCCTGTGTAAAGAGGGAAGTATCGCTGCAATCTCATTAGCCTCTACTTTACGGATTAAAGGGATTAGGTAGGCTAGATAACAGGTGCCATAAAAAATGTCATATGGCACACAGCCATAGGCCCGGTCGCCGCAAACTAAGTACACTCTCTGTGGGAGGGGAATTCTAGCTAATTTTACCCTCACTATGGTATTACAGTCGCTGTGTCCCACATCTGGAGAGGTATGAGATCCTGCTTCATTCTGGAAACAGATGGACACATTTTTCCACTCATGCACTACAACTGGGGGAACATATACTGAACAATCACGTGTAGGAGGCTTGCCTAAG
This sequence comes from Pogonophryne albipinna, assembly GCA_028583405.1. Lineage (NCBI taxonomy): Eukaryota > Metazoa > Chordata > Actinopteri > Perciformes > Artedidraconidae > Pogonophryne > Pogonophryne albipinna. Next base: position 40,512,832 of record CM053244.1, on the reverse strand, counting down.
GGTATTGGCTGCGTACAGTCATGTATTTTAACTTTAACGGAGTCCACTGTTCTGGAGCCAAACCAGGGCACAACTGTTACCAAAGCTTCAACCAACAAAGATGGTGTGTGTGGTTGCATTGTACATGTTGGACTCGTAGAATTAGCTGAGCAATTAGTCTGGACTAGAGCTAATTGGAATCTGTATTCAAAAGCTAGGTGGATGTATTTCTTGACATATATAAGTCTTAGCATCATTAATCGTTTGAAACCATCTGGCAGGTCATCTTTATTTACTGTATCAACAATGAGAGAGACTAAGCCCTCGTACTGTAAATGTTGCTCAGAGTCTATGGGGTAGGAAGGAGTGTAACAATCATCTGCCTCATCGCTAATTCGGGATGCTATATCATTCCAGCTCACTAGACCGTAGTCAGCTTTCGTGAAAGGAATTGGGCTAAACATTGGAGAATGCATGGATTCTGGCATATTTTGGCACAACCAACAGTTGCTAACATTGCGTTCATGCGCGTAGTCTAACATTAAACTTACTGCAGAATTAGATTGAGTTCATTTAGAAGGAGTGATTAAGGCCTTTTTTAAAGAATCTACATCACCTCCTGATTGTTTAAGTGGAGTGGATAGAACATTTGTTTCGCTATTTGGTCCAGTAAATGTGCATGCAGTGACACCTGGATTGGGAACCTGGTAATCTGGTTTCCTCATTGTACATTTTACCTCATCCCTTATCAGTGTCTGTAACTGTTCTAAAGTGCTACACCACAGTTCTGGGGGCATATTGTCAATTGTGTTGAGAGCTATTCTTACCACCTCTGACGAGAACCTGAACCATTGGTACTGGTTCTTTGGATACATCTCCCACGTTGAGTAAACTAAGGACACAGGAAACACAATAATACAGTTAGATGAGTCACATATTGAAGTTGGACAGTTAAAAGAAATAGTCTCTGATTTATGTCCAGGGAGGGAGACAATCCTCCTTATTCTTCCTCCTTTTCTCTCTCTTTGTGTCTCTCGCACCATACTGAATGTCTGTGTGGTGATCTGATACAACCTGTCCTTGTCGCTAGGCACTGATTTGCCCGTTGGTGTTGTTTTGCCCTCAGGGTCTGGACCCTGAGTAGTCAAGTCGTCTGCACTCTTAGATAAGAGCACCTTATTTTCTCCTTCAGAGGGGCGAGAGCCCTCGCCTCCTGTCGTTGGGATTTTCACAGCTTCATCTAGCAGGGCGTCCTTGGCCAGGTACAGTAGACCCAGAATGACGATGATGATGACTGCCTTCACACGCCAGCATCCAGTAGAGGAGAGAGACGACATCTGGAAGCGTGAATCCACTCCGCTCTACCTTGTACTCTCAGGGCTGTTCTGGTCACTATTAACACTTGATAGGGATGTTTTCCTGAGTGAAGACAACTCAAGGTAATGGATTAGCACATTATCATTCAATTACAAAAATAGGATAGGCCCCTCAGAATTATTTGGGAGCCTTCCTGACACATGCACATGCATAAATGTAAGGTTTGTGTTAGTCATTTAACATGCAATAATCATATACTCATCAGTCCATAGCAGAGAAATGTTATTTTAAGTTAAATGTGAGCTAGTTCCTGTGGATATAACCCCTTCTCAATGATTCTAAATGTTATATTAATTCACCATTTACCGTTTGATAAAATATTAGTTTATCAGAAATACATTTGAAATAAATGTTCCAATATGAAATCAATTACTCAATATAATTGACTCTCCCCTCCCTTTTCTTACATATGTCACATGTGTAATAACAAGTAGGAGTCTATTTAAACATGGTATTGTCTATAAGCTATCGATAAGACTCAGTATCAGTATGCAACTCGCAAATATCTCTTCTCTCTTTCCTATCCGTCTCTTCCCTCTTCTCTCTATTCTCTCTTCCACATCTCTCTTACATCTTCCCATGTCTTTCGTCTCTCACTTCTGTTAGATATGAAATAAAACATACAAGTCCATGTAAGCATGGTAGAGATCATAATCCATTATTCGAGAAGACTCAGTATCACCTGTGCGCAGCTAACAAAAAACAATTGTGAGAAGCATATATTATGCAGGAAATGCACACCGTTGTTGAAAAACAAAGCATAGCCGATTCGGGAGGAAAAGCTTCAACCCCCTTAACATCTGAGTTACCACTGAAGGCATAGCATGAATGATAGTGGGCGTCCGAGGGTGTCATTACTGAGAAATGTCAAACAAATTCAAAACCTTACGTTTGAAAACAGGTTTGCATTCCTCCACTTAAGGTGACGTTATCATTGGAAACAATAAAAACGAATTGTTTTGATGTAGAATCTATCAATTGAATCGTTAGAGCAGAACAGAATGGTTGTATTGTAGCCTGAGTTCCGTGCAGCCTCTAGTTTCCCCAGGTGGAAACATGGTCCATATAATGTGAATACATGTAGAAGTAGACAGTAAGAGGCCCCTGACATGAGGCCTATACTAAACATAGTAGGGGTTTTTAACAGCTTGCCAACTTACAGGCATCCTCTGCATAGCAGTATGAATAGCCTTAAAACAACCCACTCTGCGGTAACGAGAGTCATGTGCCTGACCCAAATGCCCTAAGTGAAGCCGTTAGTCTCATCTGACTGACCCAAGGTTTGGTGCTGGCGTGGTAATGAGGCTTCCAAGTGTTCAGAGCAGATGTCAAGCTTTCAGTTCATGGCTCCATGGGGGGGAGCAGACCCATGTGAGACAGTATCAATCAACGGCTGTAATGTTCAGTTTGAGGAGCGTCATTCTATCTGGGAGCAGGAAATGGTGTCCATTCTCGGACCAGACCATTAATGTCATGTAGAGCAGCCATAGCATCTCTGTGACTGCACTCAGCCGGACTGTAGCAGGTCAGAACTGGGTGACTCTCAGTGAAACCGTCCAAGGCCACAGACAAAATGGAACCACGTACTAACAAAAAGGACACAGGGCCATCAATGTCTCTCTTTACCATTGGCCTAATCATAAAACAAATCAGTGTGAAAAATGTGGAACACTAATCCATCATGTGAAATGTTGAGTTAATTTAAATAATTACGTATGGGTTGAAATCAAATTAACATTAACATTAGAACTAAAGTCAGTTAAAATTGGACTTGCACGGATCAGAATCTAATCAATACACCATTTTCCCAGCTCTGTGATGAAAGGATAACAAGCAGGGATGCAAACTTCTCACCTTTCTGCGAAATTCGCCGTTTTGAATCCAAAATAGGTCGTTTGTGTGATTCATGTAGATCTGCAATAAAAAATATTATTGGGGTATGGGGGGTCTGGGAACCGGAGTAATTTGCAGCCGCGAGCTGTTATGTGCCATCATGACACGCATGGTGTTCTTTTTTATATATGATAATGAAGCGCGAGCTGTGTGCTCGAGTCCTCCTGCCTGTCGGCTCTGCTCATCGATGTATAATAAGGCTCTGCTTTTCCGCGAAGATGGTCTAGCTTCAGCAGCTACATTACCTACGGGTGCGTTCGTTAATATTAGCTGTGTGGTCCGGAGTCACTGTGGCACAGACTGGACCGCTGGTGAACAGCTGTTAGGAACGGGGCGTTCAGGTGTTCAGAGCAGAGCTCCCTGTCGGAGCGGCAGAGCGTGATGTGCACTTAAAACAAAATTCTGTCGCAATATTATTTAAGGAATCGTTGAGCTAGCTAACTAGCATACATTGTCACTATCTGCTAACGTTAGCTTTAGTACTCAGATCTTGTACTTGAGTAAAAGTAGAAGTACCAGAGTGTAGGAATACTATGTTACAGTAAAAGTACTGCATTCGAAATGTTACTCAAGTAAAAGTATAAAAGTATTCTCATCAAAATATAGTGGAAATAGCGACAATAAAAGAAATCATTGTGCAGATTGGTTCATTTCAGAATAATATATAAGATACGTTTTATAATGATTGATCATGAAAGTGTTCTCAAAGCTGGTAAAGGTGCAGCTAGTCTGAATGACTTTGTATACTGCAGGGTAGCTTGTGGATTTACTCCAGGTGGAACTAAAGTCTGATTTAACACTTGGTTATATTTCACATCATTCATCCACATCTGTAAAGTAACTAAAGGTATTAAATACATGTAGTGGAGTAGAAGTACACCATGTAGGCTACCTCTGAACTGTAGTGGAGTAGAAGAACAAAGTAGCAAAACATTTAAATACTTAAATAAAGTACAAGTATCTCAAAATTGTACCCAAGTATAGTACTAGTTGAGTTTATGAACTTAGTTACTTAACAGCACTGGTTATACAGATAGAAAGACTAAGCCTTGCACAGAGGCATGAAAATACTTTTTTTTTTTCTCAAAATGCTCAACAGTGCTGCCAAAATTATAAACTGACTGCTACACAATTAAAATGAATGGTTTTATATATTTCTATTAAATGTGACTCTGTAGCGTTTCTGTTATTATTACCACTGCTGCTTTAGTTGTTCTGACTGCTAAAATCATCTGTTATTCCTCATTTTAAAGCCGATATTCCGTGGGGTCGGGGGCTCGGATCCTTGTCACCTTTTTCATACCTGATGAGTTTGCATCCCTGACAAGACTAGGTACATTACAGGAGTGTTAAAACACCCAAACATGCACACGTATCTTATTTTAGTAGAGATGAGAGGACAAGGTCTAATGTTGTGAACGAAATGATCAAGTCAAAGCTTCAGTATTTTATCTTATGTAGCACATTCAATTCAATAATTAATCCTGAATTACTAATAACTCTAAAGAAGGCAAAAAGTGGACAAGGCAAATACTCATCCAAAGTGTGTGTGTGTGTGTGTGTGTGTGTGTGTGTGTGTGTGTGTGTGTGTGTGTGTGTGTGTGTGTGTGTGTGTGTGTGTGTGTGTGTGTGTGTGTGTGTGTGTGTGTGTGTGTGTGTGTGTGTGTGTGTGTGTGTGTGTGTGTGTGTGTGTGGGGGTGTGTGCATGTGTGTGAGCAGCTTGTCTGCTCAAGGTTTAAAACCAGCAGTGCGAATGTTTATGAGAAACAATTCGTAGCTTAGACTGAACTCGAAGGAAACTAGACTGGAATTTTTTTAAGAAATCAAAACAGCTGGGTGAATACTCTATGGTATTTAAATTGGGCCAAGTAGAACCCCTTCATGGATTTGTGATACTGATCTCTGTCTGTTCGGATTTGGAAGTCTCATGATTTATGGGCCTGTGAAGGAGAGGCCCAGGGAAAACAACATCTATCTTGGAACTGCAATTACTTATCCTAAAGAGATTGCAACATTATACTCCTTTAAAAATTGCTCAATTCATTTAAACACATTTATTATGCACACAATAAAAACCTCAACAAATATATTGATCCTGGCTTAACCAGCGACCTTTACTCTATTGTTCATAAGCTCAGTAGTTTAACAACTATTAGAATTGTAGTAATGTCTGTAGACCAATTGTACTAGAAATAATTTGAAACAGTTTTAATAAAGAATGTTAAACTATATTTTAAAAAACTGTAATTGAACTTCAACTTATATCAATGACCTGATTCCAGTGGCCAGTTGGAACAGACAATCAACAAAGTTTCCATTTTGCAGCAACAGCGCAAAAAGGTTTCAACCACAATTAGTATTATAGTCTGAGTCTAGTTCTGTCTTATCTGCTTTGTTTCGGAATGTGTTCAATACATTACGTTTTTTCATTCATTATTACCATACAATACATAGATTAAGAATAAATGAAACAAATAATACAACATTAACCCAATTGAGCAGACAGATTTTTTGCAACCCTGATTTCCTCAGGCCGGTATTTATGACCAGCAGTGATGCCTCTGATGGTCTCAGGGTGTGAGACAGATGCAGGACATAAAAACACTCTTTTGCTATTTATTTTCATTTTGCTGCACCTTTGCAGCACATTTATACTATAATATATAATTTTGCTTTACATCTTTACATTATTTTTTTTCTCAAGTCATTTACTTTTGGTGAGATAACTAAAGTTTAGTTCATTTAACCCTGGCTATGGACTGATTCATTATTAGTTGTTACAAAGCATACACAAGACGGCGGGACAAACCAATATAGAAACAATTAGACAAACAAACATGAACTCGCAACAAGCCCCAGGTGACTGCAAAAAGCTCATCCAGCTTAATTTAATCCGAATTAGGGAGATTCCAGCGGGTAGGGAAATATCTGTTTAATATGAGTGCCTTCTTACTCATATATACTTGTACAAGTGCTAAGAACGGAATCTGTTGAAGAGCAATAACTAATTTATTCTCAATCAACAACCACTATGCCAATTTAGATGGTGCTTCGCTCCCCCCGATCTGGAGAGCAAAGACTTTTTTATTTTATTTACCCTGTCTTCCAACAACAGCCAAATTCAACAACTCATCTGTTATGAAACACAGCTCTATGTCACATATTCCCGCATACCACCCTTCCCATTTCTCATCGTTTTTGTTTAGTTCCAAAATCGACAAATGGTGTGAGGAAGAGAATATTGTGTCATTCCGTGCTCACCCTCTCTGTGCCTGCTGCGCCGCAGGGGGGGGGGGTGAAATCTCACACACACACTCCCTGCAGCAGCTGCAGGCAGATCCGAGGAGATGCCTGCTGTTAAATTAACCAGTTAACCGCTGAAACCTCTAGAATTCGGCGATCTGTTTCAATACAGATGCATGACATTTTTTTTTAATGCAGAAGTCCACTTTAGTGATGCTCTCTTTTAAGGTCTCTCCGAATATTTGCTGTGTGTAATTGTCTGGTAATTTAATTCCAAGAAGCACACACAGAGGAAATCAGTCAAAATCGATATTCCTAGGTTATTATTACCCCCAAATATTCTTATTGTTTTTACATGAGCTGTGTTTGCTTTGAAGGCACATGCCCCAGCAGCATTCACAGGGAAAATCGGCCAGAACAAAAGTTCCCAGACACTGTTTTTTCCAGGTTATTATTAAACCCTCAAATGTAAAATAGTAGAGAAACCAAAAAAAAATGCAGCCGCTCAGTTTCACAGGTAATTTTATGGTACCGTCAATCACAGATTCTGGTAAGGCAATGTCCAAATATAGATTTGAAATTACACTTACCAGTTCTGAAGATCTTTTGGTATCCTGTTTCGTGACGCCAATTTGTGATGGAAACTTCGGAGCAGCAATGCAGAAAGGATGGAAACTGGAATCTTTGTAGTCAAACACTTGGATTTATTGAGAGCAAAACGGCCGGAGAGCTTCACACAGTTTATCACACTTTACATGTGAGCCACCACGCGGAACTCTGAGGACAAAGGAGAAACATGGATCTGTATATTCTGAGAGGAGGGACTTAGAAAGCCCGCCTAATGATTGCCAGACACAGGAACAAAGATCCCTCAGTATGACAACCCTTACCCTGAACCAAACTTCTCCCCCACAGGAAGAAAGAGGACCTTTTGACCTGTGTCCCGGTCAAGTTGCGAGCAAGAGCATATTGCGACTTAACGAGAAGCATATGTTTGTAATAAGACAGGTTCTCAGGAAAGCTGGGAAACTCAATACACAAAGTGATCAGATTAAAATATTCCCTCACACCTAATACTGTGTATTCAACCACTATGGAATATGTATGTGGGCAGACAAAACTGAGTTGTTCTGTGTGTGAAATAACCTCAAGTCACTCCGCAGGCACATTTTGATGCAGACCAGTTTGTCAAGACAAAAAAGGGCAAGACTAGGCTGAGAGCAGAGGCTATACCCACCATCTTCGTGCATCGCCCTGTTGTCAAAAAGAGAAGGGCCCCTGCACCACGATTCACCCCGGGACCTGTATCTACAAAGCCCATAGTTCATGATCACAGCGATAGTGTGAAAGGTGACACAGATATAATAAGTATGAACTCTTAGTAACAAAAGTAATATTTCTTATTTTTAAGTGGAATAATTTTTTTAATGTTCGAACATTTACAGTGCCATGTCTTCTACTTACATTAGTCTCAAAGATTGAGGGAAGAAGGGAAGGGATCACTGCCCTCCACCTGCCAGCACCCAGCCAGAGGAGCGCAAACAACAAAAACAAGCAAGGTGTCCCGTCATGTACCTGGAAGTTTGGGTTGGCAAAATGGAGTAAGAGAGGGACTTGAAAAACCTTGGTGGCTCTCTACTCATGTTGTTACAGTTGTCTTGGTTACAGCTCTCAAGTTTTTTTTTGTGCCATTTCCACATCTTTAGAAAATATGAAAAAATTTAAATGAAATCAACCTCTTCTCTGGAGAACAAACTTCGATTTCTCTGTCTTGTGAGTTTGCAGTCTTGCAGTTTTGCTCCTCCACCTGTAACATCACTGCCCCTCCACCTGCCATACAGTAGGTTACTAACAAGATTACTTATATAATACAGTGATAGAATACATGTTTAGTATGCTTACTTATATAAAACAGTAGTATTAAACTTACCTTGTGTTTTCACTCTCACTTAAGTCCCTCTCCCTTTGCCATCAATCCAAAATCAGCTGAGCTGCAACATTATACAGACAGGTAATAATCAACATAATCACAAGGACACAATATGGCTCTGCTAAAAACACTCACTCTTACACGCATCAAAGTTATATTTATCTAATATTTAACTCCCTCCACCCCCGCATACAATCCCGTTTAGAAGCCCCTCTTCTCTAATTCAACAACGTTGGACGAAATGACATTAAGAGAACGGAATTTACAATTAAAAGGCTGTTCAACGTGTGTTGCTAACTTGCTTCGGTATCCTAGCTTAATCTGTTATCTGTAAACGTTCCCTAAATCTACTAATTTAGGGATAATCCACTGACATCCTTTAATACACATGTTAATTTGAATCAGATGTACTGATAATATCCGCAATATAAATCTTTAAACTTCTTCTTACCTTTAAAAGTCCGTCACGAACGGTCTATAATGCTGCAACTCTACAGCTCTGCTAGCCTTGGCGCTAGCTTCCGGGGAACGATTGAGAGGCTCCACGATCCGCCATTGCTGTAAAAAAGTGGTCCATTGGAGTGAACGGAGATGACATAACTCTCAGTCTATATGGCGCTGACTGCACTAAACGAGGTTCTTTGTAGTACTTTCATTTACTGACGATGGGGGTGCTGCATAACTACGCAGCCTCGATTAAAGCAAACAGAAGAAGACAACATTTATCAACAAACCACCACAGCCCGGGCTTGTATCGTTGCAGCGGAGGACAGGCGGAGGTATCTAGAGATCTGAGTCCAGCGGGCTGCTTGTGTTTCTGTTCCTCACAGGACATCATAGGACCAGCAGATCCTGTGTGAACGCTCTACGTTAGTCAGTGGACGTCCGACAACATGCACACTAACTTATATTGCAGCTATAGGCTATACTTTGGTTTAAATAGTGTGAATAAACTAGCTAGAGAGCTAACGTTAATTACATTCATCCAATGTCAGAAGGATTACCTTTTAACAAACGTTGTAATGCTTTTCTTTCATTTCAATTTGAGTAAAACATTGAAGATATAATATTGTATTGTTTTCTTTTTACACTGACTCAGCTATAATGAAAAGACGTCAGTCAATGCTCAGCTTTGTTACGGAAGAGACAGGACAGGCAGAGAGAAAGAGAGAGAGAGAAAGTGATGGAAGTCAGGGAGGAACTGTAGGTACAGTCACACAAAATAATGTATGCTTAATAACCCCATCTATCCATCTATCTATCTATAACAATAGTCTTCATTTATAGACAATAGGCATCATTTTAAAACAACATATATCTATTGCAGTTATGATGTCATAATAACATACAATTGAATAAAACACAATTTGCTTACATCTTTGTTTTCTTTTGAGAATCAAACAAAACAGATTTAAATTAAAAAAAAGAATGCAAACAAGTGAAATGAACTGAATTGCTTTTAATTCACTGGCTGGAGCGACAAGTGAGGAGGAACAAACATTTAACAACGAAGGAGAGATTGAACAAGAGAAAGAGTAGAGGACAGAGAGAGTAATGGAAGAGATGGAAGAGAAGGTGCAGGTTATGGAAATGGAGACTGAGGGAAATAGCACAGGAGACACAAGAGAGACCAAATACCAATACTAGAGTAGACCAGGCCGGAAGAGAGGTGGCAGGAATAGATGAGAGAGAGATGAGGGGTGAGAGAGCTGATAACGGTCAAAGAGAGACAATTCTACATGAATTTGATCCAGCCAAGTATAAAAATAAAGCACTAACTGATGAAGAAAAGTACTGCCTTCTCAAACATAAGTGGTTCAAACATGAACATAATTACCCCAAAACAAAGTTTGGTGAAAAGCAATTACGCTATAACATGAAGTGGGAGGAGAAATATCCTTGGCTAAGATATTCTGTTTCAGAAGATTCCACCTATTGTTCCATTTGTATGTCATTTAGTAAAAAACAAAAAAACACAATCTTCATAAATGACGGATTTCGAGACTGGAAAAATGCCATTGGAGAGAAGCGGGGCATCATTTCTAACCACAGTTGTAGTCCAGCACACCTACATGCCTCGGAGCTGGCTGACCATTTTCTGTCAGTAGTCAAGGGCAACAGAAAAGCATTCATTCTGTTCTGAGTGATGCATATGCAGAGAAGGTTGGAATCAATCGCAAAGCTCTACTTTCCATTATTGTTGTTGTCAACTGTCAATCAACTGATTCTTATGCATTACACTTTCAAAAATAATTTATATTGCAGCCCACTGACTTGGTTTGAAATCAATATATTGTCCAATTTCGGACCCCCCACAGGACTTAAAAAGCACCTCACTAGATCATGAAAATCCCAAAAATATCGTGGGTGTATACCCCCGAACCCCCCTAGAAGGTTTGGACCTCGGTATTTAGGAAATCCTAGATATGGCCCTGCGTACGAACTGCACATGGGTGAGTGGAAATAACTCTCCTTACCAGCAGGTGGCGGTAGTGTGTATTCCTCATTCAAAAGAGGCAACAACCGGAAGACAGACTGCGTGATAACCGAGAGAAGAAGAACAGACTGCGTGATATAAACAAACAACAAATAGCGTGTGCGTTGGTCTTCGGTTTCTTCATTCCAGATCGATTGATAGAAAATAAACTCTTGCGTCCAGCTGAGATGAAAATGAAAAACAATAGCCATCTGTGTGTGCCTTCTTAATCGTTTGTTTGGGTCCCTCACTTCCGTTTTGCTTCTCATGCACTGATTCGCTAGCTGAACAGCCAATCAGAGTGATTTATTTGCCAGGCAGCCTTTGGCCGATTGCCGAGGCGGTGTCACACCAATCTGAGTAGGGCGACACGACGCACATTGACGGCCAGACATCTATCGACGGCCGAAATCGGCCCGGTGTGTCTGGGCCTTAAGATGGACAGAGGAGTTTCAAGAGTTATTTAAAAAGTTTTTCTTCTTCTCGTTTAACGATGAAAGCTAATTTGTAGGAGTTAGAGGAGCAGCTTCAGGCAGATTTTGAACTCTGATTTTCTTTGTGCTGCAGACTCCCGATGCATTAGGTCTCCTCGGTTCTTGTTCTTTTCATCTGTGGTGTCACTTTTTTTTTGTTTCCCTGCAGTGTTTCTTTCCCCCGACACCTCCTATTGGTGCCTAATTGCAATTCCTCCGACACTGTTTTAGTCATTTATTAGAGTTAAATATAAACCCTGCAATAAACTTGTGTGACTGTCTCCATCAAACCTGCTAATTGTTGCAGTATTCAATTTTCATTTGTCTTTAAGTGTTATTAGCACCCAGCTTGCATCAATGGGACCCAACATTATTTACACGTTCATTTATGGTGCCAAAAACGTAATATTCACCTTGAAATAACCTGCAGGAATCTCTTTTTTTCCCAACCGTAATCTAACACTTTGCTTCTGCGGTTGAAATTACATATTTAACAAGTTTTTGATACTCCCTCCCGTTGAAACATACCAACGAAGAAGAAGTAGCGGAAAAATCTCATTTGGTGTTAAAAAGTCTGGAGGACCTGCAGAAACACAACAGCGACCTCCTGTTTTATCCTGCACAGGTTTATGTTAATGAGCCAAAGTCACCCCCCTCTCGTTATAACATTAATTAGCACAGTTCTACCTTGCTCAATATTTGTTAACAGAGCCACCGTCGGCGAATGCAGAAATGTGCAGGATTTCACTTTTAATTAGTCGCAGCAGAGCACAGGTGCACTAACGAGCAAAGAAAGGAGATAATTTAAAGAAAATTCATCATTTTCAAATGATGGGTTTTAATTGGCATGCGATGTAAACGTTGATAAGATTTGCCGCTTCCGTTGCAACTATTGCAAATATAAAGTGCAAATATGACATGAAGTTATATATAACATATATTAATAATATTAATAAATAAAGCGAAATAAGCTATGAAGAAACAGAAAAATAAGGGTAATAATAATGAAAGAAGTGAAATTAAATGGGAAATGGATGAATAGGTGAATTAATCAGAAAAGGAAGAGATGTGTGTGTGTATATGTACATATGTGTGCATATATATATATATATGTATTTATTTATTTGACTATTTATCTATTTATTTACCTATTAAACAATGAAGTATACCTATATTATGAAGCAAATCATGTATAAATACAACGCCATATGCATACATCAAATGTAACTGACACTGTAATCCCCCTGCCCCCCACCCTTCATGTTATGTCCTGTCCTACTTGTGATGTGTGTGAGCCATGTCCTTTCCGTGTGTCTTTTGAAAATGTTTAATAAAATATAAATGTTAAAAAAAAATATATATAACATAATATTAATGCCAACGTATCTTGTTCGAAAGTCACAAAGCACACAAAATGACAGCAAAGAGACGATTGAATGCAAGACATTCAAAAACAATCAGAGACACAAACTAACTACAAAGATAAAAAACAAACCCAAAACGGTGGAAAGAGCAACCAAAGAAAAAGACACAAAACCACTAAAAAGAGTTTCTAACAGACAAAAAGCCACTGAAGAAATGCATAACAACCAAAGAGAGGCAAAACGACCAAAAAGAAACACAAAGCCACCAAAAATTTTGGTAAATTCTGGAAAGTAAGGTTAATGAAATGGATTAGAAGATAGCAAGAGAAGAGAAGACTCCAGTTGACTACAACTAGACTTCCTGTGGCTCATTTAAAAAAATGCTTGTTCATTGTGATGCTTGAAGTATGTTTGTTTATGTAAAAGTCAAATACTTTCCTTTTCTGGGAAGCCAACCCTTGTCTCTCTAATAAAGCCCCATCCTCCGCCTGCAGCTGCGTACCTGTGTGGGATCGCCTGTGCTGACTTGTATCAGAGGTGAATTAATAACAGAGGACCGTCCGATCTGCAGCTTTTTACTACGACGTCACCCTCCATCGCTGCAGGGTTTCACCAGTTAGTTCATGTTGCCTCCTCGTTTCCTACGGAGCTGCAATCAGCTATCACTCTGTTTTATTTTACACTTCAGGCTCAGAGTTGAGGGAGTCATCCAGTAAGATTCATCTTTTTCGACCAATCAATCAATCAATCGATCAAATTGTATTTGTATAGCCCAATATCACACATTTGTCTCAGGGGTTTTTAAAAAGTGTGTACAGAATACTACAGTCTCTGTCCTTAAAACTCCCAAAGAAACACCACAATTAACAGAAACATGTATTTCTTTTTAACTCAGGGAAAGCAACAAAAGAGAGATCCCTCTTCCAAGATTGAGAGATGTGCAATAGGTGTGTATAGCTAAAAAGATAATTCACATAATGTATGTTTAATAAAACTAAGGTTTAGGGATACATCATGGTTTGGGTTGAGGTTTGTTAAGTATATAAAGTTATGTGGGTAAGTTAAGCAGTCAATAAACCGTCACTAAAGTGCAGTTAGTTTCTAAACATTTGGTTCATTTGTAAATTATAAAAGTCATTGGGTAAGTAAGTAAATTAAGTTGTGTACGTAAGTAGTCAGCGCTTATTGTCACATATGGAAGTTTGAACGTAGATTTCAAACGTGAGCATAAAATACTAGTATGATCCTTGAAATGTGCATAATATGTTCTCTATAAGTTACGTTTGTAAGTAGACATGTAAGCTACAGAGCTCTCTATATCTCTATACTTTAAACAAGTCAACGTTACCTGATTATGTTTAGGGAAACATAATGGTTTGGGTTAAAACTAGTATGTTTGTTACATAAACGAGGTTACGAAGTCAGTAGTTGACTTTTGGTTTCTTCTTCCCATACGCAGTAAAACATGAATACCTTTTGTAAGACTTTAGATTCTGGACTATAAACATCAAAATGAGAAATACTCTCCATGAACATGGCACTATCTGCATTAATCCTGTAGAGGCATGGATATAGAGAGCAGTTAAACGTATGTGTGGTATCTGAACAGCTCCTGGCGAGCACTCTTGCTCTCTTTAATGAGCTCTAATCCCCCATCAAACACACAAAACTGTCAATGATGTAAACAAAGACGACAAAGCGGCGCTCCATCAGCTATCAGTCAGTTGAAGCCTCGGGTTATGGCACCAAACATCGGAACAGAGGGCTGATGGGAAATTTAACAAGATGAGGGTAGAAACCTCATAACGTTATTGAAAACGAATTTTTTTGGCTGTAAAACATTCTTAGCACCTGAAATCATTCAGTTTTGAGGTATCAGGATTTCCATTCACAGTTCATAAATAAATAAAACCAACAAGAGCAGAAGATTTAAGATTTCAAGTTTGATGTTTGTGCTGAGCGTAATGAAAAAGAACGACCAATTATACTGGTACTTTGTGAAATAAAAACACATTTTAAATCATTAAATAAAAACTTGTAATGTTAGTTAATGGCTTGGATTACGTTGTTAAGGTTAGCGGGTGTTGTTCATCACACAATAATAAACACATGGTGGTTTTGTACTTCCTGTGTATGGTCCTGGATGTAGAAATGACCGAATCCCCTTCACAACATGGTAAGCCAGTACCTGTGTCCAGGGCCGTCCCTCCCTACAGGCTGATCATGCAGACTGCGTGGGGCCTCACTTTGCAGAGGGGGCCTCATCTTGCGGAGGGTGCCTCAACTGAGCCGAAAATGCGGCGCACCTATGCGCTTATGCGGCGCAATTAGTGTGGCGCGGCACGGTTTCGCCGCTGCGAGGCTCCCCCCCCCCCCCCCCCCATCAACGCTCGCAAAACCGGGCCTCATCATATAACTTTGCGTGGGGCCTCATGTTGACCCTGCCTGTGTCTTGAATTGTGGTCGCAAAGCCACTGGTGAGAGCAAGAGGTAGTTAGCCTAGCTTAGCATAAAGACTGGTAGCATAGGGGACCAGCTAGCTTGGATAGATGGATGGTTTTATTCGGTAGTTTGACATCAAACAATATTCATATAAAAATCGTTTGAATCAACATTTTGTCTACAACTTGCGTGATGAGTATTTTTTGCGCATTTATTGATTGTTTTCACAGTGGTTTAACTTCACTTCAGTTAGCCTAGCTTAGCATAAACGCTAGAAGCATAAGGGAACAGCGAGCTTTGATAGATGGACGCTTTTATTCGGTAGTTTGACATCAACCAATATTTATTTGAGAATTAGTTGAATCTGCATTTGTTGTTTACAAATTACGTGATAAATATTTGTTTGTTTGTAAGCTGTTATTGGTTGATATTGATTATTCTCATAGTGGTTTGTTTTCACTTCAGTTAGCCTAGCTTAGCATAAAGACTGGAAGCATGGGGGACCAGCTATATGGATAGATGGACGCTTTTATTTGGTAGTTTGACATCAAACGTCTAAGAATCATTTGAATCTGCATTTTGTTTACAACTTGTGTTTTTTGCATGTTAGTTGTTATTGGTAAATATTGATTATTCTCAGTGACTTAACCTGAGTGAGATCATCCAACTCCAAAATTAATTGACATAAACGCTTTTACGTTTTTAAAATGAGCTGTGAAGGAGACGTTTATCACCACTATTAGGGTGTATTCAGTGTTATTAGTTGCATTAGTCTGCAGTTTATCAGATTGGCAACAGTAGAGGCAACAGGATCAGACCTTTATATACAGTATACAGTTCAGACACAATGTCTGGATCCATGTTTATTTACTCGTTTATTTTCTTCCACACAACAACATGTAAAAGTGAGCGAATCAGCAGTTTTGTGAGCAGATGCTGGTTGGTGAAAGATGACTTTTGATATGTTGACTAGAAACTGTTGCTGTGTTTAAAGGCGTGTGATGGGCGGCTGTTTGTATTAACAACACTTTTGTGTAATTACTGTTTTCGTATGTTCTACCATTCGACTGCTGCTCACCCGTATGACAGGTTGGGTCACAGTGTGTGTGGGACAATTGATAATTAATAAATAAGAAGATTAAAAAAACTCATACGATTTCATGATACAATATCACAATTTAATCACTTCTTCCGTATTTAAATCCAATCCAATACATTTTGGGGTAACCTTTTTAACTTTATTCAACAAAGAATTACAGTTTCTAATCAATGAGTTACCCTTTTTCTTATTTTATTAGAAACACTTAACCAAAATACATTTCTTATAAACCAATTTCACAAAAAATTTGAATACAGATAAATATAAAAATTACAAGAAAAAGGAATACCTTATTCTTCTTTACTTTTGCAGCCTGCATTTTATATGAACCCATTATAGGTGAATAGCATGGGTTACTTTTATCTCTATCATTTTTACTTTGTGTTTTATGTTAAAATCAACTTTTTTATTTGACTCTTCCTTTTGTCGTAACAATTATCAAAGTATATAGCATAGTAGTATTTTATTGTCTCTATTAAATATACATTTTCTTCTTTTGAATTACTTTGCCTCTATTTTATATCCACAAAATAGCTGTATATGTATGGCTATAAATGAATACATTATTCTCTAAATATTTTTGCTTAATTTCTCAAAAATGTTTTACTTTTTAGGTCCTTAATTTTTTTTATTGTACGATTGCCAATTCATGTTACTGTTACTGTTTTTAGTTTTTCATGTCAGGAATGAGCTTTCCTGTAAAAAAAAATACCTTTGTGAAACATTAATTGGTTTATTTATTATTCTAACCGACGAGCCGTTGAAGCCCTAATTTCCCGAACAGTGAGAGTCTGAGTCGCTGCATTAACTAAAACGTTATTTTCTCCACGATTAAGTGCAATTATATCAATCATCGTCATGCAGACTCTCCTCTTTAACTCCTCAGCCGTCATTACTCTTAATTAGAGCTCTTTTTATGTGATTCATAGAGAGACTTTTTTTTTACGCTTTTACTGCCGGCTTCGCGGGGCTCCTCTCGGCCAATCACAGCGGGCCGTGCAGGCGGCGAGGTCCCCCGCGGGCGCTGATTCAGGATCAGCTCTTCCTCCCACACGGACCCTTTATACCCTGGAGCAGAACCAGATCTTCCAGTCTGTAAACGCAGCCTCGAAACCCGTCATTATCCCGTCACCATCGTAAATCAAACTCCCAATGGAAGGGGAGTTTTTTTTTTTTTTGAGAAGTCATGCAAGACATGGCGAAATACAACTTTTATTTTAAAGATGCTTATTTGTAATTTAATAATTGGTATTTGCACACACACAAGACTGCATCAGACCTGATTAAAACTGTGTTTTGGTTGACTGCACCTTGGCCAATTATATCTAACCAAAAGGTGACGTCTTTAAAGGGTTCTTTTTGAAGCTAATGTACTTGCAGGATTCTTGCTGCTTGCTTTGGATAAAAGTGTTAGCTTTAAGTAATGTATCATTGATAACAAGTTCTGCATGTAAATAAAAACATATGAGTGAAAGTATGAGATGCTAGGAGAAAGGTGTTACTATGCATGCACATTCTACACATATTTGTTATAGCATTTTTTAGACTGCATCAAACCCTGATAAAAAAGGCAGCACCTTGGCCAATAAAATCCAACGCACAATTATTTGGCTTCAAGCTCTACTTGGAGGATTCTTGTCGCTCACTTTGGTTAAAAGTGTTAGCTTCATGTAATGTAAAATGTATACGGGATAACAAGTTCTGCATGGAAATTAAACATTTTACGAGTGAAATTACGAGATGCTAAGTGGTTAATAAGCATGCTCATTTTATATTATCTTTTGCAGAGTATTTTGTAGCTGGAAATGCATTTGCCTAAGTTCAGTCAAAAGTATATACTAGCTTTGTTTAAGGGTGAATGCAAATTAACGAGCTCTGGATAGTGATGGTAGTTTGCATCGTGCAACACAAGCCTTTGTTTGTGGAGCGTTTTTCGTTGCCTTCACGTGAACAGCACATTAGGGAGGAACTCATCAATCAGACACGCAGGAGTTATAACCCGGCATTTAGCGAGGGTGGAGCAGTCACATAAACGGCGTCTCATAATCGATGGGACGTGAATCACCGAAGCTTTTATAGACATATCGTTATTTCATGGCAGCTGCTGCGACATCTAGGAAGTTATTGCTGTGATGGAGGTATCAGTCCAATAAGTATAGGAATGACAACTTCTCAAACTGCACATCGACATTATTATAATTCAGAAATAATTATATATTAAAGTATAAACGTTGGTATTAAAGATAGTGAAGAACGGCTTAAAATACGAGTGAGAGTTGCTGCCTGTTGTTGACCCTTGTTGTTAATGTGTGTGTTTGTGTGTGTGTGTGTGTGTGTGTGTCTGTGTGTGTGTGTGTGTGTGTGTCTGTGTCTGTGTGTGTGTGTGTGTGTGTGTGTGTCTGTGTGTGTGTGTGTGTGTGTGTGTGTGTGTGTGTGTGTGTGTGTGTCTGTGTCTGTGTGTGTGTGTGTGTGTGTGTGTGTGTGTGTGTGTGTGTGTGTTTTAAGATAAAGAGTGTGGAGGCACATCGCAGGAGTGGAAATCCCCTCCATCAAGCCTCGACACCGGCAGCTCCTCATCTCTTTCTGCTTTTACTTTAACACGCTAACTTTGCCTCCATCAGAGATTCTTTGATGAGTTATTGTCACGCATATGGACCATTAAACACACACACACACACACACACACACACACACACACCCACACACCCACACACACACACACACACACACACACACACACACACACACACACACACACACACACACACACACACACACACACACACAGGCATGCAAATCCACCACCACATGTAAATACACACAGAGACATTACCGTTGAAAAGTTTGTAATATGTTGCCACAAAGCTTGAATGTGTCCTGTTAGATTTCTGAGAGCAACCTTAAATCTTAATCAGACCTATTAATTGACCTTTTAGAAGTTATTGAGTCAATGCAAGTTTACTGCCAGGCTCGGATCCACCTGGTCTTACCTCTACTAACTTCTGGAGAACCAGGTCCAATTAACTGCTGTTTTGAGTTCTGATGATGTCCTTAATCCGTTAAAGCGATCCATGTGAATTCTGGTATCTGTGTTAATGTGTGGCATTCGTGCAATCTTACCTTAATTAATTTAATTTAATTTAACTTGCTTCACCAGAAGTTAGATACGACCTGCTGATCCAGGTTGTGTTTTCTGATTGTGAAAACCAATGTTTGTTGTCCACAGCTGACGGTAAATCAGTCTGTTCTCCTTAGCAACAGTCTGTTGGCAAAGATTAACAACCCTATGGAATGTCCCAAATCGACCAATCAGAATTGAGTATTCAACTACAGTCAGTCTAGTTTTAAACTAGTGGTTCTTTTTTTGATAGAAACAAAGCTACATGATAAGGTTTAGGAAAACCTCATGATTTAGTTTAAAATAGGGATTCATGTTCTGTAAATTAAATGACATGTATAATTGAAAGAGTAGACTTTAATAAAACGTAAACAATTCAAACTTAAACTAGGTGCAATAATGTTTTCCCTTGACATGTATTGACATTTCAGTTTCATTGTATGGTAATGTATTTTAACCCTGTCTTTAAAAAACATTGTATTGTATGTAAAAACTCATAATAACAAACACTTCAGCCTGAATCTGAGCTGTGAAGAGTGGCTCTGATGTGAATTGCTTTTATTTGCAGCAATTATTTTGATTAGAGGTTTGATACAGAGTGGCTGCTTTTAATTTAGGATAAATACTTTAATTATTATATTAAAGCACTCGACTGATTAGAGGGTTGTAAACTCAACAAGGGTTACACAAACAAAGAAAACAATAAGTAACTTTAACATTATGAAATTATACAAAACTATTACTATGAATCATTATTAATTGCTGAACAAAATGTACTTTAGTTTCATGTGAACACAGATAGAGCTGCCTCCAAAAAAACAACATTTGTAAATATGCATTTTGACCTTTTTTAGACTATTTCATGTCCTTTTTGTAACATACTAATTTTACATAGAAAATAAAGACATTTTCACTTCAAACCTTTATGTAACCAGGTAGGTCCCATTGAGATAATCGATCTCTTTTTCAAGGGAGACCTGCTGCAAGTAGGTTCCACATGAAACATCAAATCAAATCAAGTTTTATTTATATAGCACATTTATAAACGATTTTTGGTTGAGCCAAAGTGCTGTACATATAATAAAAATAGCCTACAGTAGAGACACTTTACAGCAAATACAACAGCACAGTTTGATCAGAATATCAGTATGAGAAAAACGACACCCCATAAAACAACAGATAACACTACTTCATATTTACAGGGCTACATGTACATACCTATCGACATGTACAGGTACCAACAGTATCAGATTGCTTAGCATCTATCCGAGCTTTAAAAACATGCAGTGGAACCAAATTGCTCAGTTTCCATTCTTTTTGCAGACTGTTCCAAGTTAGAGGAGCTGCGCATCTAAAGGCATTCGTCCCTAAGTCAGTCCTAGCACTTGGGTTAAGAAAACCACAGCATGAGATCTCAGGCAATAGCTACTTTCAATTTGTGATCATAGAGTAGATGTAAGATGGTAGTTTACCCATCATGGCTTTGTAGATTATGCTTATGTTTATTTAGGATCCCCATTAGCTTTTGCTCTCCACAAAAGCTACTCTTCCTGGGGTCCGACACTTAAAACAATACAACAATAATACAACAATAATACAGCAACATTTAGGACATAAGTCCTGACATCATTAACAACATTAAAAACATCACCAATATCATCAACAACATGCGATCAAATTAAATTAGGGTTCACAGCTCACAAGGGTACATGGTCATTAGTAGATGGCCCTTCAATCTCTTCTTGAAAAAGGCTCTGGACTCGATTTCAGCAAGGTATTTTGGTAGATGAACATGTACCAGTGACTGAGCGTCCGCACAGTTAGTGAAGGCAGACCTGCTCTGGCATACAGGGTGCAGTGATGAGTTAATACTTTACAGTTAGTCACTAATCTCAGCTCACTGTGATAGGCGGCATCTAGCTTGATCAGGTGGCAGGTGCATTCATATAGATCCATAGTCCAGCACAGGTCAAAAGGTCACAGAGACTTTTCCTGGCCTCAAGCGAGAAACAGGACTTGTTTCGGAAAAATTACATTACAAGCTGACTTAGGTAACTAATGTCCTTCTTTCACTTCTTACTTATTATACTTATGATATCTCTGAGACACCTGTCATTGTTGGCAGAGTTAGTCTGTTTTGTCAGTATATTTAAAATGACTTCCGTCGTGTTTTGAGATTCTTAATAATAATAATAATTCATTTATTTTAAATAGGCGCCTTTAAAGGCTCTCAAGGTCGCCGTACAAACACATAAAAAACAAGATACACAATACATAACACCAGCATAAGAGACATAAACAAGACAATGCAGTATATAAACCAATCAAATAACCAAATCAATAAAAACAGAGCATGTGTGATGGATACTGATCAGGGTGGATATGCGAGTGTGAAGAGATATGTTTTGAGGCGTGATTTGAAAATGGGGAGAGAGTCAGTGTTGCGGATGTCAGGTGGGAGGGAGTTCCAGAGGCGGGGTGCAGAGCGGCTGAAGGCTCTAGACCCCATGGTGGTTAAACGGAAGGGGGGTGCAGGGAGGCTGAGGGAAGCAGAAGATCTGAGTGTGCGGATGGGTGTGTTGATGTGCAGGAGGTCGGAGAGGTACAGAGGAGTGAGGTTATGGATGGCCTTAAAGGCGAGGAGCAGAATCTTAAAAACGATACGGGATTTGACGGGGAGCCAGTTGCTGAAGAACAGGAGTGATGTGGTTAATGGAGGGGGTTCTGGTGATGATGCGGGCGGCAGAGTTCTGAACCAGTTGAGTGCTTGGTTCATGCAAAGCTTTTAGTAAACGCTGTACATGTGTTGTCAAGTTCGTGACGATGTTTCTTCATTTGCACATTCGTGTTTTTATTAATTAAATTGTTTTTAGAGCTACAGCGTGTTTCTCCTAATGGAAATGTTCTGGGCCGTCGGTTCGCGTTGGCCCCTTACGGCCACTGTACTTATTCCCGTGAAAGTATCCGCTACAGAAAATATACTTGTTCATATCACTGGTAAACAGGATCATGATCGCAACAGATTTATTATTATTATTAGTCAATTTATTGAACATGTCAGAAACCTTTTTTTGTTTGTTATATATATAATAATAATTATAACAAAGAAATGCACAAAAAAAAAAAAAAAAAAAAAATTCAAGGTACAAAAATATTCAAATACATTCTCAGATAGTCTCTGCCACGTTCAACAGGGTCAAGAAGAAGCTTAAAACACGTTTCTGGTCCTCCCCCCTCTGGCGTACATTTTGTTTCTGCTTAGGTCATCGTCATCAGCGTCATGTTCGTCATGTTGTAAACAAATGCTTTTTTTGTACAAAACAACCAAAAAAGAAATGACTTTTACAATGAGAAGAAATAACAAGCATGAGTTCACAGGTCCTGCTCAAAGCCATTCATGATTTGGTTTCTAAATAATAGTTTCAGTTTAGATCAACTCACCTCATCATTACAGTTATTCCACTGTAGATGTTTGCAACTTCAAGCAAAATGCAATACATCCTTTCAAGATATCAGTACTTTCATTTTGCATGAATGATTATCAATTTTCTCTCTATGTCAACATATTTCACATAACTGTATTAGGTTAGTTGAAAGCAATACTATTTCAATCAGCAGAGACGGTTTTGATGTAAGAATACATATTTATTGCCAGGAATACACAAATGAATGTAATGGAGTTTTGGCGCTTAGGCCCCGTTGTGCAGGAGTATCATTGGGAGGGGAGAACCGATCCGATGAAACCCCCCGGGGTCTAGACACTGGTGGGGGTGAATGGATAGTTGGTTTCGGTCTGAAGGGGAGGGGCTTAGCTTGACCCTGGGTTCAGAGGGACAGGAGGTGAAAAGGGGTGGAGGGGGGTTGCGTCGAGTCACCTGAAATGACAGCTGTCAGAGGGGAGAGCAGATTTAAAAGGTTTAGCGGAGCGCTATGATAGGCTTGAGAGAATAGAGCGAAGTGATTGGTTAAGCTGGGGAGTGACGCCCCCGATCACTTATTGAGAGGAGAGAGAGTAGAAACATGGAAATAGTAAATGACTGAGTTAAGAACGTCTTCCTGGTTGAACTTGCGCTGAGCATCATTAAGTTGGACCCAATATTTCTTATTTCATCTTAATATCATTGCTTTCAACTAACCTAATGCAGTTATGTGAAATCTGTTGACATAATACATTTAATTAAAGTCAACGTCTCAGTTTATTCAGTGTATATGAATATCAATCTGAATACATCAGCCTCCTCCAAACCTCCTTCAGTATCTTTGATAATTGAAATGAATAACCGTAGCTTCACTTGGACTCGGTGCAGATTAAAGGGAGTGATCATTTGTTGCTGTCAGTCGTGCACCTACACGCCATCTGCTACTCCTCATTGTGAATATGAACGCGTTTCCACGGCAACAACACCAACATGAAGCAGGTAGGAAGTGGGGGGTTTATGTGGTTCAGTTATGTTTCACTTTGATAGAGATCTTTCACTAATTTACACCTGGTTTTAGAAATATATTAATAAAATCTGATAACAGTTTTTCGTTGTTTCTTCCAGTTAAAAACATGTAATTACAAACAATTGAAATAATGTCAATGTCATGGCTACTAACTATTATGATTGTAAATAAACACAATGAATGAATACATAAACAAATATAATTACTTTAAAGGTCACCTATCATGCTATGTTTAGGCAATAGCATAGGTCTCAGATATATACAAATATATAAAAAACATGTCTATGAAGTGTTTTGCTCAAAATACCAAACAGATCACCCATTCTAGCCATGCCTCATATCCCTCTATTTCACTTCCTGTTTCTAAAGTGCTGATTTTGGGTATAAAGCTTTACAAAAAAAAAAAATTGATAAAATAAAAAGGAGGGGTCTGAGCTCATGGGGACCCGGCAGCTACTGTCTAAACTAAATGCTGCCGTGATGAAACGCCATATCATGGATTATCAAGGATTCTCTCTGAAACAGTCTGGAGCTCAAAGGCTTTCTCTCTTGCCGGTTATACCACAAGGTGAGTTCCTTTTTACTTCCTGCTTCTTCACACACATGCTCTCCAGTACAGGTTAGCTCTGAGTGTTAGCGATGCTAATGTAAACACAGACCATATTACGTCCAAAACAGTCGGGCATTGTTTCTGATAGCAACGTTTCTGATAGGGCCGTGGGTCCACATTTCAGATATTACGTCATATCGGACGCAAATCTGGATCAGCTCCGTTGTAGCCCCGTTTTTAGAGATTTATTTATCTTCACAATTTCAGACTTCAAACCACACAGACATAACATTTGATTTCAATCTCATTTTATTTATATTTTTCCAAATGTCCGCACAGGAAGTACAAAGCTTCTGTCGCTTTCCGTCCCTTTCGTTCCGAGGAAAGGACACGAGGCGTACAGTTAGTGCATTCGATCCTAAAACGATGAAAAAATAGATTTGACTAAGAAGAAGTGCTACATAAGGAGATGAGGTAAATCTGTCCATGAAAAAGAAACAAACAGATGAACGTATGCAGTGAAAAACAAAAATCCACTCATTATTATCATTATTATTATTATTATCATTATATACACATCAGATGCATAGAATACTTTTTTTTACATAAATACCTACTTTTTCTTGTGTTTCCAAAAACACTCAAAACAAACTACCGGTAGAATAAAAAGCTGGTTTCTGATGCCGCTGAATTAAAAATCCCGCCCTGAAAAATGTAATATAAGTCCTGAAGGATGCTTGATTTCATATTTGTATTCTTGTCAACAAACCCCATTTAAAAAAGGATTGATAAGCCACATTAAAATAGTCCCAAAGGCACTATTTCCATCCTTTCTAGGAAATGTTTTAAGCCTTTTTTTAAACAACGGAACTATATATAAGTGTTTATTAATGTTGATGTCAATGGGCTTGGAGCTGAGAGCCGTGATATCTGTTGACAATAAAAACAATATTAAATATAGTCAGGGTTATACAAACATGTTAGAGGTACATATTTTTCCATTTGGGGTGATTCTGCAGAAAATACTTTGTGAAAAGAAATATCAGGTTCCTCCAACAGGAAGTGTGACTTTTAATTCATAAATTAAACTCCATTTGTTAAATATATTCAGTCTGTGATGTTCTGCTTATTCAATTAAGAGAATAAACGTGTCTTTGTCAACTTGTAAAGCAACTACACTTCCCATGATGCTTTGCCAGCTCGCCTGTGGTTCACTGTGGAGGCATGCAAGTGACTTTAAACAGTGTGATCTAAAAACAAATCGTCTTTTTTTTGTGGTCAAATAACACAGAAACAATTGGTTAAATCCTAAAATGTCAAATGTGACCAATCATCCCATTCGAAGCTAAATGTGGTTGATTCCATTATTTAACAATTTAACAAGTTGACAAAGACCACGTTGTACCTTGCTCTTATCGTAAAACTCAAATTCAGATTCTCCGAGTGTAAAAACGGGACATTTTGCTGCAAACAAAGTTAAAACCCTGCATTGTGAAGAGCATCACACCAAGATGCTTTGTTGGCACATGACAGTGTTCAAGGTGGATTATTATTTCAAATCGTTGCAGATAAATGTTACAGAAAACTTTTTCAGTTCCTTCTTCTCCGTCGGAGGAACCATATTTTCCTCTTTTCAGACGTGTTGTTCAGCTGAGCAGACTTCCTGCGAGCCGGCGGCCGTCTGTTGCGGACAGACGCTCAGAAACCAGCTTCCTCTCTCACTTTAATCCTTTCTTTTTTTCCAGGAAACTCTGGCTTTTCGTTTGGCACCAAATAAAATCCACCGACAGTCAACAGCTGCGTTTGGTTTCCCGTTTATTTTATTTTTCGCCTCTCGGAAGCGTTGAATATCCTCTTCAGTCCAACTCCAAAAGGGAGGTTCAGTGTTTGTAGCCATCCTTTGTGGCTGATCAAAGTGTCTTCTTTTTTTTATCCTCGTCTTTCACAGCAGAGTTTTGACCTCCTGCTGTTTGCATGAGCGTGATGCCTTCAGGGACATCCATCAGTCCTCGGGAAGGTGAGATGTGTATGCATGTTCTGTGTAGATGTGTGTTGTGGGTGTGTTATTCATCTGATAAGAGTATTCAAAACTGTCCAAAACTTAACATTTAATGTCAGAATATTACTGTAATTAAGAGTTTAACAGTTTGTCTGTTTTACATTGTCTATCTTACCAGTTTAGTGAGACATTTAGACACAGTATGCATCTTTTAGCTGAGCCGTAATCAAACTGTAAGTTAATATTTGATACAGATTAATAAACTCATTGTTTCCCTGAATGTTTTTGGCAGATTTGCAGAATCACCTGCCTCCACCGGTTGGCTTGTCAGTAGCGTGTTAAAACACGGACGCCATATCCTCTGTTATACAAATATACATTTGGCAACTTTCCAATTGTGTAAGGTGTGTTTTGAGTCCTGTATAATCCCCCTGCAGACTTTTGCACGAGGCAAGATCAAATATGAATCTTCATCCTCACTGCTTTACACTAAGGTTGGCATGTGGTGTGTTCAGGGTCCGCCTTTTACAAAAGTATGTTGTCCCTTTAATTCCAACATTTAATTTTAAATAGTCATGAGGTTTAGCGCTCTTTCTCTATCAACAGCATTATTTAGACCACATGTGTTGTTTTTTATTTATGCAAATGTTAGTAGTTCAATGTATTTCTCATTGCAGTAGTTGTAGTTATATTCTACCAACATTCGTGCAACAGTTAAGGCTTAGATTAGTACATTTTTGGCCAAATGACTGCTGTTTTATGCACCTAATGGACTAACTAAAAATTAGCTGCAACCATTTGATTGAATTCAGTCTAGCTGTGGATCTAAAAGCTTTGTAAACTTGAAAAAGTCGCCTGAACACACTTTTGGATGTCTGACACTAACCAGTATGACTGTGTGTGTATATGTGTGTGTTTATGTGTGTATGTGTGTGTTCATGTGTGTGTGTCTGCAGTCTAGTCCTCGCTGAGCACGTCCACGTCCTCCCCCCCGCCCCCCGGCTGGTGTGTGGCCGCCCTCCAGCGATTGATGTGTTGACTGCCCTTCCTCTTCTGCAGCGCTTCAGGAGACTCTTCCTCCAACTTCTGACGCTTGTGCTTCGTCCTGCGGTTCTGAAACCAGACCTTCACCTGCAGAGAGAGACAGACAGGTGTGTTAATACAGGCAGATGGTTAACTACAGGTGTGTTAATACAGGTGAATACATATACAGGTGCGTTAATACAGGTAAATACGTCACTACAGGTGTGTTAATACAGGTGAATACGTACTACAGGTGTGTGTTAATACGTCACTACAGGTGTGTTAATACAGGTAAATACGTCACAACATATGTGTGTAAATAAATCACTACAGGTGTGTGTTTATACAGGTAATATATTCACCACCCAGGTAAACATATCAACACAGGTGTGTGTTAATACAGTTAAGTACACCACTACATATGTGTGTTAATATAGGTAAATAAATCACTACTGGTGTGTGTTAATACCGATAACTACAGGTGTGTGTTAATACAGATAACTACAGGTGTGTTAATGTGTGTAATATCTTCACTACAGGTGTGTTAATACAGGTAGATAGATAACTACAGGTGTGTGTTAATACAGATAACTACAGGTGTGTTAATGTGTGTAATATCTTCACTACAGGTGTGTGTTAATACAGGTAGATAGATAACTACAGGTGTGTGTTAATACAGATAACTACAGGTGTGTGTTAATACAGGTAGATAGATAACTACAGGTGTGTGTTAATACAGATAACTACAGGTGTGTTAATGTGTGTAATATCTTCACTACAGGTGTGTGTTAATACAGGTAGATAGATAACTACAGGTGTGTTAATGTGTGTAATATCTTCACTACAGGTGTGTTAATACAGGTAGATAGATAACTACAGGTGTGTTAATGTGTGTAATATATTCACTACAGGTGTGTGTTTAAACAAGTGAAATTATGATTACAGGTGTGTGTAAGGTAATGCTGGTAAAATCATCCCTACAGGTAAAATCATCATTACATGTGTGTTTAAAAACAGGTAAAATCACCACCAGATTTGTGTGTAGAAAACAGTAAAATCCTCATTTAATGTGTGTGTTAATACAGGTAAAAGTTTCCTGAGGTGTTATGTTTTAAAATGTAAATGAGGCATTGTGTTTTTCTAACTTTGAGTGCATTTAGGAGAGATCAACAGCACAAATAGACAAAGTTATTCAAATAAACTCCTGAAAGTGGATTTAAATGTGTCCGTTCCATTAGTGAGTCACCTTTTAGCTCTGCTATCAGCCACTGACAGCGATGAAGCTAGAAGTGATTTCATATCTGATAGCTGGTAAAACATGCGCCTGACTGTTAAAACACGTCCTGTCTGACACATTGTGCAACCTGAGATCACACTCAGCGCTCTGGCTTTCAATCTGAACGACAGCTCGGCCCTCAGGTGAATCCTTAATATCTGACGGGTAATTATGATTAAATAATGACAGTTTAAACTCAGAAGGAAAGATATATGTCAGGGGGTTTCATTGTTTGGCTGCGCTCTGAGCTTGAGACTTCTTTAAAAGCTCTACACAGTATGATAATTAAAAGCTTTGGTTTTAATTATCATACTGTGTAGAGCTGGTGGTATTCGTATCATACACACACATTTAGTTAGAGTTCATAAAGGACTGGTAAATTACAACAAATCAGCTGCAACATTTTGATTAAGTAAGTTCTCACTGTTGATCTATAAGCCATTTAATGCAAAACAGACACCTGAACGCACCATTTGCAGTTAATTAAACGACTGAAATCAACCCGTATGACTGTGTGTGTTTAATTGTGTTTATGTATGTGTTTAGCAGTGTTTATCTGTGCGTGTGTGTGTGTGTGTAGGTGTGTTCATGTGTGTTTCTGCAGTCTAGTCCTCACTGAGAAAGAAATCAAATTGAAGTCAGACTGCTTGTTACTTTAGAACACACATGTCAAACTCAAGGCCCGGGGGCCAAATCAGGCCCGTGGTGGATTTAATTTCAGCCCTCAGGATCATTTCTAATTACTCTTAGATCTGGCCCGCCGGTATATTGCACGCACACCTTCACTCAGTCCTGAGGGTCTCCTCAGCTCAGAGCCTGAGCCCAAACATTGATGAACCCAAGATGAGATGCCAAGTATCTGCTTGAACTAGCATCAGAGCAGCACACTGAGTTTACATGGATGTTTCCTTCTGCACTTTCTTTCTTGAGACAACAGCGCATGTTTGGTTTGTTCTTTGAGGGAAATAGTTTTGTTGAAGCTGTTGTTGGCCTGTGGGAAAATGAAATCATAAGAAATGACTCTGGAAAAGCTGCAGATAGAGCCATAAGAAATGAATCCAACTGATTATTTAATGTTTAATGTTGTTTTTATAGGCAATAATTTAAGCTTTGTTAGTTCCAGGTTTAATATGTGCAATAAGTTCATTTCAATACGTTCTGCAATAAACATTGAACCAGTCCGGCCCTCCACTAGTACCCATTTTTTTTATTTTGGCCCACTGTGTATTTGAGTTTGACACCCTGCTTTAGAAGCTTTGGTTTTAATTCTCTTAATGTGTAAAGCTTGTGGTTTAAATACATAATTATGATTTTTTTTAAATGTGTACATTGTTGTGTTACTGTAGTGACTTTGTAAATTGCTTGACGGGGGGTAAAAAGTGTTTTGAATGTTAAATATGACGTCATCTAAACAAAAAGAAAGGTCGTCCAGTGGTGGATCATTTAAAAAAAAAAAAAAAGCTTAATTTTTAGATTAAATAAAAGGTGAATATCATGAAATGAAAAGCTTTGTGAATTAGTGCTACACTGTGTATAGCATTAATGAATGAGTATAACGTTACATGGATTAATAACATTACATAAATAGTTATTCAAACATTAAGGATTATTGATAGATCTTCTTTTAGCACTCATTCCTCTCTGCGGCGGATTAATCTAAATATTTTTTCTTCCA
The DNA here is from genome assembly GCA_028583405.1 of Pogonophryne albipinna. Taxonomy (NCBI): domain Eukaryota; kingdom Metazoa; phylum Chordata; class Actinopteri; order Perciformes; family Artedidraconidae; genus Pogonophryne; species Pogonophryne albipinna. The sequence continues at coordinate 40,482,469 of CM053244.1, read as the reverse complement.
CTCAGCCGTGAAAATAAAGTTGACGTCTGTTTATTAAAGTTTTGAAAGTTGTTGGCTGAAGTAGCTCGTCAGTGAATGCAGAAGTGACTAATCGCTCCTGATTGATGGATTATGTCTCTGCAGTGAGATCATAAAGATCCCAGGTAATTCACTGGCGTCAGGACTCGCGTCTCCGAAGCAACGCAGCAAAAACACCCCAATCAGCGCTGACTAACCAACGCTCACTTCCTGTCAGCTGGAGCCCCGCCAGGCGCCTGTGTCATCACCGTGGAAAACTATGAGTCTGACTGACGGCAGTTGAGCAAGGCAGCGGCAGAGGAACTGCACTCCCATGAACTCAAGATAACTATTAGAACTAATGACAGTAAAGGCAAAGTGTGTGTGTCTCAGAAAGTACAAAGATATACTGAGACTTTGCTTCTGACCTTTTGAAATACTTTGACTTTTTACTCCTCAGTTACCCATGATGCCCTCCACCCTCTCCTCAGTTACCCATGATGCCCTCCACCCTCTCCTCAGTTACCCATGATGCCCTCCTCCCTCTCCTCAGTTACCCATGATGCCCTCCACCCTCTCCTCAGTTACCCATGATGCCCTCCTCCCTCTCCTCAGTTACCCATGATGCCCTCCTCCCTCTCCTCAGTTACCCATGATGCCCTCCACCCTCTCCTCAGTTACCCATGATGCCCTCCACCCTCTCCTCAGTTACCCATGATGCCCTCCACCCTCTCCTCAGTTACCCATGATGCCCTCCTCCCTCTCCTCAGTTACCCATGATGCCCTCCTCCCTCTCCTCAGTTACCCATGATGCCCTCCTCCCTCTCCTCAGTTACCCATGATGCCCTCCTCCCTCTCCTCAGTTACCCATGATGCCCTCCACCCTCTGCTCAGTTACCCATGATGCCCTCTACCCTCTGCTCAGTTACCCATGATGCCCTCCACCCTCTCCTCAGTTACCCATGATGCCCTCCTCCCTCTCCTCAGTTACCAATGATGCCCTCCACTCACTCCTCAGTTACCCATGATGCCCTCCTCCCGGTCCTCAGTTACCCATGATGCCCTCCACCCTCTCCTCAGTTACCCATGATGCCCTCCACCCTCTCCTCAGTTACCCATGATGCCCTCCACCCTCTCCTCAGTTACCAATGATGCCCTCCACTCTCTCCTCAGTTACCCATGATGCCCTCCTCCCTCTCCTGAATTACCCATGATGCCCTCCACCCTCTCCTCAGTTACCCATGATGCCCTCCACCTCCACCCTGTCCTCAGTTACCCATGATGCCCTCCACCCTCTCCTCAGTTACCCATGATGCCCTCCACTCTCTCCTCAGTTACCCATGATGCCCTCCACTCTCTCCTCAGTTACCCATGCTGCCCTCCTCCCTCTCCTCAGTTACTCATGATGCCCTCCACCTCCACCCTCTGCTCAGTTACCCATGATGCCCTCTACCCTCTGCTCAGTTACCCATGATGCCCTCCTCCCTCTCCTCAGTTACCCATGCTGCCCTCCTCCCTCTCCTCAGTTACTCATGATGCCCTCCACTCTCTCCTCAGTTACCCATGATGCCCTCCACCCTCTCCTCAGTTACCCATGATGCCCTCCACCTCCACCCTCTGCTCAGTTACCCATGATGCCCTCCTCCCTCGCCTCAGTTACCCATGATGCCCTCCACCTCCACCCTGTCCTCAGTTACCCATGATGCCCTCCACCCTCTCCTCAGTTACCCATGATGCCCTCCTCAGTTACCAATGATACCCTCCTCAGTTACCCATAATGCCCTCCTCAGTTACCCATAATGCCCTCATCAGTTACCCATGATGCCTTCCTCAGTTACCCATGATGCCTTCCTCAGTTACCCGTGATGCCTTCCTCAGTTACCCGTGATGCCTTCCTCAGTTACCCGTGATGCCCTCCTCAGTTACCCGTGATGCCCTCCTCAGTTACCCGTGATGCCCTCCTCAGTTACCCGTGATGCCCTCCTCAGTTACCCGTGATGCCCTCCTCAGTTACCCGTGATGCCCTCCTCAGTTACCCATGATGCCTTCCTCAGTTACCCATGATGCCCTCCTCAGTTACCCATGATGCCCCCTTCATTTCCCCATGATGCCTTCCTCAGTTACCCATGATGCCCTCCTCAGTTACCCATGATGCCCTCCTCAGTTACCCATGATGCCCCCTTCATTTCCCCATGATGCCTTCCTCAGTTACCCATGATGCCTTCCTCAGTTACCCATGATGCCCTCCTCAGTTACCCATGCTGCCTTCCTCAGTTACCAATGATACCCTCCTCAGTTACCCATGATGCCCTCCTCAGTTACCCGTGATGCCCTCCTCAGTTACCCGTGATGCCTTCCTCAGTTACCCATAATGCCCTCCTCAGTTACCCATGATGCCCCCTTCATTTCCCCATGATGCCTTCCTCAGTTACCCATGATGCCTTCCTCAGTTACCCATGATGCCCTCCTCAGTTACCCATGATGCCCTCCTCAGTTACCCATGATGCCCCCTTCATTTCCCCATGATGCCTTCCTCAGTTACCCATGATGCCTTCCTCAGTTACCAATGATACCCTCCTCAGTTACCCATGATGCCCTCCTCAGTTACCCATGATGCCTTCCTCAGTTACCCATGATGCCTTCCTCAGTTACCCATAATGCCCTCCTCAGTTACCCATGATGCCTTCCTCAGTTACCCATGATGCCTTCCTCAGTTACCCATGATGCCTTCCTCAGTTACCCATGATGCCTTCCTCAGTTACCCATGATGCCTTCCTCAGTTACCCATGATGCCTTCCTCAGTTACCCATGATGCCCTCCTCAGTTACCCATGATGCCCTCCTCATTTCCCCATGATGCCCTCCTCAGTTACCCATGATGCCCTCCTCATTTCCCCATGATGCCCTCCTCAGTTACCCATAATGCCCTCCTCCCCCCCTCAGTTTCCCATGACACCCACCTGAGTCTCTGTGAGGCAGAGTGTGCTCGCCAGCTGTTTCCTCTCGACTCCGACCACGTAGTGATTTTTCTCGAAGGCTCGCTCCAGACGCAGCAGCTGAGACGGAGAGAACGCCGTCCGGATGCGTTTGGGTTTCCTGGAGAACGGGCCGTGCAGAAGCATGTTCTCCGGACTGCCGTCGTCCCCTGAACACAACACGGGGGTTAACACTCTGAGATATCAAGCAGTGGAAGAAACAGCATTCAAGTACTGACTCAACTCTGTGACAATAAAGGTCCTGCATTCAAAACCTCACTCAAGTAAACATATTAAGTGTGCATTAAAGAATAATAAAATGACTTAAAGCAAATACATACATAAAGAAACAACAAACAAATACTTTAAAAAGTGAATAATATATACATGAATAAATGACGATGCTTATACATTTGCCATATACTTCTATTCTTCAAAACAAAAAACTTAACTTTATAGATTTGTTAGAATGCGTGGAAAAAGGTAGGACCCAAATGCAGAATACAAAAAAAGGTAAACAGGTCCAGGAACAAAAAGCGAGCTTTAATTTAAGAGCTGATGAACAAAAACATGGCATGAAACACACAGTACAAGGTAGCAACAACACACCAACTGACCAACATGGAGGGACACAGGATAGACAATGAACCGACAAGGAACACAGGACTAAATACACAGGGGGGTAATCACAGGACAAGACACAGCTGGGCAGGGGAGGGAGAAACACAAGGGCAACAGGTGAACACAATCAGACAATCAGACACAGGAGGGAAAACACACGAAGGAAGACCAGAGGCCTGTTACGAAGCTGGTTCAACCTAACCTGGATATGTTTGAGTTAGCCGGTTGGCCTAATCCAAAACATACGCGCTGTCGCTAAACTGTACTACGACCCGGGTTATCAAGTGGATCGCTCAAGCCAGCCGTGTCCTATCTAGTTAGGTGCGCGTTCACATGAGAGGGGTGGTATTTGGAGCATTCGACCAATCACAAACATGGAGAAGCATATACTGACAGCGCAGCGTCATACTTCCTGAATGAAAAGTCAACTATATAATTAGACAAATATGAAGAAGTTAAACTTTAAACATCCATGACTTAAACACTTTATCCAGGATAAAAGCCACATAGCTGCACCTGCAAGGTGAATACAGCTGGTAAGAGAAAAAGTGTTTGAATGCGTAGATTAACAGGTTTATGATATCACTGCCGTCTAAGACACGAGTGGATTTGATTTGTCTCGAGTGTTTCGTCAACTTAAAGGTGGGGTAGGTAAGTTTGAGAAACCGGCTCGAGATACACTTTTTGTTATATTCCATGGAATGCTCTTAACATCCCGATAGCAATGAATATCTTAAGTGCTTTGACAAAAAATCCATTAAAAAATGTCATCTGTGGAAGCCGTAATACTGTAAAAAGTACGACCAATCCGTTTAGCCGGCTTGGATTGCCGCCCTGTCTGTCAGCCTTCCATCTCGTGCACGCACAGATGTATCTCGTGCCCTCATTGGGCGTGCCGTCATTGGGCGTGCATTGCAGCAGTACTTCAATGACTCGCCAGCAACAGGCGGCCACTTTTACCATGGCAGAGTTAGGTTCAACGTCGTCTACTGGTGGCAAAAGAAATAATGTAACGGAGCAAATTATGAACAAAAACAAAGTGGAAACTAGGAGAATTCAAACCAGAGTCAATATCGGAGTTGCTTTTCAACGATGGCGACAACTGATGCAACACAGCTATGGGGGTTATTCCCTATCTTTATTCAAGAGCGTGGTATTTAAATTTGAGAGCATACTTCATGTATTTATTTCCCTCAAACCCTGTCCTCGCACTCAAATAGTGCCTGCTTGCACTTAGATTTGCTCTGCTTCTGCTCAAACTGTACGCTTGCACTCAGATATATTGCTGTTTACAGATTTTTTCTGCTCTCAGATTTATTCTGTACTTTTGTGCAACAATCCTGTCAAAATCCCTCAACCAATAGGAGGCCAGGTGTCCTTGCGGGTGCGTTCGTTTTACTTATTACAGCGTCCCGTAAGGGCGGTTACTCTTTGGTTTGTCTTTGGTGCGATGACAGGGTTTGAGTGAAGGAAATCAATAAAGTATGCTCTCAAATGTAAATACCACGCTCTTGAATAAAGATAGGGAATAACCCCCATACACACCGAGTTGAAATCTGACGCCGTGGTCGCTCTTTTTCTCTTGGACAGGTTTTGTATGGTTTACAATTCCCCTGAACTATATAGCCAACCTAAGTCATGTGCGCGTTCATGTGTGTTGGAGGAGGTGCTCTGTAAGGAAGTCTGAAGGAAGGGGCAGATTCTTTTCGGCTGTGTACTTTCAAATTTTAGTGCACTCGAGCCGGTTTCTGAAACTTACCTACCCCACCTTTAATGTGTTGCTTAAAATAATACTTCTGCATACAGTATGTGACACTGTGAGTGTTGCACGGCCAGATAAGGAAATATATGATACATTATGAAGTGATATGCCGCGGACTGTACTTAATGTTACTCTGATCCGTTATGTTGTGGCAGATATTTAATTAAGCTTTCTTAACATAATAGTATAATAGTTATAATAGTCAGATTGCTCTGAAGATGGGAGGTGATATTCTATTCATTTTCACGTTCACACAGTCGGTGATTTTGGCCGGCCGTCTTTCCTGCAACCGCAGTTTAAACTGTATTTCCTCCGCATACTGAGGCTTACACACACACACACATATACACATACACACACACGTATGTATGAGGCTCTGATTGGTCAGCAGGCGTGGTGCTTTCGCTGAGTTGATCTCTTATCCTGGAACCTATCCGGCTTCGGAGCACAGACTAGGTTCCAGGATAAGTCACCATGGAGATCTAGCCCGCTAAAAAGAGAACCAGCTTCGTAGGACCGGAAACCCCGAGTTTTCCCTGAAGTTAGCCGGCTAAGCGAAAATCCTGCTTCGTAGTACAGGCCTCAGACACAGGGAGAACAGAATTGCAAAATAAAACCCACAGACAGACAAAACTAAAATCGTGACATAACACCAGGATCATGACAAGATTTCTATAACTGCATGGTTTTTATTAAGTTACATATTTTTCCTTATTTTATCTTGCTTTATTTTGTTAACATATTGCAAAGTGTTTATTTACCAAAAAAACATGCAGAGAGAAATAAAACAAAATAAATAAATAAAATGGTGTTGTGTTTTGTTTAAACACTTAAAAATGTCATAAAACATGACATTCACAGCGTGCCATGAGACACGAAGAGACGTGTGTGTGTGTGTGTGTGTGTGTGTGTGTGTGTGTGTGTGTGTGTGTGTGTGTGTGTGTGTGTTGTTTGCTCTGATATTTCTGTGTAATCTGAACAAACACTGTGTGTGTGTGTGTGTGTGTGTGTGTGTGTGTGTGTGTGTGTGTGTGTGTGTGTGTGTGTGTGTGTGTTGTTTGCTCTGATATTTCTGTGTAATCTGAACAAACACTGTGTGTGTGTGTGTGTGTGTGTGTGTGTGTGTGTGTGTGTGTGTGTGTGTGTGTGTGTGTGTGTGTGTGTGTGTGTGTGTGTGTGTGTGTGTGTGTGTGTGTGTGTGTGTGTGTGTTTCGCTCTGCAGTTACACCGCAGACTAAAGCCTGACTCAACATTTTACCACAAACTCGATGACGTAATTGCAACAAAAGAAAGAAAAGAAAGTCCTGTTTTCTACTCAGAAATATCTAAATATGTTTTTAGAAATATTTATCATTAGTTTTTTTCAGTTTTTGTCTTGAAGCTCAAAGCCTTTGATGATTTTTAAGACGATTATTTCTCATATTATTTGATATTTTGTTAGTTATAATTTGTATTATTAATTATTACATTTTTTGTATAAAATACATTAGACTGAAATCACGTTGTATATTATCCATTTAAACTTTCATTATTATTATAAATGTATATGTTTTTGCCACTTGTGTAGGTCATTCACTCATTATCTTGTTTCTTACATTTAGTTGTGTTTCTTTATAACCTGAATATACGTTGGTTTTAAACAAAAGAAGGACGTGCTGACATGTGGTGGACATTTTGTATTAGCTTTAGGTTAGAAAACTAATGCTAGCGATCAAAATAAGGCAAAATTAAAAAGTTTTTTGGTTATTAAATGTATTAAATAAAACAGAAATACATTCATTACTCTATTATGTTTAATTGAAGTAACTTAGATTTAATTTGACTATTTAAAAATACAGTAAAATAAAAGTATTGCTGTTTTCCACCTGTGCTAACACAAAGAGCGTGCATTCATTCGTTACCTTTGCATACCTAAAATGTTCCTGCTAACACACGAGTGAAATATTATCCGCTGGTCTTTATAAAAGAACGTTTTCCCATCTGGGTTCGTCTCATTTTCCTGAAGTGTTTGAGGGATTTGATTTTTTTAGCGCAGGAGCGAGAAGCTAATTTGTTTATTGGACGCGTTGCCGTGCCGTAAATCTGTAGGTAAAAAACGAACGTTGAGTTTCTCTTTCAATGCAAACCCACATTCAACATCTGCTTTTAATTCTCTTAAACCTTCACAATAATATTTTACATAAAAACAAATGTGTGCACGAGTGAAAAGAGTCGTAGGCGCCGCCGTCACGTTGCACGCAAAAGAGTCGGTTAGCCGAAAACAATGATGGCGTGCGACAAGAGAAGAAGAACGATTCGCGTTCACGCCTTTTAGCCAACGTTAGCATCGGAGGATTGTATTCATATGCAAAGTCGTAGACGGGAGCCTCGGCTTGCAAATGTGACGGTTGATTTCTGTTGAAGGCCAAACAACCCGAGACGATGCTTTAATATCAAAATTGGCATCGAGTTACCGAGCGTTTTGCAAGAGCTAATGCATGGAAATACAACAACAACACGACTAAATGAAATGTTGGTGGAAAGGTTTATGCGTTAGACTAAAAGAGGCAAACTGCGCAAGGAGAAAAAACGTCTGTAGTTAATGTAAAAAAATGACTTAGCTTTAAGTAGCATTCATGCACTGCTAACCCAGAAAGTATTTATTATTTAGTCGATATATTTTCCATCTTATGTTAACCATTTGATTTACTTTATTATCAATGTTACCTATCTTTTGTAGGGTCTTTTTTGCCTACATGTCTCTCACCACTTGCTCAGTTTTTTTATTTGTATTTTCTTTATTTATAATTTATTAGATTAGAATCAGGAGGAATGAAACCCTCGTTAATGGTCTCACACGCAGAGCACACAGCACACAGTGACATGTGTTCCCTGCTTTTAACCCATCCTAGTACCAGGAGTCTAGTACTAGGAGCAGTGGCAGCTATTGTAATAGCAGCTATTGTACAGCGCCCGGGGAGCAATGGGAGTGAGGGGGGATGTCCAGTGTCTTGCTCAAGGGCACCACGGCAGGGCAGGAGGTGAACTGGGACCTCTCCAAGTGGCAGTCCTCACTCCATATTTCGGTCTGTTCGGAGACTTGAACCGGCGACCCTACAGCTCCCAGTCCACTCCCCTACTGACTGAGCCAATGCCACTGTACTCTGCTTTGCACATCACTGACAATTTCGTACATATCTGCAAAATACTACAACTTCTTAAAGTGTTTTTACTGTCATTTGCCATGTTTTCTTTACATTTCTGTATATATATATATATTTTTTAGAATTGTATTTATTATTTTATGAAAATATTTAATTATAACAAGTTTTAGCTCTTATTTTTCCATTTTTATGTATCTTACTGAGTTCATGAATGCACCATTTCACACAAAGGTTATTCATTGTTTGATGTGAAAATGGAGAGCAATTATCTTGATTCTGATTCAAACTGAGCTGCTGGAGAGAGATAATGAAACGCCTGGGATTTGTTTAAAAGGTGCTTTTAGAGCGGTCAGTAATGACCTGTAGTTTGAAGGTTTAACAGCAGGTAATGACACCATGCAGCAGTAATGACAGTAGAGACTCCTTCACAACAACAACAACAACAACAACACGATAGAAACATTTTCTATTTCTCCTTGGAAGCAAAAGCAGCTGCAGAGATCATGTTTTGGGGTTTCTTGATATTTAGAAGTGCACTTGTGTGTTCATATACTTAACCCTTATGTTGTGTTCGGGTCTCCCGTGACCCGTTTCAAGTTTAAATTATATAATAACTACGCTCTAGTTTGTTGTATCGGAACAAGGCTTCATGATATCCTCCACAACAGCACTACAAAACTGATTTTGACTATTTTAGCCAAGTCTGAAGGCCTCTAAAAACAAAAGTGTATAAGTTGGTGTTCGGGTCTGGGGAGACCCAGCAGCATGTTGTGGGTGACTCGAGGTCAAATTTGGCCCAATCAAGATTCATCTTTGACTTTAGACACCCCTCCCCCCCCCCCCTTAATCAAATGTAACAATCATTTTTCGCTACATGCACCCGGTCTCCCCTCCCTCTGCCCCCCTCCCCCCCCCCCCACGGGAACTCCACCTTTCTCAAAGAATATGGACACTAACACTTGAACCTGAACACACACATGCACGTGTGCAATATGTGGTGTAATGTGTTTTGGGGCCATAACATTAAATTACAACAGGATTGTACGGTTATGAATGCATTAGAAGTTAGTTATGATGTAGTTAAAACAATATTGGATGATAGTCTTTTTTCTTTTTTTCTTGGACTGAGATAAATCATGGGTCAAAATGTACCCGCGAGCACCATGAACAGTAACAGCTTTCGAACACAACACAAGGGTTAACACACACAAGACCATCTCAATATCTATATTGATATTTCCCTTTCTGCTTACCTAACCCTGAAACATTATTTAAAAACAACATGTTTAAATTATTAGGAGGAGACTTAGAAAATTGGACAGAAAATGGTGCCAAAAATGTGTGAATAATGCCTGAACTTTGTGCGGGGAGAAAAGGTTTCAACAAAGCAACATTTTCAGAAAAATAAAAGCCAAAAATGTATTTTATACATTGCATGAAAACTTGCAAATAAGTTTAGTATCATTGGAAACCTCTGACTTTCTTTTAACACATGTTTGAACAGTTATATGTGAGATAGATATTTTACAATTTTAGATACAAAAATCTAAAAAGATCCACATCTAAGAGTATACAGCTCATGAGTGAGTGTGTGTGTGTGTGTGTGTGTGTGTGTGTGTGTGTGTGTGTGTGTGTGTGTGTGTGTGTGTGAGACATCCACAAAACACATTGTAATGGAAGATTTTAGAGAGGAAGAGGAGGCAGATGGCACATCACGATCCCCTGGTACTGACAACAAGTCCAGACCTGCAGGTGTGTGTGTGTGTGTGTGTGTGTGTGTGTGTGTGTGTGTGTGTGTTTTAATGCTTTAAATTCAAACGAAGACTTTACTTTAACAGAAGGACAAGAAGATGCACCAAGTAAATACAAATCGGCAGTTGGAAACACGACACTTGATTGACAGCAAGATTAACCAATCAGTGTGTGTGTTGTCACATTGTCTGTGTCAATAAAGCTTTTTTGAATTGAGCCACTACGTAAACTGATAACAATTTAGTTATTTATTTTAAATAACGGACACACTTTAAAGCTCCTGATTCAGGGTTTAATGGGAACGTTTTAATGAAGATTTTCAATATTCATATCCCAAAAAGATTCAAAAATACTGAGAAAGTCACCAAAAAGTGTGGAGAAGATTGGAGCTGGACTGTTTCCCTTCCTCCAGTTAGTATTTTGTGATCAAATAAAAAAGGGACTACTTGTTTGAGATCCAATTCAACAGAGCTGCAGACTCCAATCATCCCTCTCATCTACAAAGCTTATAAAACAACACGCAAACAAACTACCCGAGTAGATGAACCCAAGGACACTGGGTTTCTCTAAGGGTCTATTTGGGGGAAAAAGGTGAATAATTTACTGTTAAATAAAAGCAAATTTCCACAATTGAATTCCCCTCGTTGAGAAGAAGTCTGGATATTTACTTGTGCATAATTACAAATAACTATATTGTGTTACATATATCTGAATGTGTTGTGTGTCTTTCAAAGTTCTGATAAAGTCCTTTCTTCTTAATTGAATAGCGATGGTTGAATGGAGTCTGATGGTTTCAGTCATTTAGACTCACAGGTAAAAAGTCATTAAGTCATTATATATAATCAGGACTTTGCTTTTGATTGGCTTGAAAATAGGCTTTAATTATTCTCATTACCGTAACCTGTGTAGGGTCGCCGGTTCAAGTCCCCGACCAGACCTAAAATATGGACTTCTACTTGGAGAGGTCCCAGTTCACCACCTGCCCTGCCGTGGTGCCCTTGAGCAAGGCACCGGACACCCCCCTTCCCCCCTCACTCCCATTGCTCCCAGAGCGCTGTACAATAGCTGCCCACTGCTCCTAGTACTAGACTCCTGGTGCTACGATGGGTTAAAAGCAGAGAACACATGTCACTGTGTGTGCTCTGCATGTGAGACCATTAACGAGGGGTTCATCCCTCCTGATTCTAAAATCCGCTCAACGTTGACAAACTAGAAGATTAACATATTTTTATTTTGTGATAAAAACAGGATGATATTATAAATACTTTGAAAGAGCCCTCCTGCGTACTTTTGGTACTTCAGAGCGCTGCTGTCCTCACTGACACTAAGAAAGTGGATCACATCACTCCTGTTCTGAGGTCTTTGGGAGGCGTGTGGCGCAGTGGATAGAGCGTTGGTGTTCGGATCAGGGGGGCACAGGTTCAAAGCCAAATTGCTCCTGTGGGGATTGCCCACAGTATTGAGTATGTTAGTCACTTTGGATAAAAACAAGTAACATGTAAAGTCTTTACACTGGCTTCCTGTGTGTCAAATAACTTATTTCAAAATACTGCTGCTGGTTTATTAAGCATTGAATGGTTTAGGCCCAAAATACATTTCTGATCCCCTTCTAAATGATGAACCATCCAGATCTCTCAGGTCTTCTGTCTGCTTTAGTCAGAACTAAACATGGAGAAGCAGCGTTCAATTATTATGCTCCAAATATCTGGAACAAACTCCCAGAAACCTGCAGGTCCGCTGCAACTCTGACTACTTTTAAATCCAGACGAAAGACTTTTCTTTATGTCGCTGTTTTTAATTGAACTATTCATATCTTCACTGTAACTGTAACTTGTATTCATGTACCTGTGTTATAGCTTGTTTATGTTTACCATATCCTCCTTATTTTACTTTCTGCATATTCAAACAAACATAACATCATTTAATTAATATTTTTTTATGAATTATGAATTTTTAAAATGATGTTGAATTATTTAAATAAATATATATATTGTGCATTATTTCCTTATTTTCTATACAATGTAAGGATGTGTTTTCATTTTTATTTTATTTACCATTTGTTATATTTAATATCTTTCTTACTTGTTTACTAGTTTACTTAATTCGTTTTAAATCACTTTTCGTTATGTTTGATATTCTTATTCAATGTTAGTATGAATTGAGCTGTTTCTGTACATGTTATTGTTTGTAAATCCTTATTTTTTATTAAAAAAATTAAACATTAAGGTCTTAAATTATCGTAAATGACCGTCCTCTCTGCAGGATCGCGACCCACATGTTGAGAAACGGAGTTATTTTAAAGTATTACTTTTACGGAATGATATTGTTTCTAATCTGCAGAAATAACAAACCTAATCTCACTAAATAATTGATATGATTTTATTTACGTTGTTTTCTATTGTGTTATTGCAGCTGGTTTGACACCACAACCCCGCTGCTTCACCTTTCATCACATTATAGCAACACTTCATTTATTGGACTATCATTTAGGTTATCAAAACATATATATATATACAAAAATAATAAATCAACACGGCTGAAAATTACACGAAAAATGACATGTTGGAACTGAATAGGTGAACGCATTATTTGGCAACGCTGGTTTTTTAGCTGCCAGGATTTGCATCCCCCTGTTATTGCAGTCAAGAAGAGTGTCTCATGAATGAAACGCACCCTGTCCACTCAAAACAGTACAACATATCAGCTGGTAGAATAGTTTAATCCTACGGTGTATTTTAAGGAACTTAATGGATGCATTATTTGGCAACGCTGCTCTTCCACCTGCCAGGATTAGCATCCCCCTGACATTTTGATTTCCGCAATGAACTTTTCCCGTGAGATCTTCCGGTTTATTATTTATTTAATTAAACATGACTCACCGTTTCTCTTTCAATTCGGATTTAAAACACAACTTTGATAAAAATAATAAGAAAATATAATTGTTTGTAGATTATTCAAGTGTTTTATGCGGTAAAAACGAATTTAAAAACAAGTCAAAAATCGGTGATCATTTTGCGGTAAAATCTAAACAAGTTGTTTTGTAGTCAAATATACTTCTATGTTTGTTTTAAACACAGGATATGGTTATACACGCTGTTAAAACACATTCACTTTGTATAAAATATCGCGTATTTGATCATATTTAGGCAGTTTTGCGGATTTTAATTACAAAAAAAGGCCTTAAAGTTCAAATCCCCTGTGGTGTTAAAAACGAGATAAATATCAATGATAATTTTGTGGAAAACACCAAAATGAAGTTGTGTTTTGTTTTCTTACAGTCTGTAATGTTTGTTTTAAACACATAGTTATTACCGCTGTTTAAGCAAATGAACCAACATTCTATCGAAATACGACCCGACGATTGAGCGCGATTACTATAAACATTTTAAACGTAAAAACGATCCCTTAGGTTTTAAATTAACTATCTCCTTTCAAAGCAAGAAATAATCCCTTTCATTTAGATTAAATAGAGCAAAACAAGATCTTTGAATCATCAGAAACGTAGTCCTCTCCTCTGAAGTTCCCTCTCCTTGAATGGTGAGTTTCGAAAGAGACTTTCATTAAATAATATGATATGAAATCAGCTTTTAATATGTGATGGAGAATGAATTTGTACAGGATAAGTGATCATGTCAGACAAAAGCTATAATGACTTTTAGTGTCCTCCAGTGACGGGATGTATCCAAGAGATCCACTTGCAATAACACACCTTAAGCTAACTCATCCTATTGCGTTATTGATTCACTCCAAATAAAGTTGTACGGTTACAGTTTACACATTTGCTCTTGATTCACCTGCCCAATTCTAAATAGTGTCTTTAAGTAATTAATAATGCTTACGATGTCTACAATTAAGTTGGAAAATTGTGATTTGGAGGCGTGTGGTTGTGCGTCAGGGGGTCACAGGTTCAAACCCCACTGCAGTCAGCATGTCGTTGTGTCCCTGAGACACTTCACCCCAAATGGCTCCTGTGGGGATTGCCCACAGTATTGAGTATGTAAGTCGCTTTGGATAAAAGCGTCTAACAAGTAACATGTCTGTAATTTGAATCATAATCTTGAAATATTCTGAAAGTTTGGTGTTTACTTTCTCAGATGAACCGCATGTAGCCTCTTGTGGGTCGCTCAGAACATGTTATCGTTTTGTTGTGTATTCATTTTCAATATTTCTGAACTCACCAAACCATTAATAACGTCTCATTGTGTATTATAGGAATGCCAAGAGACTGTTTTGTTCTATTGGAAACCACGTTTTAATGGAATCAGTGTTTACACATTTGGTCTTGATTCACTAGGCCAATTATAAATAGTGTCTTTAAGTCATTAATAATGCTTATGTCTAACATGTAAGTTGTGATTTAGCTTCATTACGGAACTCTGCTGCTTTTTAATTGGATGTTTTTAATATTTTATAACAATTTTTTATAATTATAGGTCGTAAAATACAATTTGCAAATATAAGAGTACTTTTAAAGAGCTGCGAGTGTCCTGAGGGAAATACTTCTACTAATAATAATACTACTAATAATAATGATTTAAATCCTTATATAAGATGATTTATAGTTTTAAAATGCGTCACAGTGTGGAGGACTGCACGTGGGGGCGAAACACGAAGAAAACAGGTAAATAATGTTTTAAAATGAGTGTTGGTTATATTTTGTGAGGAAAAGCAAATACAACTCTATAAAGAAGTAAAAACACTGAACTGATGTTCCAGATAAACACTTGGTGCACATGGACTAATAACAGATCAATAAAACACCAATTAGTATTATTAGTATTATTATTATTATAAAATCTGCAATACTTTCCCCTCTCACATTTAGGTTATAACGATAGGTCTATTTATAATAATCAGATCATTTTCTCTGTAAGTTAATCAAAAAGGAAACGAAAATTAAAATATAATTATAATAATGCAGGAAATTAAGGAACATTATAACAACAATAAAAATGAACATGGACAAACCATAGGCTATGTTTGGTGTTTCCTGTCTGATAATCAATACAAGTGTAGCATAAATCACATTAACATTAAAACACAATGATTTAGAGAACTAATACGATCATTACACGTTTAATGAGGATAATAAATAGATATCTATCGTGTTTGATCATAACTATTTCAACACACACACACACACACACACACACACACACACACACACACACACACACACACACACACACACACACACACACACACACACACACACACACACACACACACACACACACACACACACACACACACACACACACATGCTGATTGTATAAAAAACTGCAAATACTATAAGCGAAAGACTAGTTAGTTATTTAATCATACTAGTTATATATATAATATAGTATAATTATAATATAAAAACACTAATTACATTTAAGTTTATTATCTGATAACTATTATTATTATTATTATTATGGCAACACAAACTCACAGAAATACGCAGATTAAAGAAACGGTATTAAAAGATATCAGTCAGGAAACATGCACTAAGTGACTGAAATGAAGCTGCTTGATTTCAGTAAACAAAACACCAAATGGAAACACATCATAATGAAAACATAATAGGTGAAGAAGATGAAGAACAAGAACAGACAATAATAAAAACAAATATTGCAAATCACCGCAATAGACCCCTGAATGTACATAAATACACCATTTAAAAATAATGAAAGCCCTTAAAGATAAGATAAGATAGTACTTATTGATCCCAATTTGGGAAATGTTTGTGTTGCAGCAGCATAAAAGACATGGCATTGTATAATACAAATTAAAAAGACTAGCAATAAACCAAAACATTGAAAATATACATGTTGAATTTACAAATTAACAATAACAAAAACAAAATATTAAGCCAGTATATAAGGTGATGAAGAGGGCTCACCCTGGAAGCGGAAATAATAAAAACGACTATTGCAAATCAAACTCCTAAAACACCACAATAAACCCCAGAATGCATGCACATAAATAAAAATGTTTTTAATAATTAAAGCCCTTAATGCTAAGGAAGAGGGCTCACCTTGGAAGCGGTGGCCCAGGTACCGGCTCCGTAGCACCCAGGGGTAGAAGCCCAGCTCCCGGTGCTGCCCGGTGCTGAAGAAGCTCTGCGGAGGGATCTGCAGCGGGTGAAGAGGCAGTCCTCCCCCGGGACTCTGCGTGTGTGAGTCCGGGTGAAGAAGCCCCATGTCCGGCCCGGAGGATCCGTACAGGGAGGAAGAAGAAGTCCTCCCCGGGAAACAGGAGCCGAACACCCCGGGGTGCAGAGAGTCCGGGAAGCGGAGCGCGGTGGGTCGGATCGGTTCATCTCCTCCTCCTCCTTCTCCGCTCACCCCCTTCCCCACCAGGGACTCTATGGTGAAGCACTTCTTGGTGTTTCCGTGGTGGAACATTTTTAAAAGATGAAGATGTGAACAATTCTCAGATTCCCAGGTTCTCCATATCTCCTGTGCGTAAAACTAACCAAAACAAATCCTCAAGTTTCCCCACACCTGTGTGTCCGGGGCGGTGTCTCTCTCTCTCTCTCTCTCTCTCTCTCTCTCTCTCTCTCTCTCTCTCTCTCTCTCTCTCTCTCTCTCTCTCTCTCTCTCTTTCTCTCTCTTTCTCTCTCTGTGTTTCTGTGGTGATAAAACCCCCCAAAACTTCCTCCAGAAGACTCCGGTTGGTGCAGCGGGGATCCTGGGAGCTGCAGCCGGGTTTGAGATGCAGGGCGGAGGGCAGCGGGGCTCTGATGTGTCGGTGTCTCCTCCTCACATGCTGCAGAGTGAAGCCGGGAGTGTGTGTCTGTCTCTCGGCTCCGGGAGGGGGAGATACCTGCCCTGCCCTCCCTGCCGGAGGTGCGCCGGGCATGCGCAGAGGAGACCTCTCCAACAGCCATTTTGTGGAGGAGGAGGGAGTGATGATGAGTGACAGTAATGATGAGGAATAATATTAATGAAGGTTATCCTTATATTTGAATATATACCTATCCTTTTTTTAAATTATTATTATTATTAGTTTATATTATTATTATTATTTGTACTTTATTGTTTTTGAATTCTTATTTTTAAATTATGTTTAATATTTTATTGTTCGTATTATATGTGTCCTGTTTAATTTAGTATTATATGTGTCCTGTTTAATTTAGTATTATTATTATATGTATATGTCTTCATTAATTCATCTATTTATAATTGTTTTTGTTTTATTTACTTCTCATTTTGAAGTGTGTTTTATAACGACGATAAAGCTTGAATACGACTAAAAATCATAGTCTGAACAGGAAAAGATGCCTTTAGCTCAGTGTCTGTGTGTGTGTGTGTGTGTCTCCCCTGAGCGACAGGTCAATTGACACAGAACAAGACAATTGACCCCAGGGTCAAAGGTCAGAGGAAACCTCCCTCTGTTATCCGTTCTTCTCTCAGAGTGTGAGTCTCAGCTCTCGTTTCCTAAAGGCAGTAAACACCTGTCAGTCAAGAACACTTCAGTTTACTTTATTATTGATAATAATGTTGAGCTATAAAGGAACTACAGCACGGTCACATGACTTCACGTCACCACCGCTAAGCTAAAGGCGGCTAATGTTGGGCTATAAAGGAACTACAGCACGGTCACATGACTTCACGTCACCACCGCTAAGCTAAAGGCGGCTAATGTTGGGCTATAAAGGAACTACAGCACGGTCACATGACTTCACGTCACCACCGCTAAGCTAAAGGCGGCTAATGTTGGGCTATAAAGGAACTACAGCACGGTCACATGACTTCACGTCACCACCGCTAAGCTAAAGGCGGCTAATGTTGGGCTATAAAGGAACTACAGCACGGTCACATGACTTCACGTCACCACCGCTAAGCTAAAGGTGGCTAATGTTGGGCTATAAAGGAACTACAGCACGGTCACATGACTTCACGTCACCACCGCTAAGCTAAAGGCGGCTAATGTTGGGCTATAAAGGAACTACAGCACGGTCACATGACTTCACGTCACCACCGCTAAGCTAAAGGCGGCTAATGTTGGGCTATAAAGGAACTACAGCACGGTCACATGACTTCACGTCACCACCGCTAAGCTAAAGGCGGCTAATGTTGGGCTATAAAGGAACTACAGCACGGTCACATGACTTCACGTCACCACCGCTAAGCTAAAGGCGGCTAATGTTGGGCTATAAAGGAACTACAGCACGGTCACATGACTTCACGTCACCACCGCTAAGCTAAAGGCGGCTAATGTTGGGCTATAAAGGAACTACAGCACGGTCACATGACTTCACGTCACCACCGCTAAGCTAAAGGTGGCTAATGTTGGGCTATAAAGGAACTACAGCACGGTCACATGACTTCACGTCACCACCGCTAAGCTAAAGGCGGCTAATGTTGGGCTATAAAGGAACTACAGCACGGTCACATGACTTCACGTCACCACCGCTAAGCTAAAGGCGGCTAATGTTGGGCTATAAAGGAACTACAGCACGGTCACATGACTTCACGTCACCACCGCTAAGCTAAAGGCGGCTAATGTTGGGAGTGATAACGTTTAGTCGTCTCATTTAGACACTCGTTAGCAAACGCCATTTTAAAATTCACCAGTTGGGTATTTATTGTCATATTTGATGTCGTAGAATAGAAATCTCTTCTGCTTCTGTAAACCACAGACCTTATATCAGGCTAACAACCAAAAACACATACAAAAAAAACATTGACTTCGAGACTAGGGAACAGGAAGTGTCAAAATGCCTACTCTGGGTTTTAGGACTCATTCCTGCACCCCTCTATCGGCCCTGAAGTGAATTCCCACCTGCTGCATGACACAAGCTCATATTTACTTTTCATCGTTAGAATAAAGTCACTTCGACGTCACGCTCGGCCTTCCTGTGCAGCTTTTGGACCTGTAGGACAAATGGCAGCTCATTGAGGGGCCTCTAATTGTGGCCCCGGGACTCAGCACAAAGCCCCCCCCGCCTCCCCCCACAATGGGCTGCCCTGCGGAGGCCCGTGTGAACCGATGAGCCCCATCCTGCCCCCCCCCCCCTCATGTTAATTAATAGGCCTTGCTGGCAGAGTTGGACCCTGCTCAGCTTTGATTGAAGGCGGCCATTAGCATCTATTAATTTAGCCTCTGGCGTTTTATCCGCCGGCCTGAAAGAGGGAATTAAGTGGTGTGAGTTTTGGTGAGGGGTGTGAGGCTGAGTTAAAATGTGATTATTGCCCCGAGCCAGCTAACTGCGGCTAAGCCCTCTTGAAAGTGAAGGGGCGACTCCTCTCATTAGCGCCCGACAAGGGAAAGATATTAACAGGAAATAGCTGCAAATTTTACCTTTTTTCCCCCAACAACTTCCCTTTATGTGCCAAGTGAAAAGGGCACTTAAAAATGTGAAAGAGGGGAAAGTGGAGCGTAACGGCCACAGCGATGATACTGTAGTGCAGAAGATCAACTCGAATGATTTGTTTTTGTTTCTTAGAAAGAGATGTGGATTGTATTGAGGCAAGGAGGGGCAGCTGCAGGGACATGGCTGCAGATTTGTTCTTCATTTTCTGCATTGTTTTAAAAAAGATGAAACAGAAACAAAGCAGAAATAACACACTTAAAGTTTACTACAAACTGTGTGGTACGAACAGGATGTAAGTCTTTCATTTACCATCTTCTAAACCAGCAGTTCTCAAACTTATTTCAACAATGTACCCACTTTGAAACATTCGCATTCAGACAGGACAGACATAGTGCTACAACAGCTCAAGATAATTCCATTAGGAGAAATTCGCTGCAGCTTCAGACAGGATGCAAATGTACCAAAACACATCCAGATGAAAAAACATCTCCGTGAACTTGACAACACATGCCCGACGTTTACTAAAAGTTATGCTTAAACAAAATGCTGCAAATAAAACGTGGAAACGTGGACACTACAAAGTGATGCACACAGCTGGGACCAGAGTGCTTGTTGGCGTTCATTTATTATACATTTGGCCAACTACTGTCACTGAAAATTTACCTGGCATATAAGTTTTATCGTCTTATTTAAACAAGACGATCGTATGATTCCTTCAGATATTATCACAAATGACACACATTGACCACAAGGACGTGCAAAAATCTCTATAATCTTTCTAGTAGGCGGCAATTGTTCGGCGTCTTTAGACACTTGTTAGCCTTCTCAAATTCACCGGTGGGGTTTTTACTGACACATTTTTTCTCGTGTAACAAACCGTGAATATATATAACAACCAAAGATTAACTTTGAGAAGGGAATAGGTAGGAAGTCGTAAAAGGCCAACTCATTTCCAGATTTTAGGACTCATTCCTGCACCACTCTAGTTGAGCCTGACATTTGATTGACAGTTCTTTATCTCTCTCTTTATAAACCGCCTCTTCTCCCTCTCAGCTTCAGGTGTGTCCAGGTGGCTGTGAAGTGCCATGGGAACACTGTGACATGACAGCAGAGGCTGTGACCCATGGCTAACACACACACACACACACACACACACACACACACACACACACACACACACACACACACACACACACACACACACACACACACACACACACATACACACTAACACACGCACACACCACTCACACATACACACTAACGCACGCACGCTCACACACACACACATATACACACCACTCACACATACACACTAACACACGCTCACACACACACACACACACACTGGCACAGGTATTGTCTAGCTTGTCAAACGTGCCTCTGACACACTGATCCCTTTACATCCGCTCAACGCTTCACACTCACTTTTTAACTGCAGATCAAACACACACACACACACACACACACACACACACACACACACGCACACACACACACACACACACACACACACACACACACACATACACACTAACGCACGCACGCTCACACACACACACATATACACACCACGCACGCTCACACACACACACACACACACACACACACACATACACACTAACACACGCACACACCACTCACACATACACACTAACGCACGCACGCTCACACACACACACATATACACACCACGCACGCTCACACACACACACACACACACACACACACACACACACACTGGCACAGGTATTGTCTAGCTTGTCAAACGTGCCTCTGACACACTGATCCCTTTACATCCGCTCAACGCTTCACACTCACTTTTTAACTGCAGATCAAACACACACACACACACACACACACACACACACACACACACACACGCACACACACACACACACACACACACACACACACACACACACACACACACACACACACACACACACACACACACACACACACACACACTTCTACCTGTGAGACTGCCTGATGCCACACAGACAGACAAAAAAGGGATTATTAAGCATTTTCATTTTGTATATATATTTATAAATACACAAAACATGACATATAATAATATCAATATAATGTCTTTAATTAGAAATAATTTAGTTAATTTTTTGGGACATTATTTTATTAATGTGTTTTTTTGCACCTTTATTAAATATATATTATATATTTTTTTAAATAAACGAGAATCCCTTTTGATAATTTTTTTCTCATTTGTCTTTATTTTTTTACATTCTTCAATTTACTTATTTTTCAATTTACTAACTCATTTAAAATTGTATTTAGTCTTCTTAATATTTCCATCATAATGTTCTTATCCTTTAAAAGTTTATCATTTTGTATTACTCAACTTGCACAGGAAACAGCATCCTTTAACGAAGTGAAAATTAAATTGATTGTAAAGTGTTTTGAAATATATTGCAATCCCTAATCCTTCTATGTACTCCCTGCAATATCTTCAACTACCCCTAGGAGTCCCCGTACCCCCGGTTGGGAACCACTGATGTTGATATAAGGTTGACAGGTGGCAGCAAACTGTACTCTGCTGTCCTCTACTGGTCTCACTGGACAATTACACTTTTATAATTTTCATACAACAGACTTTTTAAACGTGTATCCGGATCCTTAGGTTATATGGATGCCGTAGTTGTCACTTTTAATACAATTACATATCCTTTAATAGAAGTTTTGACTTTTTAATCTGATTTTGTAAAGTGTCTGTAACTTACATAAAAAAAAGTGTGTTATTATAATTGTTAGTATTGATTGGTGATTTTGTTTTGGGAAGATTGAAATTGGATAATTATCTCCAAACTTCAAAAAAGGTATATTTATAAAGATGAAACACTTGACTCTGCAATGTATTTGAGGGTATTATTTTAACTTGGATACTGTTAGCAACAATACCAACCAGATTCAAGAGCTTTTTCATAACAAATCATAATAATAAAAAAAACCTGTTTGAAAAAAGGTGTTGTTTGAGACTGAAGGGTAGATGTTGAAAATCCTTAAAAAATGATTAATTGCCATATTTTAAAATGTTTAACGTTTCAAATGTAGATTTGATTTGAATTAGCACGGACAAGATAAAGGCAAAGAACAAACCTGAACATCTTATAAACTAAAAAAGGGAACAGGAAGTGGTGAAATGCTAAGTTTGTGTTTTTAGGACGTCTTAAGGATTACTGCTAACTCTATATATGGTTTCATAGCAAGGAATTAACATGAAAAACATAAATCAAACAAAAATAAAATTACCATTGCGTTCTGCAAGCCTGTACCAAGGTACCACTTTACAATAAGACTACCCTTATAAAGGGTTTACGAATAGTTTGTAATTCATTTATTAATTAGGTTGTGAACACTTTATAAATCATTAATAAGCTTTTATAAGACATGAGATAAACAGGGCGACTGTGACCGGTTGCTTGCCAAATAGTGAGCCCACATTTATCTGTCCTGCTAAGCCTTATATTGGCGACTTAGCTTACTTCGTCTTCTTCATCAGCCAGCATCCTTGGTATCTGTTGCTCACTGGGAGTTTCTCAATGTAGAGTACGCTTGCTTGGTAGCACATCTCTTCCGAGTCACTTGCTTCAGAAGCGAGGCAAGAATACTTCCTGGCATTCGGAAAACGAAGAGTGGAACAGGCGAGCAAGTGTGCAGGTGTGCGTCATATGCATGGGCGTAGTTTCCACTGGGGACATGTCCCGTTTGTGTCCCCCCCACTTTTCAAATGTGTGTATTATTATTTTTTTACGCAAGCGGTCATCGTCACGGAGGAGCGTCTGTGTGTGTGATTTTGTGAGAGAGAGAGAGAGAGAGAGAGATAGTGAGAGAGAAAGAGAGAGAGAGAGAATAGAAGCTGTTTCAACAATAAGGAGAGGGAGAGACCTCCCCTGTCGGACTGAGAGGCTGAGATAATGTCAGTTTAGGTGAGGTGAAGGACTCGCTGAGCGATTAGATTGTAAACTTTAGTCTAAGTTATCTCAGTGGGTCTCAAACGGTTTGGTCATCTATGTAAACAAATATTTCCATCTATTTAATATAGCTGTTCAAAATAAGTTAAGAAATCATTCCAATGTCAGTAAAAAAAAAAAACACAGTTTAAAAGGAGAGTGATTAGTAAAATATGCATAAATAAAAAGAAAGAATGCCGACTAGCTACGTTTAAAATAGGAGAGAGGAGTTTATCAATTATGTGTTATTGGTTGTGAGCATATTCTAATGGTTTTTGGAGTATTGACATATATACAGTTCTGTTTCATAGTGTTGAGAGCTGTATCCATAAATCTCTTAATTTTGCTTCAATTTAAAGACAAAAATCTTCTCATTATATACACTACACATTTTTCTTGGATTTGTTAACACCATAGTCCCTAATATATT
The DNA here is from genome assembly GCA_028583405.1 of Pogonophryne albipinna. Classification (NCBI taxonomy): domain Eukaryota; kingdom Metazoa; phylum Chordata; class Actinopteri; order Perciformes; family Artedidraconidae; genus Pogonophryne; species Pogonophryne albipinna. The sequence goes on along the minus strand of CM053244.1, from coordinate 40,458,515 downwards.
TGTAGAAAGGCAGGAAATGTTTCATTGCGGAGGACCCCCTGTTTTGTGTCCCCCCCACTTTTCAAACCAAAGTTACACCCTTGGTCATAAGAGATTTTGGGAAATTGGTCCGTGCGCAAAGCATGGTGGGGATTTTAAGACCGCAGAATCTACACATGTCTAGCCTCGAAATCTCTCTCTACGAAGTATGCCGGGCTCGGTAGAATTCCAAGTATGGTGGACATTGGAACAGTCCTTCGGCGGGACCGGATGACGTAGTATGCTTGAAATAGTGGTTCTTTACTCGACATTGAGAAACACCCTCCGAGTTGGTTCTCGCTAAGGAGCCAATATAAGGCTTAGTCATCTTGCCAAATAGTGAGCCCACATTTATCTGTACTGTCTTATATTGGCTACCTTGCTTACTTTGTCTTCTTCATCAGCCAGCATCCTTGGTATCTGTTGTTCACTGAGTTGATTCTCGCTAAGTAGCCAATATAAGGCTTAGTCATCTTGCCAAATAGTGAGCCTGTGTTGATGTATGAAAACTATGTTAGAACTGGTTTATAAATGGTTCTTAATGATTATTACATGGCTTAGTTGAAAAGGCGATTCTGATTGGTCAATTTAGAACACGTTGTTAATCCAGACAGTTTGACCGAAAAGCAAACTGAATGCTTCGCGTCGGGATCCCTGATCTGCCTGTCGGGTGTTCTTTTACCCATAATGACCGCCTCGCTGCACATTATTTCTTACTTAATAAAGTGTTTACAACCTAATTCATAACCTAATTATAAACCCTTTATAAGGCTAGTCTTATTGTAAAGTGGTACCAGAAAAAAAATAATACCATGTATTAATGCAGCACTTTTTAAAAACAAAAGGATATCCTGCAGAGAAAGAAAGCATCATACTGGTTACTATTTCCCATGTTTGAGGTTCTTTATTGTGGACAATACAGAATAACACTCATATTGATCAGTTTTAGTTGCAGCTTTTTATTTAGTAAAGCGTAAAACAAAAGCAAACAGCTGGAATAAAATCCAACTAAGAAAAGATGAAGTACATTTTTACATGGAAGTAGGCAAAAAATTAAAACTGTAGAACATGGAAAAATCTCTCTTATACAAACCTCTGTCAAATACTGGTCAAAGTGCTAGTGCATAAGGAGAAAGAGCTGTCAAAATACTGACATGTTGTTTTGGCAATACAAACGTCACATCCCATAAATCCATTGTCAAGTTAACAGAAAGGAAAAACAGAGCAATATATTTCACATCTTTAAAACACATAAACACAATATGACAGTTATCAAACATTGTAAAGGCAATACCTGTACATTGATTATTGTTGTGTGATTATTAGGTAGTTAAGTAAAAAACCTCTATGATAGAAGACAGCTGTAAAGGATTAACTCAGATTGAGGGCCAAGTGGAACCAGCATTTAAAATGACAGTGAAAAAACTGAGAACAAAACATTATTTGGTGGCTAACAGTGCTAATATCTAAAGAAACAAAGCTAGCTAAAAGCTCCAAAATGGTGGAAGCTATCAAATATGCTGAATCACTTAGTAAAATGTGCCGTTAGCTGTAGAATTAAATCCAGTTGTCTGACAGGAGATTTAAACTGATTGTCTGGTTTATGACTGAGCTAGCTAGCTTGTTAGCTAAAACCCAGCTAACATTGTGAGCTATTTTAGCTTAATCATGCCAGATTCATAATGGCAAGTTAATGTATTGGTAAGCTAACAGTACACTGCCAAATAGCGCGCTAAGAGCTAACTGCATCGACAAACCCTAGTGCTATCTACTTTGTAAGGACGCACAAATACATTTTGCTCAGTCATTTTCTGGTGTGACAGCATTAATATAGTCTAGAGCGGATGTTAGCAGCCCCAATAGGATTTAAGGCTTAAAACACCTACCCAAACAAAGTTGTTTGATGGGTAAAACAACACTGTCATTCTAAGATTTCCAATAGAAGAGCTGGAAACTAAATTTAACTTAAGCTGTGCTTGAGCTGAAATGTGCACTCAATGCTAACATGCCATAGATTAACAAGCATTTGACCAACTAATGGATGTTAACAAGGTGGTATTTAGCATCCCCTCTTTAGTCTGCAATGTTTTGTAGCAACCAAAAAAAAAAAAAAACCCAAATCAGGGGGTTTCTACATTTGCGAGAATTCATCGCTTGAGCAAAACACACATTTAAAGATAACACAAATCTAAAGTTATCATGAGGTTTCATTAAGAACAGTACTTATTTTACGAAATAACAAAACAGTACATTGTATGCTTACAGGGTTAAACACTTTAAGCCCAATGCTAACATGCTAACGGTAGCTTGCTAAAAGTAACATGCTTCCAGGTTTTTTAGCAAGTTCATATCCTAAATGAGCAAATCTCAAGGTACAGGAAATCTCACAGGGTTAAGTCAGTTGTTCTAGAGGTATGCAGTATGGGTTATAACATGTAGAATTTAATCAATAACAAAATGAGGTTTGTTGAGAAAATGTTTGATTATGAGTCTTATAAAACAATTTTAAATCCCCAAAATAAATCAGCTCCTGAATACCATATACACTTGACACTGAAAGTGAAGTGGTGTCTTCCCTTAACAGTAGCAATGCTAACTTTACATTAAAATGCATCAGCCGACTCCAGCAACATCAATTTGTGATAAAGTTGTGACACAAATTAAAAACCAAAAGCAAGGCACAAACCGGAAATGAGTAAAAGGAAGTGAATACAATAAAAGACAAATTATTTGGCATCTGGCTTGAACAAAACTAAGAAAATCCCAGATGATAGAAGTTGCTGGGGGAGCGTTACAGTTCAGCTTAGTTTGTTGACAAGTGTGTGAATCCACAAGGTTTACTTGAACTGTAAAAGGAAATCCAGGAATATCGATTGAACTTTTTTAACATTTTGAGTTAGTTACTTAATATGGTTTGCAAACTTTTCCAAAGATTACAAAGTCAACACAAAGATGTGAATAGACACACATTTGGGTAAATTCTGGAAAGCCAATCAGCTCTACAGTATTAGCCCATAATAGTCTATAATAGTGTATACACCCTGGACTATTTATGTTATAAACAATACTGTTGCTGCCGTACTTATACCTAAATGATGTGACTTGAATGTTGATGGAGCAGCTAAATTGTTAGGTTAGCCTTGATGTCCCAAACTCCATTCACAAAACAAGCATTTTAAAAGTAGTTGTCTTTTTGTCTTTTGGAAAGACCTGACAAAGCATGAATTCAGACTTTTTACAAATTGGTATCATTATGGAGTTATTTCAGATAAATGCACCGCAACATGTGATTATTTGGAGTTTAAAATAATCTAATTATACTGCAATAAGACAAATGTTCTTTGCATTTCGTGTAGAAACAGCATTAAAACGTCCTTGTTCGAATTCAGAGGGAAACGTGATATGGTATACTATAAATCACTTGTTGTGTTTGATTATGAGGATCTCCAGGATGCTTATTGACACCTTAAAGTCCTCATCACAACATCCTTGAATGGACACTAAGCTCTGCTCTGAGTATCCGAACGGCCCGATTAAACCGTTCCCAAAGCACTGAGTTCACCAACGTCCAGTTTGTGCCAGAGTGACTGTCCGAACGCACCTGTAGGTAACGCACCTGTAGGTAACGCACCTGTAGGTAATGCACCTGTAGGTAATGCACCTGTAGGTAACACACCTGTAGGTAACACACCTGTAGGTAACACACCTGTAGGTAACACCTGTAGGTAACACACCTGTAGGTAACGCACCTGTAGGTAACACACCTGTAGGTAACGCACCTGTAGGTAACGCACCTGTAGGTAACGCACCTGTAGGTAACACACCTGTAGGTAACACACCTGTAGGTAACACACCTGTAGGTAACACACCTGACACACCTGTAGGTGCTGCTGATGTTAAACCGCCATCCTGTAGCAGCGGAGTTCAGCCGACAGACAGGAAGACTCCGGCACACAGCTCGCGCATCATTGTAAAAATAACTAAATATTTGTATTATGAAAAGTTCACATCCCTGCTTCTTGAAGGAACACCGGGGGATCATCTGGGCGCAATTTCCTGCATCATGACGGGCAGGTGCATGCTGGGACACGAGTCTCTGTGCCTCAGTTTGAACATGAGCTGCTCTTTCTCCTGAGAAAGGTTCTGGTTAATCACCGCCTGCCTCTCCAGCGCCACCTTCAGGTCCTGCTGCTCCTTTGATAGCTGCCTGCAAGACAGAAAAGAGGGATTACTCAAAGATGTGTTTATTTCCTTGCAGCATGTTGTACTACGGATAAATAAAAGAATATAAATATAAAAATATAAATAAAATATAAATAAACTAATAGGCGAATACATTTATTAATATAGTGGTACAAATACAAATTGAAACACAAATGTGACCTGCTCTATCGAAATCAGTCGCATTGACCCGAAGACACATTTTGAGTTGTATACACTGTTGGAAAGAGGAGATTCCTAGCTTTCTAATAATATCAGGATTGTTTTTGTACTCCAAATATTAAGCGAAATATGTCACATTATATAATGACTGTCACCGAGTCATCGTTTTGAGAAAAAGGCCTTCAAAGTTTCCTCTTCTCTGGAATCCATCGATCTGATTGATTATTAGCGGAGCAAATGATCAAAATAGGGAAGATATTTTCGTTTGGATTACTGGTCTGGGGGAAGCTCGCGAGTGTGTGTGTGTGTGTGTGTGTGTGTTTGTGTAATTTGGCGTTTGTGAGTATTGTGTTTGTTTCCCGGGGAAAACCCTCACGAGAAACACCGGCTGTTGTTATGCCTGCAGTGACGTTAAATTACTCCGTTCTCCGCTTGTAATTATGCCGTTACAAGCTTCAAAGTTGTATTTATCATCTGAATTTGCCGAAAAAAGTTTGATATTCTGAAAGCCAAGACTTTGTTTAATTGAAATCAGATGAAAACAAACTGTAACGGACCCTGCCGTGTTATTTATGATTACTCTACACTTACATTCATAATGTCAGCCGGAGCGAGGGGGGGGCGGCGCTGCGGAAGAGCAGATTGTCTGTCATCTTCCCTTTACAAGCGTAAAGAATGTATTTATCGTGTGAGTTTGGAAATAAAAGTTTCATATTCTGAAAGCCAAGACTTTGTTTGTTTAAAATAAAAAAAAACACACAAACCCCGAAAAAATAGTTTTTTACGCAAATCCACGTTTATTTTGAAATGAGCCGTTGCGACTTCCGACTGATTTCGATAGAGCGGGTCACAAATAGTTTCACCATTTTTATATTTAATATCTGATTTAAATAGTTTGAACTAGTATAGAGTGCCACAGTGACGCGTCCTACAACCCGGAAGTAAGCTTCTTCCGGTTCCTTCGACAAAAACGCAATGCAATTTCTCCGTAGGATTTAGAAAAATAGCTGGAAATAAGGTCTGTGGTTGAGACACATTTAAGAGACGTAACACGTTTTGTTCAGCCGGATAATATCCACATGTCTACCCTACTTTTATAATTTTCGAATCGTAAATCTAGTCGCCAGAAGCTAAATGCTAACGTTATGCTATAAACGAACTACAGCAGGGTCGCTGCTTCAACGTCACGCCAACTTAAGATCCATATTCAAACACACAGATTCTAAATGGTACAAGTTGAAGTGTTTGTTTGAACAGTTTGCAGGAGGCAGGTACTTGCTTTCAAGCAGAACAGGGCAAACAAACTTAGATGAGTGTTTACGTGTTCGGCATAATGACGTACAACGTCCTCCACAACTTCTGTAGTCCTATTCAGCCACTTGGTAACAACCATCGTTTTTCAGACACGTCAACTCTTCAGAAATTACCAGTGGGGTCACTGCTGATGGATTTAATGTCGTAGAACAAAACGTGATCCGTCTCATCAATGTGTCTCAACCACAGACCTTATTTCCAGATATTTTCCAAAATCCTATGGAGAGATCCCATTGCTTGTTGTCGAAGGAACCGGCAGAAGCTTACTTCCGGGTTTTAGGACGCGTCACTGTGGCTCTCTATTCATGTGTGGCTACAATTTTAAAATAATATAAACAATAAATAAACGAATTAATGTGTGTATAAAAAGTCATGTTTTTAAAACAGGATTGAATCATCTTTAGTTGTTTTGGTGCAGGTGTCTGTTGTCCTGCAGGGGGCGCCAAATTAATACATCATTTATTATTGCACAAAGAAAAACTCAAATAAAGCAGCAGCAAACAGGAAAAGCATTCACACAAAGACAATAAAACACATATTTAAATATATCCATTTATAATTATTACTACTTACTGCATGAAGGTCTGGCAGTTGTCTATCCGGACCCTCAGGTCCTCGTTCTGCTGCAGGACGTTGATGATCTGATCCTCCAGAGACAGATTCTTCTCCACCTGAACATCAAGATGAAGAAGGAGGAGGAGGAGGAGGAGGAGGAGGAGGAGGAGGAGGAGGAGATGATTTAGAAATCAATTAGGTGATGTCTTTAGTTTATATTGATTATTATTTACATTTGTTTCACAATAATTTTAATTGGGGCAGAAAAAATAAATAATTGACTTTACATTACATGTCACTTGTTAGACGCTTTTATCCAAAGCGTCTTACATACTCAATACTGTGGACAATCCCCACAGGAGCACTTTGGGGTGAAGTGTCTCAGGGACACAACGACATGCTGACTGCAGTGGGGTTTGAACCTTTGACCCCCTGATCCGAACACCTACGCACAACCCACTGCACCACACGCCTCCCTGTTGGCTATGAATTGTATTCACATCGTCACTTTTCATATAAAAATACCTTTCAAAGACTTCGAAAAACAAAACGCAAAAAAGAAAGAAATGGAAAGTTTGGTAGTTTAGTTAAATCTGCAAAAATAATCGTTAAATATTTTGATTATTGATAGATCATAAAAAAAGTGAATGATCATGCAAACAAAGTCTGAACAAGCAAATATAGAGATTTTTCTCTGTTCTATTTAATATTGAAGTGAATATTTTTGGGCTTCAGACTGACAAAACAAGTCCTTAAAAGGGGACCTATCATGCAAAATGCACTTTGTGATGTCTTGTATACATAAAGATGTGTCCCCGGTGTGTCAGGGAACTCACGCAGCGTCAGAAAATAAAACCCTCTCTCTTTTCCTCCGTACCCAAATCTCTAAAAACGGGGCTATAACGGAGCTGATCCAGATTTGAGTCCGATATGACGTAATATCTGAAATGTGGACCCACGGCCCAATCAGAAACGTTGCTATGAGAAACAATGCCCGACTGTTTTGGACGTAATATGGTCGGTGTTTACATTAGCATCGCTAACACTCAGAGCTAACCTGTACTGGAGAGCATGTGTGTGAAGAAGCAGGAAGTAAAAAGGAACTCACCTTGTGGTATAACCGGCAAGAGAGAAAGCCTTTGAGCTCCAGACTGTTTCAGAGAGAATCCTTGATAATCCATGATATGGCGTTTCATCACGGCAGCATTTAGTTTAGACAGTAGCTGCCGGGTCCCGCATGAGCTCAGACCCCTCCTTTTTTATTATTTCTCAATTTATTATTATTTTTTAAAGATTTATACCCCAAATCAGCACTTTAGAAACAGGAAGTGAAATAGAGGGATATGAGGCATGGCTAGAATGGGTGATCTGTTTGGTATTTTGAGCAAAACACTTCATAGACATGTTTTTTATATATTTCTATATATCTGAGACCTATGCTATTACCTACAAATAGCCTGATCGGTGACCTTTAAAAGAAATAATTAATCAATAACAAATAAGCATTCCTCGTGAGGGATAGCATCACTATATTTCCCTACCAGATCTTCCATCTGCAGCAGCTTCCGGCTCTGCTCCTGCACGCGCTCGCTCTTCATCTCAATCACAAACAGCAGAGACTCCTGCTCGGACTCCCAGAATGCACCGGGGCTGCCATGGGCCTGGAGGGTATTGATAAAGTACACGAAGGACAAAAACACAGTTACGCTTTATTGGAGTAATTCATGTAGTTATCAAATGATATGCATTTATATTTATTAAGCAGCTTTTAAAGTGTCCATTAATTAGATCATGTGTAAATACGAAAAATGCAAATCAATTAATTGTTATATAATGTCTAATTGAGTTGATTAATTACATATTTTTTAAATTCACATTTTTAAATACATAATTTGTCACGAAGTTTAATATTTAAAAAAAGATGATTTCATGTTCATTTAATTATATTTAAATTTTCTCCAGCAGGTGGCGCCACTTTAATGCATTATTTATCATTGCAGAGAGAGTCATGCATTCACAAAAACAACATATACAAAACTAAATTAAATAAATATTTAAACATCTTAGATAGTTTAGTAAAAACCTGTCAATGTTCTGGTGCAAGATATTACACACTTTAACTCTCTGCTGCGATTATTTAAAACCTTTACGTTTGTAGTTGGATCCTTTGCATATGTAAAAACTACAACAAAGATGGCGTCCCACCTGAATGTTCCTCTGCAGGTCCTTCTTGAACGTGGACTGTTCGACCCTCCTCCTCAGCTGGTTGTAAACATGCAGGTCTGCAGAAAGCTGCTCCACTTGACCCTGCAGTCACAGGAGGAAGTCAAATACAATATAATGATAATAAAGAATGATGTTACAGCTGCAGAGTGAGACACACAGCAGGTTACATGTACAGGTGTGAAATGCATCTAAAAGAGACAACATATATATTAAAGTTAGATTTTTTCTCTGCAGTTTTTAAAGGTATTTTCTTTTACCTTGAGGACGCTTTCTGCAGCCTGAAATGTTTCCGTCAGTTCAGTTTTCTCTTCTTCGTGTTTCTTCTGCAGCTCTGCAGTAAAACAACAAAACACATTTTAATTTAGCAGATTTTCTATGCATTTATTGTTATTAGCAGCTTTTTAGTTTTCAGGGTATATGCAGGAATCCTGAAGTCACATGTAATACCTTTTAAGACCTTTTTTAAGACCCTTTCCATACATTTTAAGACCTCATCGCCACTTGGAGTTCTAACCGGTTACATTGGCGACACACTTTACCTCACATTGACTATATACAGTATTGATTGGTCCTTCCTCCTTATCTTCCAACCATTTGGACGCAGACTTGCATTTCCCCATAACGATGTTGTTTAACAACCGAAGTCTGAGCACTTTTTGAACATTTTCATAGGAGTTATAGCGACATCATGTTTTATGGCGAGGGATGCGTTTCCATGGAAACGGAATATGGTGAGATCTCAGATTTGGCATTGAGCTGTTGAGGCATTGACCGGTGATATACAAGTGAAGATTGGGGGACGATTGGACCGTGTCGATTGGACTTACAGCCACATCGGGTTTCATGGCGAGTGGTCTGTCGCTATGGCAACGGCATTTGATGACACCCCATACTACGCTTAGATGTGTTGATGGCTGCATCGTTACCACACCTGTGAAGTTCTGGTTTGTTTGGAGTATTTTCACTGAAGTTATGAGTAAACCGTGTTCCAAGGCGAGCATTGTGTTGCCATGGCAACGGCATTTGAAGAAATCTCAAAACTGTCCCGTAGATGTCTTCACGGCTGGACTGTTAGCACACATGTGAAGTTTGAGCACTTTTTGAACATTTTCATAGGAGTTATAGCGACATCATGTTTTATGGTGAGGGATGCGTTTCCATGGAAACGGCATATGCTGAGATCTCAGATTTGGCGTAGAGCTGTTGAGGCATGGACCGGTGATATACAAGTGAAGATTGGGGGACGATTGGACCGTGTCGATTGGACTTACAGCCACATCGGGTTTCATGGCGAGTGGTCTGTCGCTATGGCAACGGCATTTGATGACACCCCATACTACGCTTAGATGTGTTGATGGCTGCATTGTTACCACACCTGTGAAGTTCTGGTTTGTTTGGAGTATTTTCACTGAAGTTATGAGTAAACCGTGTTCCAAGGCGAGCATTGTGTTGCCATGGCAACGGCATTTGAAGAAATCTCAAAACTGTCCCATAGATGTCTTCACGGCTGGACTGTTAGCACACATGTGAAGTTTGAGCACTTTTTGAACATTTTCATAGGAGTTATAGCGACATCATGTTTTATGGTGAGGGATGCGTTTCCATGGAAACGGCATATGGTGAGATCTCAGATTTGGCGTAGAGCTGTTGAGGCATGGACCGGTGATATACAAGTGAAGATTGGGGGACGATTGGACCGTGTCGATTGGACTTACAGCCACATCGGGTTTCATGGCGAGTGGTCTGTCGCTATGGCAACGGCATTTGATGACACCCCATACTACGCTTAGATGTGTTGATGGCTGCATTGTTACCACACCTGTGAAGTTCTGGTTTGTTTGGAGTATTTTCACTGAAGTTATGAGTAAACCGTGTTCCAAGGCGAGCATTGTGTTGCCATGGCAACGGCATTTGAAGAAATCTCAAAACTGTCCCATAGATGTCTTCACGGCTGGACTGTTAGCACACATGTGAGTTTGAGCACTTTTTGAACATTTTCATAGGAGTTATAGCGACATCATGTTTTATGGTGAGGGATGCGTTTCCATGGAAACGGCATATGGTGAGATCTCAGATTTGGCGTAGAGCTGTTGAGGCATGGACCGGTGATATACAAGTGAAGATTGGGGGACGATTGGACCGTGTCGATTGGACTTACAGCCACATTATGTTTCATGACGAGTGGTCTGTCGCCATGGCAACGGCATTTGATGACACCACATAATACGCTTAGATGCATTGATGGCTGCATCGTTATCAAACCTGTGAAGTTTTGGGGCGTTTGGAGTATTTTCAATGAAGTTATGAGAAAACCGTGTTTCATTACATTACTCTCTCTCTTCTCTCTCTCTCTCTTCTCTTGATCTCTCTCTCTCTCTCTTCTCTCTCTCTCTACGGCACATGATGATGACACCCCATACTTGGCGTAGAGCTGTTGAGGAACCATTAACCTCTATCTGGAGTCTGCTGCTCTGAGCATGTCAGTTGGAGCGATGACATCATCGTGTTCCATGACACAGGTGTTTATAGTTGAGCTAACGAGGCGTCCAGAGATCAAAGGTTTCCATTGTTCTGAATGAGAGATAAACCTCTTACATGTGAACGTTTTGTGGAAGAACCGTAACAGATATCTGTGAAATTTCAAAACGTGAAGCATGTCAAGGAAGTTGAGTATCTGAAGTGTAATTTGTGTGTAGTTTCGGGTTAATAATGTGGCCTTTTTGGCAGTTTAACTAAAGGTGTGCGGCTGCTGCCGTGAGGAAATATCTGCCTGAAATTACAATGGGGTTTAATGGAGGAATGTTGAACGTTTTTGTCACTTCATGCCCTCAAAAAGCATTTTGTTTAATTATTTTGCTTAATTATTTGTCATTTTTCAAGCTACGAGATGTTTTCCTACGTTTGTCATGATAAATTATGTCTCAGGAATGTAGGGTTTGGGAATTATGGCAGTTTAAAAAAAAAAGTATGAAGGCAAATTTCAAGATTTTCTACCCTCTAGCTGTGACATCACACACTCAAGTTAATGTTAAAATCTGAAGAAAACCTCTAAAACAAGGTCTGAACAATGTTTAATATCTCTAAAAGTAAGAATCAGATTTAAAAGTTGTTTTACATGAATAATGTCAGAAAGATGTGTAACATTTTAAAGTTGGAATGAGGTTTCTGAGTGAAAGTATGAATGAACAGTTCGCAGTTGAAGTCGCATGAAGATTTGTTGAAGTTGAAGATTTCCTCCATTGACTTCAATGTTAAAAATGTGATGTATTATGGGATGTATCTCTGGAATTATGAAAGTTATGAATGAGAAAAGTAATAGCCATCGATTTCCGACCGAGCTGAACGTTTTGATGTTTGAACGGAGTTTCTGCGATGTTCAATGCGGGAGGAGAAGCGCGGCAAAATAAGTCGGCGGAATAATAAACTTTTCGTGCGAAGAATATCAAACTACACAGAATCACACTACACACCTCTCCATGATTACATTCAGGCAGACTGTAGAATACGACCTCTTTGGACAATTTATATACTTATTGAAAACAAGCTACAAAATGTAATACCTTGGAAAATGCCGTTTAATACTTTTTAAGACCCTTAATTTTCGCTAATTTGATTGATCAACTTTTAATACTTTTTAAGACCCCGCGGACACCCTGGTTTTAATTAATATTATTTGTTTAAAGGTCCCATGTCATGCTTTTCCGGTTAGTACCTGTCCCCTTGTGTGTTATGAAGGTTTTTATGCATGTCAACGGTGTGCAGAGTCAAAACCCTCAAAGTACACCCTGTAGGGAGTAAAACTCTAAAACAGAAAATACCTCCCCAAAACGCCTCGTTGGAGATACGTCATTGTCCATTTGATTCTTCCGGGTACGCATGATGTCAACCGTCCCCGGAACGAAATGGACCAATCCGTGGAGCCGTTACATTACGTCCGCGGAGCCGTTACGTTAAGCCCCCACTGATTGGTTCAAATTGACCAATCCACGGACTTCCTCACACACTCAGTGCAGGCAGCTCTGCTGATTTCTCCTCCCTGGCTGCAGGCTGATAACAGACAGTTGGGATCCCGGCGAAATTCTCTCCGCAGACCCATTCTCACAGCGTTTATCAACCTTTTTCTTACTCAATATCAAGCCACACTTATTGTTTTTACTTCGGCTGTGACTTTGTGTGTGCTCAGGGTGAGTTTGGCTGTGTTTCGATGTGTATCGCTAAACAAGGAAACAACACCTCCACGGAGCTCAGCGCGATTCACAACGTCCCGACCAATCAGAGCACACTGTGCTCACAGGGAGGGTGGGGGCTGGAGCTGCAACGAGCCGTTAAAGGCAGAGAGTGAAATTCAGTGAATACACGTAGTTTACAGAGATGCTGAGAAACCAATGTGAGTTTGGAAAATTGCACAATATAAATCTATTCTAGTAGACCTCAACAATGGAATTATGATCCGTGGAAATGGCCATGACATGGGACCTTTAATGTCTTGTATTTGTTTTTCCCGTTGTGAAGAACTTTGTGAAATCGGACGTCTGACTTTTTTACAAATCACCCTCAGGATGGCGTTATTCCAGCATCTGTTTATTGCAAGTAAAAAGTGTATAAAATGAAAACGTAAAATGACTGTTACCTTTCACGTTCCTCTCGTGTTCTTCAGATGCAGTTTTAGTTTTCTGTTGGTGCAGAACGTTTAAACCCGCCACCGTCTCCGTCTTCACCTGAAGAGACGAGTTTCAGATTCAAAGATAAAACTCAGGAAGGAAACAAGGACGTCATGATGTACTCTCTGTGGGAAAACTTAAACGGGCCCTATTCTGCTTTTTGTGGTTTCCCTTTCCTGTAGTGTGTTATATAGGTTTGTGTGTGAAGGCGGCTGTGGCTCAGTGGATAGAGTATTGTTGTGCGTAGACGGCTCTGCTAAGATTGTTCCCTAGCTTAGGTTTCATGTTATGTGTTTAGATAGGTCCCTGTTTTATTTTGATAGTCTTGTCTACCCTTATGTGTCTAAAGTACGTTTCCTGCCTTGTCTGTTTTCCCGCTGATGTGATTGTCTAATTGTCTTCACCTGGTGATGTCTGTCTAGTATTTATAGTTCTCGTCTTCCCCTGTCTCGTTGCCAGATTGTCTTGTGTGCTCCAAGCCTTCCAGCGTAAGATCCTTTTGTCATTGTCCATAGAGTTATTATCGTCCATAGAGTTATTATCGTCCATAGAGTTAGATTAAGTAAGTAGTTTTTTGATAATATAGGTTAGACAGTTTATTGAGTGTTTGTTTTGTTGCTTTATGTATTCAGTGTGTTATGACCTGTCTACATTAAAACACTTTCTTTTGATACTTTGTTTGTCTCTGCATCGTGCATTTGATTCCACGCCCTTGTACAGCCCTAACAAGTATATATATAGACATTTGTATTGATTGGGATAAACCCCTTGAGATGCACCATCTCGTTTTCAAGGGGGTCCCGACAATAGCAACAACTTACAGACATACATAAACAAAAAGACAAAAAGCAAAACATGACACACAAGACAAACCACGTACAGTCTGTTAAGCGAAATTCAAGCAATGCACACAATCATTACAATTTGAGACAGTCGAGCAAATCAGTTTCATCAATATCAGTTATAACAAGTACAGACCCGTTGAAAGTGAGATGATAATGCATGTTTAAACATACCCAATGATGACAGAGATCTAATAGCAGCAGGTAAAGTATTCCAGTCAGTTGGGGCTTTAAACATGAACGCTCTTCTGCCAATCAATTTGTTTGCAGAGGGGACAGAGAAATAAATCTGAACAGAATGTCTAACTTGATGATTTGACGAGTAAGGTACAAAATACTGCTTTAAAAAAGGGGGATAGTTAAGATAAATGCATTTAAATATCAGCTGAAGCCAATGCGTGTGTCTTCTTACATTTAAAGAAGGCCATTTAAGTAGCAGGTTCAAACCCCACTGCAGTCAGCATGTCGTTGTGTCCCTGAGACACTTCACCCAAATTGCTCCTGTGGGGATTGTCCGAAGTATTGAGTATGTAAGTCGCTTTGGATAAAAGCGTCTAACAAGTGACATGTAATGTAATGTGTGCATGTGAATGGTCTGCAGAGGCTAACATCCCTGTGTTCCCCCAATAGGGACACCTGCATTCAAAGAGAGAGCAACCTGCAGGCAGTTTGTTTTATTAATAAATCAGTAACCAGAGATGTAATGCCGCACAGCTGCCATCTACAAATACACCTCTGGCTGGGTTTCTGCTCCAGAAGCACATTTTCCACTTCTTCTGCCAAATATATCGTAATACTGCGATTGAGCTTTAGAGGGAAGGTAACTCAGTAAATATACTGAAGTAAGGTATTTGTACAACCTTTGACTACCTTGTGCATCACCAGGGAAACATTCCTCCATAATAAACATAACTGAAAAACCTTGTTGATAATTCAATAAATGCATGTTAACATCTTATTTTGTCTTTTACTGTTGGTATTATGTTTCTGACTTGTATTTACAGATATAGTCCTAAAGTAAACTTAATTGTTATGTTTCATACTGGGTACAAAAAAAATCATATTTAAATACATAATATTTATGTTTCGTGTACATCTCTTTAAATGATTGTCATATATTATCCACTGTATTGTATTTTAACATTTGTGGGAGCTACTGTACAGTGTCATAAAGTCATGCTATACACAAGGGGACAGTGTTGTCTTTCCAAGTTGAATTTTGAATTTTGTTAACACTACTCAAAAAAAATAAAATGCATAAAAATCCCTGTTTTTGTCTCCGTCTATGAAAAGGACATCAGACACCGTTTGAAAGTGAGGCACAAACAACAATAGGGGTTTTTTCTTGTCAGAATAAATGTCCCTGTATCGTGTTTCTGTCATTAATAAAGTTTTATCCTCACCTTATCGAGGATGCTCAGCACGAGGGAGCACACCTCCTCGTCGGCGTGCTCCCTCAGAAGCTCCGCCCTCTCCGGGTTCCCATTGGCCTCCTTCAGAATCCTCAGCTGCCAATCAAATCGCTCCAGCTGCTTCTGAAGGCCAACATCCGGATCAGCTGACGCACGTGAACCTGCAAGATACACAGAGGTGGGAAGTAGTGGAGTACAAATACTTCGTTACTGTACTTAAGTACATTTTTCTGGTATCAGTACTTTACTCCACTTCTTATTTTTCTTACGACTTTTTACTTTGACTTCTTACATGTTGAACCCAAATACCTGTACTTTCTACTTCTTACATGTTGAACCCAAATACCTGTACTTTCTACTTCTTACATGTTGAACACAAATACCTGTACTTTCTACTTCTTACATGTTGAACACAAATACCTGTACTTTCTACTTCTTACATGTTGAACACAAATACCTGTACTTTCTACTTCTTACATGTTGAACCCAAATACCTGTACTTTCTACTTCTTACATGTTGAACCCAAATATCTGCACTTTCTACTTCTTACATGTTGAACCCAAATACCTGTACTTTCTACTTCTTACATGTTGAACTCAAATACATGTACTTTCTACTTCTTACATGTTGAACCCAAATACCTGTACTTTCTACTTCTTACATGTTGAACACAAATACCTGTACTTTCTACTTCTTACATGTTGAACACAAATATCTGCACTTTCTACTTCTTACATGTTGAACTCAAATACCTGTACTTTCTACTTCATACATGTTGAACCCAAATACCTGTACTTTCTACTTCATACATGTTGAACACAAATACCTGTACTTTCTACTTCTTACATGTTGAACACAAATACCTGTACTTTCTACTTGTTAGATGTTGAACCCAAATACCTGTACTTTCTACTTCTGACATGTTGAACACAAATACCTGTACTTTCTACTTCTTACATGTTGAACCCAAATACCTGTACTTTCTACTTCTTACATGTTGAACCCAAATACCTGTACTTTCTACTTCTTACATGTTGAACCCAAATACCTGTACTTTCTACTTCTTACATGTTGAACACAAATACCTGTACTTTCTACTTCTTACATGATGAACCCAAATACCTGTACTTTCTACTTCTTACATGTTGAACCCAAATACCTGTACTTTCTACTTCTTACATGTTGAACCCAAATACCTGTACTTTCTACTTCTTACATGTTGAACCCAAATACCTGTACTTTCTACTTCTTACATGTTGAACCCAAATACCTGTACTTTCTACTTCTTACATGTTGAACCCAAATACCTGTACTTTCTACTTCTTACATGTTGAACCCAAATACCTGTACTTTCTACTTATTACATGTTGAACACAAATACCTGTACTTTCTACTTCTCACATGTTGAACCCAAATACCTGTACTTTCTACTTCTTACATGTTGAACACAAATACCTGTACTTTCTACTTCTTACATTTTGAACACAAATACCTGTACTTTCTACTTCTTACATGTTGAACTCAAATACCTGTACTTTCTACTTCTTACATGTTGAACACAAATACCTGTACTTTCTACTTCTTACATGTTGAACCCAAATACCTGTACTTTCTACTTCTTACATGTTGAACTCAAATACCTGTACTTTCTACTTCTTACATGTTGAACCCAAATACCTGTACTTTCTACTTCTTACATGTTGAACCCAAATACCTGTACTTTCTACTTCTTACATGTTGAACTCAAATACCTGTACTTTCTACTTCTTACATGTTGAACCCAAATACCTGTACTTTCTACTTCTTACATGTTGAACCCAAATACCTGTACTTTCTACTTCTTACATGTTGAACACAAATACCTGTACTTTCTACTTCTTACATGTTGAACCCAAATACCTGTACTTTCTACTTCTTACATGTTGAACACAAATACCTGTACTTTCTACTTCTTACATGTTGAACACAAATACCTGTACTTTCTACTTCTTACATGTTGAACACAAATACCTGTACTTTCTACTTCTTACATGTTGAACCCAAATATCTGTACTTTCTACTTCTTACATGTTGAACACAAATACCTGTACTTTCTACTTCTTACATGTTGAACCCAAATACCTGTACTTTCTACTTCTTACATGTTGAACACAAATACCTGTACTTTCTACTTCTTACATGTTGAACACAAATACCTGTACTTTCTACTTCTTACATGTTGAACCCAAATATCTGTACTTTCTACTTCTTACATGTTGAACACAAATACCTGTACTTTCTACTTCTTACATGTTGAACCCAAATACCTGTACTTTCTACTTCTTACATGTTGAACTCAAATACCTGTACTTTCTACTTCTTACATGTTGAACTCAAATACCTGTACTTTCTACTTCTTACATGTTGAACCCAAATACCTGTACTTTCTACATCTTACATGTTGAACTCAAATACCTGTACTTTCTACTTCATACATGTTGAACACTAACACCTGTACTTTCTACTTCTTACATGTTGAACCCAAATACTTGTACTTTCTACTTCTCTCATTTCCCAAACAGCTGGTTCCTTTAGTCTGAATGTGTGTTTGGTGGCGTGATCATTATTCTTTAGAGTCATTGCGTGCCTATTGATTTGAACACGATCCGTGTATCCATCATTTCCTGGTCTTCTCTAAAGAAGAGGGACCAATGGAAACGTTGTCATGTTGCCGTTGTTCAGCATGGAAACATTCATTAGCTAACAATGACATTATTGTTCTATTAATATAAAGGGAGGTCAGGTACTCTTTCAAACAGCTGCTAGTTATGGGTACTTTTTACTGAAGTACATTTCAAAGCCTCTTTACTTTGACTTGAGTAAAGAAGTTTAGTCAGTACTTCTACTTTTACCAGAGTATTTTTAAACACGAGTATCTGTACTTCTACTTGAGTAAAGGATGTGTGTACTTTTGCCATCTCTGCAGATAAATAACACATAGTATGAATAATAACAACTCACCTTGGTGGCTACATCTCTGTAAATGTTATATTATTTTTATACTCAGACTTTTGATAATTCCTTATACTGATAGTTTTGGACATTTTGCATTAAAGGAAAACTTTAATCTGCACAGCTCAGTCCGTTTTATAAGAGAATATTGAACGTATTTTGAATCCTCAGAACTCAAGAACTTTAGTGAGGGTTAAAAAAAAACACTCAATGCTCAGGAAGTGTTTCTGTTATCTAATTTCACACACACACACACACACACACACACACACACACACACACACACACACACACACACACACACACACACACACACACACACACACACACACACACACACACACACACACACACACACACACACACACACACACACACACACACACACACACACACACACACACACACACACACACACACACACACACACACACACACACACACACACACACACACACACACACACACACACACACACACACACACACACACACACACACACACACACACACAGTGTTCTCTGCTCTCTAACATCTGCACAGCCGTGACTCACAGGAAGAGGACGACACTCATTTTAATTAACGGTTTAAATGTGCTCCTAAACGAGTCACAGCAGATGTTTGTCTCGCTTACGGAAACTATAAAAACACAGCGTTATAAAACCTTTAGTCTTCTGGATTTCTCTCTGCATCACAGCTCAGTTTTTAGGGATCGAACGACTCCCTAAACTCACCGTTCTGAAGGATTTTGTTTTTACAAAATTTGACATATGACAGAAAAACAATGAATTTGATCTTTATTTGGACATTTTGTTCTAAAGTTAGAATCTAAATTGTCTGTAAACTTTTTGCACTTTTTTCTGCAAAATACCTGCTTTTTAATTGAAATATGCTGTATATTTTCTACGGTAGTAAATTGCAGTTGATGTAAAATAACTACATTATTTTTGGGTATTTTGTCATGTTTTTTAATAAATATAAAATATATATATTTATGTTTCTTGTACAGAGTTTTTCTTTTGATTTTGTATCTTTTAGAATATAAAAAAATAAAATAATGTACCTTTCGTCTTATCTTCTCCCTAAATTTAGGATTTGTTTTAGATGTATTTCTGAGATATGATATAAAAAAAATTTGCAACATTTTTGAATATTTTAATTAATATAAAGATATAGTCAGATATTTTAAAGGGGACCTATCATGCAAAATTGATGTCTTTTATACATAAACATGTGTCCCCTGTGTGTCGGGGAACTCACGCAGCGTCAGAAAATAAAACCCTCTCTCTTTTCCTCCGTACCCAAATCTCTAAAAACGGGGCAACAACGGAGCTGATCCAGGTTTGCGTCCGATATGACGTAATATCTGAAATGTGGACCCACGGCCCAATCAGAAACGTTGCTATCAGAAACAATGCCCGACTGTTTTGGACGTAATATGGTCGGTGTTTACATTAGCATCGCTAACACTCAGAGCTAACCTGTACTGGAGAGCATGTGTGTGAAGAAGCAGGAAATAGAAAGGAACTCACCTTGTGGTATAACCGGCAAGAGAGAAAGCCTTTGAGCTCCAGACTGTTTCAGAAAGAATCCTTGATAATCCATGATATGGCGTTTCATCACAGCAGTATTTAGTTTAGACGGTAGCTGCCGGGTCCCGCATGAGCTCAGACCCCTCCTCTTTTATTTATTTAAAGCTTTATCCCCAGAATCAGCACTTTTGAAACAGGAAGTGAAATAGAGGGATATGAGGCATGGCTAGAATGGGTGATCTGTTTGGTGTTTTGAGCAAAACACTTCATAGACATGTTTTTTATATGTTTCTATATATCTGAGACCTATGCTATTGCCTAAAAATAGCATGATAGGTGACCTTTAATATATTTGATATTATTATTACATGCAAATTATTCTATTTAATGCTTTTAATAAAATATATCCCATTTTTATTCTAGAGGAGTCGGGTTTCGAGTACATGCAAGTGTTTGTATCCTCAATTCTGTCAGTTATGGATATCTTTATCAGCATTGTTGTGGTTTTCGTGTGATATTTTACAGTTTGGGTATTTTTCCTTCATTCTTTGTAGTGTTTTTCTATATTTTGTGTTTTTTTCCAGTTCTTGTTCCCCTCTCACCTGCGACATCTCGGCGTCTCTGCTTCTGTTTCTGGTTCTTCTCTCCCGACTTGCCTTTGCTTTTCTTCTGATAACGACAGGAAGAGGAAAGTTTCCGTGACGGCATCGACACAAAAACAGCAGATAGAAAGAAAGTTTAAAAACACGGCTGGGAAAAAGCCTTGTTTGGTTAAAGTCAGAAAACCCTTGGCTTTATTCATTATAATGGCTTGATTCATTGTTAAATGTTCTTTACAATGTCCACAAACTATAATTTATATTCAATTGGCTTCCGTTGTCCAATCATCAGTCAAACACAAACATATTTTTATATTAAGTATTTTAATTCAGAAGCTGTAAACAGTACATTTGGGACATTTATCCGGCAATTAATTGATATAATTAATT
This sequence comes from Pogonophryne albipinna, assembly GCA_028583405.1. Taxonomy (NCBI): domain Eukaryota; kingdom Metazoa; phylum Chordata; class Actinopteri; order Perciformes; family Artedidraconidae; genus Pogonophryne; species Pogonophryne albipinna. Next base: position 40,437,592 of record CM053244.1, on the reverse strand, counting down.
GCTCTGGAGACAGTTGGACTTCTATTCGTAGTTTTAATTCAAATATATGAAACAAGCCATTTATATGTTGTTAGTTTTTCTATGTTTTATTATTCTGTTCACTGTGGGGGCTTGATAGAAAAACCAAAATAAACAAGAGGGAGTCATTTTTATTTAAAGAATTACAATATAAAATATTCCTTTAAAAGCTGGGATAATATTGTTTTCTGAGCTCAGTCTCCACAAACTGGAGGGAACGTATCCCTTATAATAATAGTGATAATATGAAGTGCGTCAGGAACACAAAGCAGGGGGTTTACTGGAAACCAAACAAAAACACCTAATCAGATTGTTCCCACCACTTAGAAAAGACGTCAACTGTGAACATGTTAACGTGACAAATAAATAAAGTCTAAAAATAAGTAAAAAAAGATAATTTGACATACAAATAAGAATGAATTATGAGAAGCTGACAGAATTAAGAGAGAAAACATAAATAAACCATTAAAAATTAACTAAAATGTAACTATTTTCTAAAATTATTCAAACATGAAGGACAGAAATACTTAAATGTGACTCAAAATAAACATTTTATCAAAGGATTTTACATAAATCATCTGTAAATGTTGCACTTATCTGCAAAATACTTCCTCTTCAATTCAAATATATTGAATATTTCCTATCGTTGTAAATTAAAGTATTTTATTGTAAAAAGATTGCATAATTTTACTGTCATTTATCATATTTGTTTGATTTTTAAATATATATTTCTTGTACAGATTATTTTTCTTTTTTATGATATCTTAACTAATCTTTAAAATGTCCGTTTTGATGTCTCATGTGTTTCGCCATCCAACAGAGTAATTCCCTGTATGACTAAACCAACTTGTAAATAATCATTATTTTCTGACCCTCGTTAGTTTCCACATTAAAGACGCTGCAGATTTCCTTAATTAATTTCTCCTCTTGCATAACTCGCTCTAGCTGCTCACAAACAAAAGGACTCTGTTTTCTCTCTTCTGGGAGAACAGCAGCTCCGTCGCCTCGCTACACCACTCTTTATATTGTCTTAAATAATATTTATCAGCAGTTTGCATAATTAATTAATATTTTTAAGGATGTTTCAGAACCCAAAGTAAGTCTTGGAGCTGCAACAACAATTATTTAACTATTAACCTCTTAAGCCCGAGGGTCCCCCCAGTGGACCCCTCCCACCGTTTTTTTTACGAGACTATGTCTCAGGGCTTCTTAACATTTATGAAACTATTAATGTTCCATACCCTTTTAACGGTAAGAAACTCAGCTAACTGACAATGTGAACCATTTTTAGCTAAAAGAAACACAAGAGTAATACCAAGCCTTTGAATTAGCATGGAGCGAAAAAATGCTAACTAATGCTAACGGACTTTTGCACAGCACTCACGGTAGAAATGCCCTTATTACTTATCGTAACTGCACAAACAAGATATCCGATTAAAGCTGAGACTCCACAGATTCCACACATGTAATATCATCACTGTACGACCCCGAATTCCTGGAGCTATCAGCCAGAAAAGAAAAAGTAAACAACATCCGGTTTAAAAAATATTACAATAATTACGTCTTACCTTTTTTGATTTGTGATCAAAAGTTGTGTTCAACGGAATAAAAACGCCGCTCAAGGTTAATCCAATGTCTTTGTGTCACGTAGAATTTTTTACTGATAATCCATCATCATATTTATGGCAATATACTGGGTATAAAGTTTTGCCGTCCAGGCTTGTACTTTCAGATATGCTTCGTTTAATTCTCTATTACGTCCGCTATGGTAATGTTTACGTGGATTTGGGAACTGCCCATCGATTCTATTGGATGTAATGGTTGAAAAAAAGGTGTAAATCACCCAAATCAACCAATGGGTTCCAGAGATATGGTCCTGCGTAAAGTATAAAGAATGCCAGCCAGCGTAAGCACATTACGCAGCAGACTTTACTTATTGTTTACTACGTAAGGAAGCAGGAATTGCAGGAGCACAGAGCGCACGGAGCGCACGGAGCACACGGAGCACAGAGCGGACAGCAGATAACGGAATTGCAGTTTTATTGCTTATAGATTATCAGAACATTTCAAAGGGGACACAGCCACATTGGATATTAACCTGTGGATTAACTACATCATCGTTTTTATCGTTTTAATGCCATTGAAGACCAGTTTAGACCAGACAAAGAGGAAGGTAAGCCGTTAGCCTAGCGCATGTTAGTACCTAGCGCCACTTGTTTTGATGTACGTTTTTGTTGATAACCTCGCGAGTTTGTATCTTTCAGTGTTGAGGTGGGCACCGTTAGATTCTGTGTCTTTACGATCAAAAACGATGTGTTGGATGTGCAGCTAGGATAAGTAATAAGGGAGCTAGGAGTGATTTTCGGTGCAGTAATAGGTTAGCATTTTTCGCTCGGGGCTAATTCAGAGGCTCACTGTTAGCATTGTGTGTTTTTTTTGAAAAAATAAATGAAAAAGATCAGTTAAATTAGTTTTTTCCCGTTATATGGATATAAAATATTCATAGTTAATTCAATATTAAGGTTCCTTAGACGTTGTTTCCTGCAAATGACGCGATTTCGGGTCCGTGGGGCCTATAAGTGCTATATAAATAAACTTGCCTTGCCTAAGAGGATAACAGAGTATGTTTTATTTTAATTTATTTTTTTCACAACAGTTGTATTTGGATGGAATGAATACCTATAGTGAAAATTCAAAGTAATAAAATGATTTTTACAGTGAAAAAGTTCAAATGGAACTGATGGTTCCCAAATTACCCAGAGGTGAGTCCGCCTGGACTTTATTTTTCTAAACCTCTCTAAAAAGGTTAAATTGCACTTGTTTTGCATCAATCTTGATACAGGGTACTTATTATATGTTATAGTTTGGATTCCTAAAGCTTTTAGTCTACTAACCCATCATTCAAGGGTGGTTTTTACTATATGTAATGTTTTTTTTTAGGCGGACATTAGAATGTACATGTTTTTACTATGTTCCATCTGAATTTACTTTAAAATAAAAACATCTATATTGATTCTGACACTTCTACATCCAACTCACAGATGTAACCTTGCTTTGAGAGAAAATATTATTAATTTACCCCTTTTAGAAGTGAAGATATAGTCTTTGTTGTGTTAGTGTCATTTTCGAGCCTGAAACCTGAAAAACAGGCTCAGGGCTTAAGAGGTTAAAGACTAATGCGATCATTATTTGGTAATTAATAATTTAAGCTTGAGGGTGGTACAAACATACAGACACTGTGTTTAGGAATCAGTACCCCACACACACACACACACACACACACACACACACACACACACACACACACACACACACACACACACACACACACACACACACACACACACACACACACACACACACACACACACACACACACACACACACACACACACACACACACACACACACACACACACACACACACACACACACACACACACACACACACACACACACACACACACACACACACACACACACACACACACACACACACACACACACACACACACCAACTTTATTTAAACTCTGAGCTGAAACAATAAATATCTGAAGAGAAGAAGAAGCAACAAAAAAGAAGAAGACGATGGTGGAGGAGGAGGAGGAGGAGGAGGAGGAGGAGAAGCATATGTTCCTGCAGGCGTTGCTTTTTAAAAGAAACACCATAAATCACAGGCTCTGCTCTGTTTGTGTAGAGGGGAGAGTTCGCTCTTCACTTCAGAGTGGAGAGAAACCTGTCGACACCAAACTAAAAGGCTCAGTTTCTGCAGAAGACGAACACAAATCTTAAAAACTTAGATATTCTCAGAGACAAAAGTAAAAAATGAACACACAAAAACACGTTGGTATTAGATTAGAGTTCCCAGTTCAAATGAAAATGGTTCAAGTTGTTAACGTCACACAGAAGCAGCTTTAAGGTTTAGCTGTTTTGAGACAAATCAGTTTATTTAAATTCTGATAAAAGCCGACTGTTTGGAGGAAACTAAACAAAAACTACGACAACATCCGATTGTTTTAACCAAAATTAGGAGAACACGTCAACTGTGAACATGTTAACTGGCAATATTGTTGACGATTAAAGGTTAAAAATGTAGTTAAAAAATTGAATTTGGCATAATAATAGGAATAAATTAAGAAAAAGCTGATTAAATTAAGATAAAGAAGTATTAGTAACAACTACAAATTGACTAAAATGTAATGACTTTCCTAATACTTAAAGACTTTGAAAATGATGAAGGATATAAATGTATTAATTGTGATTCAAACTAAACATTTTGAATACATCTAAATGGTCTTTTTTATGCTAGATACTTGCCCTTTAATCTTTTGAACTCCTAACAAATCAACATGATGATTAAAGCAAGCTATCTTACTTGTTTTGGGACAAATTAGTCAATTCAAATCCTGATAAATCAACATAATGATTAAATCAAAGGTCAGACATCATGCAGCCGAAATGTGCAGGATGCTGATTCAGACCTCAGTCTCAGTGTTTAGAGATGACCTCTGACCTCTGCAAATCCAGCAAAACAGGAAGAACATCATTTTACTTTATCAGTGTTCGGTGTATTAGGGTCATTAAAGGTATAACAAGAAAAAAGGACTTAAATGTTTGGAGCTAGCGCAATAATCAAATCAAAAACTCAAATAAAAATTGTACATTTTCAGTAAAATTTCAGACAGGGTTTTGTCTAAACTGGGTAACGGGCGCTGTGCCCTCTTCCCAAAAACATAGATGTTCCTGTAAAATGTTAAAGTGATGCCAGAAAACCATATTTCTGTTTGCAGAAATCACGTGGTGAGACATGGGGTGCCTAAACAACCGTAAACATGGCCTTTGGCATCGGTTTCAAGTCGAACACATTAAAATCATGTCAGAAAAAGACAGGAAAAAAAGGTATACGAGTGATTTTAGTAACTATCGTGTTAGCTAACCTAGCCTACGGAGTACTTTTCACAGGAATAGTTCCTGGGATTTTGCGTTCACACCAAAAAGATCGGGAACTAGAACTTTTAGTTTTCTCCCTGCTAGAGAGGTGGTACTTTCCTGGCGAGGAAAAGGTTCCAATTTCTGATTGGCCGGGCAAATTGAAAACCACGCCCCGTAAAACTCTGAAAAGTTTTGTGAAGCCGCCATTTTATTTGCTCGCATTAGCATTATTAGCATTAGCCCAGCACACCAACGGAGAGAGACTAACTTATGGCAACACAAAAGAAAACATGGGCGCGGTGGAGTGATGAGGAGGTGTCGGCGCTTCTGGCAATTTACCCGGGACTTCGGGTGGCGATTTACTGCCACCCGACTTCAGGTGGCAGTATACGCCGTGAAGTTGTTTGCGGCCTGCCAGTAAACCCAAAGCAGAAGAAGAAGAAGTGACGTCAGCGGCTTCATTTGCCTAATCCTCCCTCAGGGACTTATTCCGGTGTGAACGCGATCTACTAAATAGTTCAGGAACTAAAGATTCCCGGGGAACTAAGTTCTGGGAACTTTTCCTGGGAAAAGTACTTGGTGGGAAAGCGCCTATTCATATAGCTAATAAGTGAACGGTTAGTCGTTATCGCTGTTATTTAGCCAAACAAGTACAGCTAACAGCTAACATTCACTAACCTTCCTGCAGATATGATCAACGTTAGCATACTGGTTTCTGTGAGGAAGTTATCACTTCCTTTAATATGTAGTTTATAATGCAGTGAAATATCTGGATTCATTCTCACCAAGAACTACATTATTTGAAGCGTTATAATAAACGTTTTCTCCAATACGTATTTTAACTGAATAGAGCTTGAACGCAGCATTATGTTGCTCTATGGAACTGTTGTTAGCATTAGCGCTGTGCCCTCGCCTGTTCGTCAAAAACTGTATAATTACGCCAAAAATATGAAAATGGTGTGATATAGAGCGTCAGAGACAGCTTTGTTTTTACAGAGCTCTGACGTGTTGTTGTTTACGTCCGCGGCGCCATCTTGTATACGTGCGTCCTGTTCCAGCGATAATTTATATATATTTATTTATATGCCACAGTATCACCCTCGTACTATATCTTTCTAGAAAAAACCCTGCTCCGAGGTTAAAGTAATTCATTAACTACGTAAATATCCTTTCAGATTAAAGTTTTAAATTTATAAAAATGACTTTAATCTAAGAGAATTATTTTTGGAAATGTCTGAGTTTGTGCTCGTAAATGCATGAGTATTATTAATGGATGGACATTCTGGTAATACTATGCTTAGAAAAAGGAAGTCACGCTGAATCTAAAATATATTTTTCGTGTGTTGACATTCACCGAGTTATAGCTCTGAGAAGAAGTGCGATTTCTGCCTGTTGAAAGTTAACAACACACTGGTGGAAACTTCTCTACTACAGATGTCTTTTAAATTAATTAAACATATTCTTTACTGCAGCCTTTTATGTACCATACTGTTCGACCAGACATGTTTCTGTTCGACAGTAATGACTGTTTTCCTCCTCTGAAAAACCACATCACAACTAAATAAAGTGGAATAAAAATAAACCTACTAGGACGTTTATTACTTTGACCTCAAAGCTCGAACACATGCCCGTGTTTCTTTCATGCCGCAGTGTCTCAGCTACATGATAAAATGTGGGTGTTTGAATCTTAGAGAAGAAATATCCTGAAGGAGGTTAAACTCACACGAGGAGACGAGGAGTGTCTTTAATTTCCCTTCAACGTGTTAAATATCTCACGTTTAAACTGAATCTGCCTCTTCTTCTGGAGGAAGAACGCACACTTTTTGAAATCAAAGTCATGTTTTTTAAACACGTTTTTAAGACCTCAACAGAGAAAATGTTACGGCCCGTCCACACGGTGGCGTGCGTTGAAGCTTCAACGCTTCTGCCCATTCCCTTTGAATGGGGTGACGTCACGCTTTGCCGAACTGCATTGTGGGAGCGTTGCTCGCTTCAAAAGTTGAGCAATGTTCAACTTTTGAAGCTTCGACGGAAGCGTCAGCCAATCAAATCATATGCCAGTACAAGCTCTAGCCAATCAAACCGCGTGCTTGTGTGTCCGGGGCGGGAGATTCATGTGATTGGTTGTTGGTCGAGTTTCAGACACGCCCGCCGGCAAGCTTCAACGCACGCCACCGTGTGGACGCTGCGTTAGTGTTTTTTCACAGATAAACGAATGCACATTATGGCAGCGCTTTAGGTTAGAAAATATTACTAATCAGGGCATTTTTGGGGATAGTTTAATACCCATATGTATATGTATACTGTATTCCTTAAAATAGATACAATTGTGTTAAAAAGTGCGGTTTTTAAAAGGTTTTTGTTGTGTTTTTAACGTCTATCGTGCAAGAAAAGGTATACAAAAAGATATTGTCTGATTTCAAACTTTCTTTTGTGATATATAGGTTTACAATATTGTCAGAAAGTCTATGCTTTTATCAAATAACAGCATCAAACATAACATCATGGAGCAAAATCATAGTTATTAAATGTGATATTTAAACAACTATTTCCCATTAATAAAGCTACGCACTAAACTTGGTGTCATTTGTTTAATTTATTTGAATGTGACTGATTATTACCATTTGTTTGTAAAGGCTTATTCAAGTTCCCTAAAGCTCTGGTTATGAGAGAAAGGCAGGTGTTGGTGTATTTCCTGAAGTGTAAACAAGGACTTAGTAAGTGAAATAACTAATATCACTTAGTACATTTAGAGGTTATTTTCCAGAGCAAGGTCACTGTGTTGTTGATCAATGATCAATAGTATGATATGTTGTCAGAGGACAGCGGGGGATGTTTTGTTCAAAGTTCACGATCCAACAGCTGCAGTCAGATTTCTCATGAATTTCGTTCGGAAACCGCTCGCTGCAGGAAGTGGTTTCTGAGTAACGGTGTTCAACGGGGGGGGGTTTGGGGCCCTTATTGTTGATGACGCTGCAGACTTATTGCACAAAGACAGAGGAGAACTGCTGTGCTCAAATACAGCAACATTTGTCAGAAGATGCTGTTTCGTTTAGGCTCTTAAATACAGAGGCCCATCTTTTCTCTTTGACATTTTAAATATAATATATATAATTACACATGTTTACTCACTGCAGATGCATCACATTGGCAGACTTAAGAACAACAAAGTGATATTTACTTTCTGCCATGGAAACACAGACAAAGAGTGACTGGAAAAGCTAAATAACATTCAAATAGAAAGTCACGAGAAGGACTTGAGGCTGAAGGATCAGAAAACATCACATGAGGCCGTATGCTACTGCAGGAATGTTATGTTGGAGAAGAAAAATATGTGTTGTCTATAAAATGACCAAGCTGATGAGGAATAGTAGTAGAAGTAGCACATATTTAAAATAAGCAGCTCGAAACAAATATTTTGTGGTATTTCTGCTTTCAAAAATACAGTAATGTCTAAAGTTTCGGTTAGCCATCTGGCTTTGTTGTGATTGGTCAACCGCTTAGAGGTGTCCCGCCTAACCCTAACGCACATACAATTTGTTGGAACGCTAGCCAATAGAAGCGTGTTATGTAGTGATGTCACTATGTTCAGGAAGTAAACAAAGGAGTCCAATAGATGCATTATAGGCAGGGGGGGGGGGGGGGTGTGCAGGAGAGAAACTCTCTCTGAAGGGAAAACATGGATTTAAGCCTTTGCAGACCATTTACATGCACTAAAACCCCTATAACACACTACAGAAAGAGAAAAGCCCCAAAAGTATATATTGTTGCAGCCCAGAGCTCAGAGAATCCAACAAAGTTCCTTTTTGTTGGTGTGTTGTAAACTACACAACTGTCATTAAATTGGCATAGCCTTCTAAGAAATGTAAGTTCCCATTTATAACGTTTAGTTCCTCCTTTGATGGGGTTTTAAAAAGGAAACTAATGTGTTAACAGTTTCAGCCACAGTGAGACTGTTTTACTGCAAACACCAAACAGATCAGACAAACATAACTCCATTCAATCTTTTCAGGTTTGAACCTTTAACTGCAACCAACTCATATTTTGGGAACACTTTCCTCACACTGCTGTTTTTAACTGAGGTATTCGTGTTTTAAACAATCTTTCGGCTCAGATATAAACTTTGTCTTCCCCCCCCCCCCCCCCGACAGACCATCTGCTGGAGAGACAACTGCAGGGTCTGGAGGTGAGAAACGACATGCAGCAACACGAGAAACTGTTTAGGTCCTCAGGTTCAAATACACAGACACCAAGACTCTGGGGGTGGTGTTTAGTCCTAAAGGGCTTACAGCAACTTTTTCATAATTTGTTGATGTTATAAGAGACTTATTTGGGTCGTCATTCGTGCTGCAATGGACATTTTAGGATTTTAATCTGTTGATCTTTATATTCCAATATATATTCCAGCTGGATTTTTTTTTTTTTTTTTTTAAAGAGTTTTTCAGCTTTTTTTCCAAATGTATGAGCAATAATATTTGGGTATTTTTCATATATTTTATTCATATTTTTCAGTCATTTTTTAAAATAATATTCAGATATTTTATTCATATTTTCCAGGCTTTTATTTTGTTATAATAATTGGATATTTTCAATAATTGTTTTACAGGTTTTATTACCAAACATGTTAACATTTTTTTTCTATGAGTGTGGGGTTGCAAGTAAGAATAAAAAAATGTATTATTTAACAACATTTAAAAAAATACGGCTAATGAAAAAAAAAACGACCTCAATTTTAAAATATTTTGCAGACTGATAGTTTGAGGTTACGTGAAATGACGAGTGGAGCCATCAGTGTGTTGTTTATCTGCAGCAGCTCAGACTCTGAGCCGATAAATCTGTTTCTATTCTGAGATAATCAAAAGCTTCACTGGACTGCAGCTTATGCAACAGCGTCTACAACTGGTTTCTAAACTGGTTTCAAACATCTCCATTTATGCCAGCAGGAAGGTGATGAACGATGCTGTCCCTTAAGGGTTTACTAGAGTTCCCAGAATGCCTTTCAATACGCTTCATCCGGCTTTATGGAGAGAATGACAGCAAAAAAGCAGATAACTCAAATGAGAGCTGCAATAAAAGAGTCAAGATTGTGAGATTATGTTGATGACGTCACTTTAAGTTTGTTTCGTTACGTCCTTTTGTTATTTTATAGGTGACGTTGTTTCTTTTTGTAACTTTACGGTTTTGTTCCTCAAGTTATTTTACATTTACCGTTTCTTGATTCAACTTTAGGTAACAATAAGTAACGTAATGTTTTTGAAACTTTATGTTACTTCAAGTTAAATATTGTTTCTGTATATGACTTTAAGTTTCATTAAGTTCACTTTTGTTTCTTAACGTAGTGTTTTTCCCCCCTTAGTTTAAGTTACCTTTCTTTTCTTAATATATTTAAAGGTTCCATTGAGTTTCGTATTTATGTTAGCATACGTTACTTTAATTTCTTAATGTTAGTTGATGTTACACAATATAAAATGATGATATTGCTCAGACCTTGCATTGGGATGAAGTAGCTTGTCATTTTAAAATAGGTTGTAAATGTCGTCAGAAACTTGCTGGTTATTTATTGTTTCTACTCACGAGCCAAAACAAGTGATGAAAGGTTTGTCAGAATATTCTGAATATAGGATTTACAAATGTTGATATCAGCAAAACATAGGTTAGGTAAATGTATTCAGTTAGTTTAGCTAAAATAATAATTGTATTTAATTCTTAAGAACCACAGCCCCCCCCCCCCCCCAGAGGTCCTTGGATAGGAAACTACTGACCCCCATGGAGCCTCCGCTGCTTCGTCATTTTCTATCAATAACCAGAGAGACAACAGCTGCCAAACTATCACCCTCTGTGGGAACCATTAATTCAACCCTACAGACAAAACACTACACAAACTACAGCAACACACGACACAAACTACAGCAACACACGACACAAACTACAGCAACACACGACACAAACTACAGCAACACACGACACAAACTACAGCAACACACGACACAAACTACAGCAACACACTACACAAACTACAGCAAAACACTACACAAACTACAGCAAAACACTACACAAACTACAGCAACACACTACACAAACTACAGCACAACACTACACAAACTACAGCAACACACTACACAAACTACAGCAAACACACGACACAAACTACAGCACAACACTACACAAACTACAGCAACACACTACACAAACTACAGCACAACACTACACAAACTACAGCAACACACTACACAAACTACAGCACAACACTACACAAACTACAGCAACACACTACACAAACTACAGCAACACTACACAAACTACAGCAACACACTACACAAACTACAGCAACACACTACACAAACTACAGCACAACACTACACAAACTACAGCAACACACTACACAAACTACAGCAACACACGACACAAACTACAGCACAACACTACACAAACTACAGCAACACACTACACAAACTACAGCAACACACTACACAAACTACAGCAAACACACTACACAAACTACAGCAAACACACTACACAAACTACAGCAAACACACTACACAAACTACAGCAAACACACTACACAAACTACAGCAAAACACTACGCACACTACAGCAACACACTACACAAACTACAGCACACACTACACAAACTACAGCAAAACACTACGCACACTACAACAAACACTACTAGTGATGCTCCGACCGCCAATTTTGGGGACGAATCAGTATCGCCGTTCCGATCGAGTGGGCGGGGCCTATGGGGATCTTCCATTTAAAGTGATGTTTAAAACTCAGTTAATGGGGATCGTTCGCTGGAGCTTCCACAAACAAGAATCAACATAATTATTACATTCAAATTAAGTACATTTTTCAAGTTTACATTAACTTTAGCTCACTGATCCAGTAATGAGTGACCCCGCCTGTTTTTGGTTGCGTTTCCACTTGGCATAGTTCCGGCTAGCGGGTACTATTTCACAGTTTTTCTGGCCCCATAAAATTGAGGTTCTTTCCGGGCCAACAACCAGGCTGAGTCGGGCTGAGTATGCTAGACTAGAGAGACAATCGCTGGCAACTTCAACAAAATGAACATATTTGACCGTGATTTAATTGTAATAAACGTTTCAAAATGATGCCGAAGTAACAACATACTGATACCGGTTAGTAAAAACCATGAATTAATGCTTTGACAAGTCTGCAGACAGACGGCAGGCGAAAAACCTTTTAAAATGTGTGTTTTCTGAATGGAGATCGGCTAAGCTAACGCAGTATATGCTCCGACCGTCCACACTCACAACAACGGCCTATACAGACATAAATAAACCAGCGACTGTATTCGCCATGACACAGACAGTCTGTGGTTTGTACTTGTTTAACTTTTGTCTAGTTTCTGAACAGATATGAGAAGCTGTGAGCTCTGAGGGCTAACAGCTAACGACTGATGTTGGTTTTCTGTGGTTCTCATTGAAGATGACATCACGGCTCCGTCTACACTGCGTTACTATAGTTACTGCCCCAGCTACTAAACTGTAATGGAAACGCAGCATAAAGTGAGCCTGGCCTAACGAGGCCTAGCCATACCGAGCGAGGCCCTGTAGTGGAAATGCGTCAGTGTGTGTTTTGCTCCGCTCTCCGGTCCGTCACAGCGGGCGGAGCTGCAGGATTTCTGGATTTCGGCGGCCGATCGATCGGAGCATCCATAAACACTACACAAACTACAGCAACACTACAACAAACACTTTACAGACTACCGACAAAACACTGAAAACTACTGCAAAAACTACTAAACAACATTTGATTTCACAATATAGTCTGTATACAGTATAAACTCTCTGTTGAGCAGGGTTAGGGTTAACTCACTTTGAGGTATTATATGAGTATAATAGGTGTGATTAAAGCGATAAAGCAACATATATTTCTTTACATTTATAAAATGACAACTTATATAAAATAATGGTAAACTGGAGTAAAATATGGGGGAAATGCAAAGGGTAAAATCATTTAAAACATTTTGTTTTAGATACATTCATTTAAACTATTTTGAATTAATATGATTTGGTTTTAAATAAATGAAATAAATACAATGAATTATTATTTAAAAATATACAAAAATATTATTTTTATTATTTCGCAATGTATTGATAGTTTCAGTTTCAGTCTCAGCCTAACATCAATAAAAGGTTAATACATGCAAAAATACATTAAGTGTTTAAATAAGAAATAAATTAAAAAGAAAATTAAATAGAAAAAAACATTAAGAAATGAAATAAATAATAATTAAGCAAATAAAAAAAACTGAGATATTGTGAAACGTTTTTTTAATCAATTAAAAAGAAATGACTGCATTCACTCATTGTTTCAGAGATACAAATGTGTCATTAAACTTGTGGTCATAGTAGGATCTTTTAAAATGAGTTTAAAAAACCAAAAAGGTGCATTTAAGTGTGTATAAATCACTGCAAACTGTTCAAAACACATTGATCAAAAGAAGTCTGTTTTAGGGACACAGAAGGAGTGTTATAAAGTGCATCATAGTGTAGCACTTTTTAAATACATCAAGTGTGTCCATCTTTCTCAAAGCACCGTGGGAAAATATTCAAACACGATGCCAGATTGGAAACAGATGTTCAGAAAAGGAAGGAGATACGTCCTCGGTGTTTTTACCGCAATTTCTTTCTCCTACTAGCACAAAATAAAAAAAGAAGCCATAAATAAATATAAAATAAAAGGAATTAAGTGCACTTTTAATTGTCCTTGGAGGTTATTCCCGGCACGTTGTGTGTCCTGCTGCCGCCTGCTAATCACCTCCCCTCCTCCGGAACAAAGTGAACTTTTACCGGGACTTTGAGTGTTTTTTACCCGGGTTTTAGTGGTGTTTGTGCAGGGTTTTCGCTCACCGTGCTGTGGCTGCAGCCCATTCCTCCTCCTCCCGGTCCTCCGAGCTGTCGGTTAGAAGCAGCTCCGCTTCTTCTGTTGACAACTTTCAAACACGGAAAAAAGCCCAAAAAATTGCGTTCCTGAACGCACCGCGAAAGGCGAGGCTTATTTGAGCTGCCTTCAGGGACACTTCGTAGCTTTGTCAATCTAATGTGAAAAAAGTAAACTAAACAAATTAAATACAATTCAAATGTTATAATAACAAAATAAAAGGGAATAAAGGGGAATTCAATTAATA